>JALBCR010004328.1:0-143610 GCA_030710515.1 Abscondita cerata
TCAAATACTTCGTTCGATTTATAATTTATTGCTAATAAGTAACAAATGTTTTCTAAACTTATACTTGGTATCCTACTAAAAATTTGAATTTTCCGTATTAAAAACCCCAATAAATAATGTTTGTAATGACATGTAATGAAGAACTCAAAGTGTGGTTAAATTATAAATACAAAAAATTTACCGACAAACTAAACAAATGAATGTAACTAAAGCTATTTCAAGTTAAAAATGCATTTATCAATTATTTGATCGGTTATACAATCACGTTCTGAATGGAAATTCTGACGAGCGAACTGCATTAGCCGATATCAGCCATAATTGCTACAATGAACACAGCAATGGGATTACCCATCCCCTATTTCATGATTCCCCAACCGCGCCGGCTACGACCTTGACTTGGTTATTGCGAATATGATCCAGGCGTGCAATCGAATCGTTTGTGTAGAAAACTAGAAAATTCAATCGGACAACTGAATATGACAAATGCTATTTGCCCTGAATTGGACCGAAATAGAAGTTTTTTATTCGGTCAAAGATTGCGTTAGTAAACTATTAATCTCTTTTGTTGGTGATTTTTTTAGAAAAATAAATTTTAGAAAATCCTATTTAAAAACACATTACAAACTTGTATTGAAAATTGATTGTTTCTCCTCATGATGCATCAATATATTATTTTTAAATTGTTCTTTATTTAAATAATTTAGGCGAATTTAAAAATAATATTAAAGTTCATAACAAAATAAAATAAGATTATTATTACTATTTATTTATTTTCCAGAAACTCAAATACAAGGTAATAATTTGTAGAAATCTGTAGTATCATTAAATAAATAGTCGATTTATTCAACGGTAGTATGTAAGATGCAGACTGAGAACTCTTCAACATTGCGGTAGCGCATTTTTAACGCAATTTATGCTAACCGAATAATACAGTACCCAGTCATAATTCCAGAATTACGAACGGCACCTAGATATACGTGTTTCGTCTTTTGAGGCTCATCAGTCATCATCAGTGTAGGGTAGAATTTCGACGTTCCATAAATATCAAATCTTTCATGAGTGAGATGCAAATCAGAACCAATAGAAATACTCCGTTGTTTATTTCACTTATCGACTAGTACCATACGTCAAACATTAAATTTCAATTGTTCTATTATAAAATTAAGCGTTTCTATTTATTGTTGTAATATTAGAAAAAATATTTTATTTCTTATTTATCTATAGCATACATTTTAATAAAACACTGAATGACCAGCATACTACGCACATCACAGTAGGAAGGGTTACAATAAATTAACAATACGATAAGCATATGAGTTGAAGCTGTGCGTTACAGTAATGAAACGAAACAGAATCGTGCGGATGGACGGACACCCATCAGGGCGGCGCCACCTTTGACATATACAATATATAATTTGTGTGTATAACCTGAACAGGTGTAAAATTTAGAATTTACATAGATATTAAAATAATTGATGACGATAGGATTTACTTAAAATCCGGGTGCATCATAAGAATTTGTGTTCTAAAATTTACTGGCAGTGATAAGAAAACTGTTTTTTTTGAATGATACCAAGACTCATAGGGGCACTAAGACATTTAATTTGTAATTGTTACGATCTTGTGTTAAAGTAAAGCAAAAAGAATTCTGCAGTTTTAGAAAGACTCAAAATCAGACATTTGGGTCTCAGGTATAGTGTAATAAGGAAAGACTTTTTCACCGACATGATTGTATCTATCTTACCAAGCTACTATCCAATGACGCGACAAGTGCGCAGAAAAATTAGTAGTAGATAAAAGGGAAATAATCAGCTTCCGGTACTTTCCAAAATTTTAGAACAGTGCTCTATTCACAACTACAGGATTATCTTAAAATAAATCAATTTTTTCCCTTACACAATCTGGCTTTAAAAAGGTCATAGTTGTACCACTGCTCTATTAAGTATTCTAGATGATATAGTTACTGCTACTGACAAAGGTAAACTTACACTCTCTTAGTATAATTAGACTACTCCAAAGCATTTGACACAATTAATCATGAAATTGTAATGCTATATTACATTACGTTGGACTGTCCGATGATGCAGTATCAATGCTGGAGAATTACCTTACAGATCGTTTTCAAGCAGTACGTTTGCAAGGGTTGTATCTGATTATCTGAGAATAACTTCAGAAGTGCCACAGGGATCTACCTTAGGTCCAATTCTGTTTAGTATTTATATATCCACTTTTCCATTAGTTTGCAAAATTGTACGTCCCATTTTACGCTGATGACTCTCAAATTTACATGTCTTTTGATTTGAATGATGTAATAAATGCTTGTAATAGTATTAATCAAGACCTTCAAAAGTTAGCTGACATTTCTAAACAACACGAACTTAAACTAAATCCAAACAAATCATGTTGTTTGGTAGAAAAAATAACAGGGAACGGGCAGCGGCTAATATAATATATATAAGCAACTTTGCCGACAGGTATGTAAAGCAAGTTACAAAGTCGATTCTTCAATAATTATAGCCAACATAACAGTTGGCAAGTATAAAAATTTTGAATCGCCTGCAGTAAAGTACGCAGAGCTTGTACAATAGCAAACAAACACTGAAAATCACCCGACAGCTGTTTCGTCCTTTTGGGACTCATCGGGAGTGAGAGAACTCGAGTGTAGTTCACTGTTGTACAAACGCGCGCTGTCGACTATATGCCCTGCTGGAGGGATCACAATATTTAAACGATAAGTTTTTCGACATCTAGTGTCGACTCGTGAAAGCGTTCACGTACGTAAATGTGAAGCAACTTTGCCGACAGGTATGTAAAGCAGTTACATAGTCGATTCTTCAATAATTATAGCCAACATAAAAGTTGGCAAGTATAAAAATTTCGAATCGCCTGCAGTAATGTCGAAAAACTTATCGTTTAAATATTGTGATC
This sequence comes from Abscondita cerata, assembly GCA_030710515.1. Lineage (NCBI taxonomy): Eukaryota > Metazoa > Arthropoda > Insecta > Coleoptera > Lampyridae > Abscondita > Abscondita cerata. Next base: position 2,929 of record JALBCR010004328.1, read on the forward strand.
CCTCCAGTAGGGCATATAGTCGACAGCGCGCGTTTGTACACAGTAGTGAACTTACACTCCCGAGTCTCTCACTCCCGATGAGTCCCAAAAGGACGAAACAGCTGTCGGGTGATTATCAGTGTGTGTTTGCTATTGTAGAACCTCTTGCGTACTTTTACTGCAGGCGATTCGAAATTTCATACTTGCCAACTGTTATGCATTATATTATATTAATTTTGTATACTTTTTTTTTTGTTTTGGGCTAAATAAAGTCTATTATTATTATTAGGATATACTACGAGGAAGTCGCGTCAAAAAAGTAGTGTAGACAAATTTTTTTAACTTCTATATGATGAACAACAAGAGTAAAAACTTAATCCGATCACTAGGTAGTTAACGCATACGGTTATAGGCGCGACAACAAACAGATACGCAAGATAACGTTGGAATCAAAGCTTTACAATTATAATTTATTAAAGCAAATAGACGCGTTGCCCCTGTATAGATATAATCTGACGTGTGTAGCACGGAATCACTACTGGTATTTACAGTCCCCTTTCTGAACTTTAACAGCACCTCCTAGGTTAGTTCCTGAGGAATCTGCAGTAACTGACCTTGGATTGAGAGGAATAATCTCTTCTAGTTCGAGAAATTCGAGAAAACGTTTCCCAAAACAGTTTCCGACCTTGTGGAAAGCGTGGTTTCACATTCCGCAAGTAGGCGAATCAGGCTTTCCTTCCACACACCAATTTTGGCAAGATGTCCGGGTCATGTCGGCAGTGTCCTATCAGGAAGCCAGAGAATTCTTAATTGGTTCCTGCTGACTGCTGGGCAATCTCTGTGCTCTTACCAGGTGAAGTCACGAAGTACAGTTTTGGACTGCCTCCGCCCTGGTAAACTTACCCAACGTGGCCGCCCTTTCTTCGCGGGACCTACTCGTTACCAGGAATCCCAGAATCTCTCGAGACCCAAGCTAGGTGGACCTTTATTGCATGCCTCTAGTTTATTCAGTTTCTTTTTCACAAGTTCATTCATTCTTGGAGCTGATGACACAACTGCTCAGCGCTAGATGGCCGCCTGACATCGGACATAACATTGATATGTCTCGTCGGGAAATATTCTTGGAGAAGGTTAAACTGTACGCGTGTTTTATTCCATGTTTACATTCCGCCTGAAAGAACTGAGTGTGGGTTGCCCTTATCGGACATAACATTGATATGTCTGTCGAAATATCCTTGCTAAGGTTAAACTGTACGCAGCGTTTTATTCCGTGTACATCCGCCTGAAAGAAACTAGTGTGCTTGCCCCTTATTAATCCGTTATGCCGCTGTACGAGGTTAATTGTATAATAAAGTGCTTAATATAAGTTAAATCTAAAACTTATCTGATTATGTGGTAGCTTGAACGTTTGATGTATAACTATAGTAAGAAAGATACCAAGAGAAGCCGAAGTAAAGTGGTCATATTCTTTGGACGATAGTAATTTATATGATATCCATACATATCGCCCCATGTCAAAGTTTATCTTTTAAATTCAGGACAAGTTTCAAATTCGGCCATTTTTGAATTGATAAGAATATCGAGCACTCGAAAGGGCAGTACAATGGTACAAACACGATTGAATGTCGTTGATAAATATGATTCCTCAGCAAAAGTTCTAAAAATGGAAGACGATAACGATAACCACGTGTTTCATCTATGTAGTAAATCCATATAAAAGACACGGTGACGTGTAACGTATGGGTTTTGACCACCCTAGCGTTTAATCGTAGGTGGATTTATCACTAATCTAAGTGTAATTAAACGGTTTTAATTGTTAAAATTGTAAAAGAAGATGTTTACCTTGCAAAACGTCCATTATCGTCGAAGGCAAATAGAAAGCGAAGCGTTCCGCATACAAGTAACCGGAAGTCAAGCAATGGTATTCGTATGTTTTGATGGCAAACAAGAAGCGTTTTCAACACAGTGCAATGAAAATGTTTATCTTAGAATTTCGTCGGCAAAGAAAAACCCGTCACATAACAATATGCTTAAATAACTAATTTTATAAATCTAAGATGCGAAAATGTTAATGTAAGATTTAATTATCGAAGTAAAACGTAAAGGTGTGTTTCCGATATAGCCAGCAACAAAAAAATTACCAAATATAAGAAAGCGACATAACAGCAAGTAGAGTACTGAGTATTTAGTGTTAAATAAATCAGATTTTCTACTTTATTAAGTGCATGCTCTTCAGTGCAAGCAATTAAGAGTTCTACTGCATTCGCAAAAACAGCAAACTCCTTTTTGTTGAATAAGAAATCGTTCTTCAAGTAACATTTTTGCAATATTCCCCTTATCGAAAGGTGAGGGTTCAATTACTGTTAATCAAAAGAAACATGGGCTTTCCTTTGGTATTAACGCTTCGGTAATTTGAATGGTTGACAGTGACTGAAAGAACAATGAGAATATATTGGTTTTCAATTAGGTCAACATCAATTTTGCTATAAATTTTTTTTCCCCAATTATTGATTAGTAATTTAGCAGGTGTTTTTCTTCTAGATGGAGGTTGTATAAAAAGGTCTTAGGTTACACATCAAAGCCGACGTTTCGCCTAAACTTGTGAGATCTTTATCGAGGCTTAATTGTAGATCATGGCGAAACGTCGGTTTGATGTAACTTAAGACCGTTATTTTTAATACAACTTCCATCTAGAAGAAAAACACCTTTAAATTATATCAGCTCTGTTGATTCCTTCTACGTTTTATTGGAGGCAGAATTCTTCACGTAAAATTTATTGCTTGAAATAAAGATCCTCCAGTTTCATTGAATTGAAGTTTTAAAAAGAATGTCAATTATTATTTTACTTATTCTAAAACGTTATCGCATTCTATTCAAACTTTTGTTCGCTTAAAATGATGCCTTGACCACATCAACTAAGAACATTAGTTGTTATACAAGGTCTGTCAGAGAGCTTGGCGGCCTAAACTGATGTTTTTTTTCAAATGGATGTTTTACGATTTTCGATAGAATTTTACAGTTGATCACGATGATGTAAGGTTTATGGGTCTAAAATTAGTACTTTCTGACTTATAGCCCGTTACGTCAAAAAAAGATCAAATTCGAGTTAATGGTGCTAATGTCCAAAATTAACCATCGTCTTCAAAATTATACCGGGTGATCTAAGTTTGTAGAGCCCCCTGTATATAACTTATTTTATATAGCATGCGTAATCCTTTCGGACAGCACATTAAATTAGTTTTTTAATGATTGAAGGACACGTATTTTTGCTAAATTCTGTCTTCTTTGTTAGTTTGTTTTTCTTGGTAATCTTTCCCAGTAATGACTTATCCATGGGCTGTAATTTATGTGTAGTGCTACTGAGTAAGCACAACAAATGTATATGAGTTCATCAACTTTTTCCGTAATACTAATGTTCAAATGACAAGAAGCTCCGTCAAAAATTAAAAAATTTTGAATTTAAAAGGGGTGTATAAATTAACTTGCGACACTTGTTCAAAAATTTATGTAGGCTCCACTTTAAGAACCTTTGATATAAGGAAAAAAGAACATTATAGATGCATCCGATTAAACAAACCAAGTTGTTCTAATTTTGCCAAACATATTCTGGATCTGAATCACAATTTTGATATCAATGCAGGTTGTCAATACTTACACATTAGTAACAATAATAAAATTATTTATGACCTAGAAAAAGTTTACATCATTGAGCAGTTATCTAAAGACTGTAACAATTTAATTAATATTCAATTAGAATTTCCTCATGCAGAATTCATTAATTATATTTTTAATAATTAAACACTTTCCAGTTACATTTCTTTGATAGATGTCTCTAGTTTATACGTTTGAATTCATTCTATTTTATATAGATGTCACTTTCATTTATTTCTGGTTTATTATCAATTTTGGTTTGCAACGCTTTTAAGCTGATTTGTTATCTTGTTGCTTTATAGACATGGTTGTATTAATGTCCGGGTGGACATTTGTTGTCTGAAATTTAAATATAAATTATTTTAAATAATGATTTTTCAATCTTCGTTTTTTTTGGTAAGTTGCAGCCGATTCATTCTAATTATATTTTTTTTTTTTTTTTTTAAATCTTGTTTAGTTACTTGATAATGGTAATTCGTCTTTACCGAAACCGGTCGTATTTGTATTTTAATTATTAAATAAATGTTAGGAAAAGGTGTACCGTTTTTCGTTTATCATCATCGTCCCAAGTACCAGAAACTAACTACTGATTAAAAATTAAAAGAACTGGTAGGTTGCATCACACTCCCTTTTGGAGTCATATGTAAAACAATTCCTGGAGAGTAACCCATCTGAGGATGTTGGTTTCATCAGTTGACCTTAAAATACCTAATACCATGGGAGGAATTGCACAATAGAAACACTTTTTTTTACTCTTTTGGAACCTCGCTGGAGAGTCTGTCCATGTTATTTTCGACGTTTAGCATAGGGATCTCGTAAGCTAATAAATATAAGAAAACGGTTAAATGGGGAAAGAATTGTATTTTTATGAGATCACCAAAAATGTGCTAGTTGTTCTTTCGAAAAAATACACGGCTAACTAGATATTTCGAAAAATAAGTTTTTAGTAAATTCGTTTGGTGCTTTGTTATTATTGATTTTGGGAATTTTGGTGGTAAAATCTAATCAAAAATTTCATTTAACGTATAAATTTTGAGTTATGACAGAAACTGCTGTTTTCTAATGGAAATCATAGTTGGCTATGCGTTCATAATAAAGACGCATTTTCAACGATTGTAATGATATAATTTAGTTTAATTTTTTTTAAATGGTGGGAGAGTATATGTTATGGAAACAATATACACGTAAACTATAAGTGAAAATCGCTTATAGTTTCTATTTGCGCTGGTTGAGTCTAAAACCATTAAAATCATCAATATGCATTTCTCTAATGAAGAAAAACGTGATATGATAGAGTGTCATATTTTGTGTCATAAAAATGCCATTACAAGGTGCGCAACAATATTTCAAACTATACCATTTTATTATTAAACTTGACGTGTATCCATTGCACACTCTTCAGAAGTTTCGAAAAAATCAAAATTGACTAATAAGTGATTTATTTATACAAATAACTGTGACATATGGTATATCATTACAATCGTTGAAAATGCATCTTTATTATGAAGTCATATCCGACTATGGTTTCCATTAGAAGAAACAGAAGTTGGTGTCAAACTTAAAAATTATAGGTTAAATCAAAATTTTGACTAGACTTTATTATTTACCACAAAAATACTTAAAACTTTTCTCTCTATAAATTTTAATAAAGTCAATAATAACAAAAAAAAAAACTAGCACCGAACGAATTTACAAAAATTTTATTTTCAAATATCTAGTTAGCCGTGCATTTTTTGAAAGAACGATAACTTTATTTTATTAAGCTCAAAAAACTACAATTCTTTTCCCATTTAACGGTCTCTCTATCTTTATTAGTTTCCGAGATCTCTATGCTAAACATCGAAAAAAACTCACCCTGTATATTTTCTTGGACCTGTTTTATATTTGATTTTCCAAAAGAGCTTTCAATTTTTTTAAATAATATTCTTAAATTATTTTGATCTTTCGAGCTCGCGCTTGGTTCATAGGTTCAGTTTTCGATGAAGGTGCGATATTATTCCCCTACCGGTTGATTTCCGGTTAGCATTAAAACGAATTTTATTATTTTGCGGTCCTATTTTGCCTCTAGTATTAAAATTGGTTTTCTGGACAAGCGTGTAGATAATTCTCAGATTTAATATGATTCTTTATTGTTCTACATGGAATTCCACAAAGTTGTTCTATGTATCTTGTTTTATGAGATTAATAGATTCTTCCATTATTAGTTCTACATTTTCCCCATTTCACCTAAAAGTTATTCGCGCTTACATAACGCAACAGATCACAGGTTAGAAACTTTGTACTTCGGAATGCAATGGAATGCACACAATTCGCCTATCTCCTCTAGTAGCGTAATAGGACTGAATAATAATGAGAATGTTTGTGATTTTCAAGATAAATATAAAATGAACCGGTCGCGAGATTACGCTAATTAGAAATATGCGGTATAGTCAAGTGACTTTGATTTAAGAAAATTGTCAGTTAATTGTTATTTGTTTTCTCAATATCATTTGTTATATACGTCTTAAATTATGGTTAAATTGTACCAAATTGAAATTCAACTGCAGAAAAGGACGACTGTATAATTTCGGATCGGACTGCAGATATAATTGCGAAATCAATAAGCACGGCAGCAGCAGATTCCGGTAGATGTAACAGTCTCCAGGTCCTTCTAACCCGGAACATTTTCATACACACCGGATGCACTAATATGGTCAATGCTTGCTTTATATCAGTTATAAAGGTTATTTTACGCACGATGTAAATTATTTTTGATTACTCTAAATATTTCTTTCTCGCTTTGTTTCAGATATTATTACGACAAGAACATAATGACAAAAGTGCACGGAAAAAGATACGCTTATAAATTTGACTTCAAGGACTAGCCGCTGCCACTCAGCCTGCAACAAGCGATCAGCAGCTACAAGTATCAAAGCGAACTTTTATGAGTTCTTATCATCACAACGCGAAATTGGGTGGTTTTACTAAGCCCCACGCTGGAATACCAAATTCGACAGGTAGTTATTATGTTGCATAGTAGTATTTTGTGTGTCGCGCAATCTTGAAAAAATTAACATGCAAGTCACAAGTGGAAACGTGGCCTCTCGTAACACGTACGCAGTAACACTTGCACCCCTTAATGACGTAATGTTCTGATTGTGTATTGTTTCGTCCCTCAAGAGCGCATTACTCGTCATTTAATCGACCCTCCAAATAAGAATATTGTTAACAAACTACCTAATGTCATTTGTTACAAAGAATCGTAGGCATCAGAAATCGTTCGCGAAAAATTTCGTCGTTAATGCCGAATTTACCGGCAACAACAATATCATGTATTAGCAATCGAAAGTGTTGAGTAAACAAAACAAGGACTTAGCTGCATTTGTCACTTGTCATCGGCAGTACATTTGAATAGCAAATATAAAGCGTTTCTTAAGTTTTGAATAAACATAGGGTGGAACTAATTTGTATGCTTTTTCTTGTAATTTAACATCTTTCAGATTAAACGCATATTTTGTAAATTATCGTTATACCCGAAACACCCCATAAATTACTACAAATTGCCTTTCTATGATGACGGAACAAATGAATTGCATTAACGCGCCACATAAATTTCGGTCGTCACGATGAGAGGGTGTGGTATGGAAGAGCTTTCGTCTAGCCGAAAGCGAAATGCATTGCACCGAAAACAATTACGATTTTATGTTTGTTTCAGCTTCAATTTTTCCATCACCTGGTTCCTATTGGAGTAATCCGAGCGCTAATCTATATTCAAATATAGCGGCCACGACGCATTCGATAAGCCATCACCCGGGTCCGCATCTTGGTGCGCCGCCCCTGGGTTCTTATCCACATTACGCATGACCTGCTCCTTGCGTTTCGCCAGGAACGGAATGGAGCAAACGATTACCTGTGTGAAATCTTCGCGTTAACAGTGCGCGGCGCACACAAGTAAATGTTGTTAACGATTATTATTAATATTAAGTATAATTACTAAAGTTAGATTAGGGAAATGTGTATAATTATAAACTATTGTACCTAATTTGCCAATCTCTTGTAGTCATAGAAGGACGTAGAAGACTGTAAGTAGAAATAGAGTTGTCCTGTTCATATATCTTTTCTAGTCAAAACCAAATGAGGTATTTTTGGCAATATGGTAACCGTATATCAGTGCAATCAGTATAATGTGTTTGTAAAATCTGAAATGTTAGGGTAGGAACACGAACCGCTTATGTGGTACTGTGATATATAATACACAAAATATATTTTTAACTTTTAAGTACAACATAATCTTTTATAAATATTCGTTTTTAGAAGCTTTAATTTTTATAGTTTTATTACCGAGAGTTGCACTCGATAGCATTTAACGCGTACAGGTAATAATATTATAGAGCTTTCATTAACATTCTTTATTGACGTCGCCGACTTTTTTTAATTAAACGTATTATTACAATAAATTTCAGCTGACTTCACAAGCATGTTACCTGAATATTTCTTACGCTTTAGTAACAACGACGGTATAACGAACATGAATGAAAGCCCTTTATATGCGGCGGCCCTTCGTACCTGATCCAATTATTTTTCGTCTACGCTCTCTTCGGTAATAAACTATTAGATATTTTGTAAAATTGTGATTATCTTTTCCTATTTGTAAATATAATTATTACTAATTTGTAATTGTTGTATTGCTTCAGCATAAAAAATAGCCGAAACTGGCATGGTTTTTTAAAATAACGAACTCTAAACCAAAGGAAATACCAAAAATAAATATCAAGTGTACTACTAGTCTTATATAATAAATGTCGAATGTGTATACCGTGGCCATTTTGTTATGATGCCATTTACAAAATGGCTGACAGCGAGAATGTTATAAATGTTATGTATTTATTATGTAAAAATAGATAATAAATGATGTTCAGTTTTATATAAAGCATTACCTTTGTTCTTTCTATTACTACTAACTGATTGTTTATTTTCAACGTTCAAAGCTCTCTGGAAAGTAAGTTCTAGAAATAAAATATAATATAGATTTAGAATTAGAATATACGTCAAATAACACTAAATAAGGAAACATTCAATTTAAAGAATGAGACAAAAATTGCAGACGTGAGTTGGAGATACTAGTTTATATAAAAAAAAAACACAAAAATTTCATGTTTCTTTTCGTACTCAATGTGAGTCAACTTTTTTGTGCGGTCTTATAAGATGATCGAAAAAATCAAGGAGGAACTAAACAATGTAATTTATCGCATTTCCCACTACGTTTACAATATGCGATATTATAATTTTGCAATTATTTATATGCAAAATTTTCTTGAAGAAGGTAATCCTAGTCGAATGAGCCCTTCTTCAGAAGAATCACTATTAAGAAAATATTTTACCAGCTTCTTCAAAAGGTTCAAAAGGAAGTTGGTACAAAACAGATGCGAAGATATGTAACGGTTTTATTTCCCGTATTTAGGACGTATGTCGTGAGTCGCCTTAAATAGTGTGTCGCGAGTGGTATGTTGCGACGAAAGTCGTATTTGGAGCGCATGTTGCTAATTTTCTATTGGTGGTAATTAAATTAGACTGAATTTTCTAGACGGACAGCGGACATTTTCCTTTCTCGTTTGATACACGCGGGTGTCTTTAGCATTTTCTCTGAAGTGAAATTCTCACCAAAAATTATTTAATGTGGGTTTTACAATTTCCAATACAAATTGGCGTTTACGTTTAATCCGGCTAGATTCACCATGAGTATATTGGGTTTCTTTCCTATTTGTTTTAATTCTGATTGCTGCATATGCTTTTAGCACGTTGCGTTCGACAATGTGCAACGTTGTGTACGTACTGGGATAACTCTCGAGGGTGCTGGAGTAGCTAATTAAGAACCTTGATTATGCTGCATACTTCCAGCAAGGAGTCAATATCCGCTGTTTTCTCACACCTCCCCTAGAGGAATCCCCTAAACTAACGATACCGTCGCTAAGCAAAGTACCTTCATTTTAGTAATTAAGCCACTTATTCATAATAATAATGTGTATAAAGCTCAAGTACAGATGACATAAAACGGCTCGATAGTTAATATTTAAGTAACTTTTTATTTGGTGTACTCTCCTCAACCGGAAGTTTGTTTTCAATCAGCTCAATAAGTGCTGGGGCGCTTAATTTAGAGCGGTTGTCGCGGCACAAAAGGCCTTTTGGGTTTGCGGGAGGTACTTACACCTTTTATTCTAGTTTAGATTTAGTGTAACTCGCCGTGTGTAAATGATATGTGTACGCAGAGCCTTAATAGCAGCCAATTCTTAATTTGAATGATAAATGTAACTCAAGCGTTAACTAAAGCTTACCTGAAATTCGACACTTTAACTAAAAGCTTTATTTATTGTAAGCGAGGCTGCTGCTAACGCACGTAACTATATGCGACAGTCTCTCTATTTTTGTTACATTCTCCTAATATTTTAAGATTTGTTTGTTATACTGTATTGTTTGTCTCTCTCTCTCTCTCTCTGGTTTGTGTTCGATTTAGCATATTAGATTTCAAGTAAAATCTGTTGATCTCCTGTTGGTCGGTTTTATTTCTTTTTTATTCAGCAGACGGCGCCTTGTTAGACCAACAGTCTAATTTCTTATAGTTATTCAAGAATCACGCAACTCTCCGACGAAGCTGGACGCTGCTGCTCTAACTACTATAAATATCTTATCCTCCACAATAGTGCGCTACATCAGTAGTTTTCTTTCTAGGTTGTTCGCTAGAGCCGTCGCTTCTTTTTGTGATTTTGTAAACTGCAACCGTTACAGATACTACATTAAAACGCTACGCTAAATGTTAGCGGCTGAGATAAAGATCACAATTTTGAAGAAAACGTAAGACGTCTTGTTGTGCATTGTTTGAACTTAGAGCGGCACTACTATGAACTTACTATGCCTGATCTAATTACCTTAGCAGTTGGCTATTAAACTAACCAGCTACAAAGGTGGATTAAACGTTAACAACAATTTGAGCCTTCAACTACTGCCGAATGCCAGAACCAAAGTATTTACAAAAGCGAATACTGTGTCTTTTAACCTCAATATTGAACTTGGAAAATTAACTATGATTCATCAAAGATTCATTGTTAAAAATGGTATAGTGTGGCACAACAGAAGACTTCCAAGAGTATCGCAAACAAAAAAGCAAGAAAATTAAAAAAGAAAACAACCAATTATTTCTACACATAAAGTACCTATAAAAATAGTGCAAAAGATCAACTCTTTGGGAAATACTGTGGATGATCATGACTTGGGATAGTGTAACTCCAGTAAATATAATAGTAATAATAAATGACTTTATTTTCCCGAATAGGTATTATTTATAATTTACATATACAAACATTAACAAATAAGGAAAAAGGGCGAAGTTCAGCCAAAGGCTGCTCTACCACTTAACCCTCCTTTATCTGCACTTAAAAACTAAAGCTAAAATTATCAAGTTCGATAAACGAAGAAAGTGTATAGGTTAATATCAATGCAAGTCCATAATACCAAAATTGATAAGAACTAAATTAATCAGTAACTGTTAGTAAAAAATAGTGAACTTTTCCGACCAAATAACTGTAAAAATTTAATATTTGGGATAATAAAAAAAAAAGATAATAAGGAAAACAGATTATTGTAGGGTGAGTAGTAATTTTTGTTGTTTTTTAATGCAATATTATTCAGCTACTTAAATTCTTCAGGAACTTTATTTTATATATATATATATATATATATATATATATATTAGCAACTTTGCCGACAGGTATGTAAACAGCAGTTACATAGTCGATTCTTTAATAATTATAGCCAACCTAACAGTTGGTAAGTATAAAAATTTCAAATCGCCTGCAGTAAAGTACGCAAGAGGTTGTACAATAGCAAACAAACACTGAGAATCACCCGACAGCTGTTTCGTCCTTTTGGGACTCATCGGGAGTGAGAGAACTCGAGTGTAAGTTCACTATTGTACAAACGCGCTGTCTACTATATGCCCTACTGGAGGGATCACAATATTTAAACGATAAGTTTTTCGACATCTAGTGTCGACTCGTGAAAGCGTTCACGTACGAAAATGTTAGCAACTTTGCCGACAGGTATGTAAAAGCAGTTACATAGTCGATTCTTTAATAATTATAGCCAACCTAACAGTTGGCAAGTATAAAAATTTCGAATCGCCTGCAGTAAAGTACGCAAGAGGTTGTACAATAGCAAACAAACACTGAGAATCACCCGACAGCTGTTTCGTCCTTTTGGGACTCATCGGGAGTGAGAGAACTCGAGTGTAAGTTCACTATTGTACAAAACGCGCTGTCGACTATATGCCCTACTGGAGGATCACAATATTTAAACGATAAGTTTTTCGACATCTAGTGTCGACTCGTGAAAGCGTTCACGTACGTAAATGTTAGCAACTTTGCCGACAGGTATTAAAGCAGTTACATAGTCGATTCTTCAATAATTATAGCCAACCTAACAGTTGGCAAGTAACTGCTTTACATACCTGTCGGCAAGTTGCTAGCATTTACGTACGTGAACGCTTTCACGAGTCGACACTAGATGTCGAGAAACTTATCGTTTAAATCAAAGTGTGGTCCACTCCAGGTAGGGCATTATATTCGACAGCGCACCCGTTCTGTGGTGAACTTACGCTCGGATTCTCTCACTCAACAATCCCAAAATAACGCTGTCAGTGTCTTTGTTCTTTGTTGGCTAACCACAAGCTGCTTTACTACCTTTATACCAACTGTCGGATTTAGCTATATTTATTGTAACTACTTTACATACCTGTCGCGCAAAAATTCTGCAATTACGTACAATGAACGTTTTCTGAAGTCGGCTTACCCAGATAATCAACTTTATCGTATATATATATATATATATATGTAACTGCTTTACATACCTGTCGGCAAAGTTGCTAATATATATATATATATATATATATATATAAGTGACTCTGTATCTAAAAGCAGATTTAAACTTCGTTAATGTTTGGGAGTAGTCAATAGACCCCTAGAGCGAACGTTAATGTTATGAACATCGGATCTGTATGTTATCTTTCTGGACAAATATTTGAGAGAATCTTCAGATATAATTTTATGGAAAGTTTAGTTAAATTTAATGTGTAAATGGTATATAGCAATGGACCTAGAATAGAACCTTGTGGTACTCCCAGTAACATTTAATGTTGTTGAAATTTTATCTACAAGTTTACTGACTGGGTTCATTCCCCAGGTAATTTTCAAAAAATATTAATGGAGTTGGTTCAAATCCAATGTACTTAGAATAGATAAAAGCAAGTCATGGTCTAGCGTATCAAATGCTTTACTGTAGTCTAATAGAACAAGAAGCGTTAAGTTATGATGGTCGTTATTGGTTATTATATCATCTGTAATATCTAGTAGTGCAGTACAACAGGTAAAACCAGGCCGGAATCCAGATTGATTAACAGGTACAATATTAAATTCATTAAGATAATATCTTATTTGCTCATTAATCACTCTCTAGAATCTTTGAAAGTACCGGTAAAATACTAATTGGACGCAGGTGCTGAAATTCTTCGGGTTTACTATTTTTTCGGAACAGGTGTGACTAATGCATTTTCCACATCACAGGAAAAACACCATCAATGCAGACGAGACATTGCACTAATGTGACAAATAAATAGTAAAAGGTAAGGAAACATAATTTAATCATACGCACACTTACACCGTCTGCACCTATTGCAGTAGTTTTGATTGAATTGATTATTGTTTCAATTTACCTTCATCAACAGATTTAAATTAAACTTTCCTGAGCAACATCAGATTTTATTATAAAATTCTATAAGCACATTATCAGTTTTTAATTTAGGAACGGAATTAATAAAAATCATTAATTTTGTTAGCATCTTGAAGAGGCACTGGAATATCTACAGTTGGTTTGGAACAGATTTTACAATTTTGTAGTTTTTGCCAGAACGTTTTTATGTTTACCCTTTGAAAATCATGTTCAAGATAAGCTTGTTTTTCATTTCTTACTGATAAATTTGTATAATTACGTAACTGCTTATAGTAATCCCACTAAGTAGTTGTGCGACCTTTTTGAATTTTGAAATGCCTTGTTTCTTAAAGAGATGAGTAACTTACAGGTTATCTGTCATCCAAAGAGATGCCCGTTTAGCATTAATAGTCGTAACTTAAGGCGCATGTTTATCTATAAGTAAATTAATGGAATTCGTAAGATAGTTTACTCTATCATTGATATTGTCCATATAAAATAGAATGTAAAGAGAATTGAATGTAATTCTCTATCAAAATGAGTCACCATTGAAGTTCCTGAAAGAACGATGCCTCCATATACGGACCGAGGGGTGCTACTTTCATCCTCAATCTGCAATAAATCGCGGCGTGGTCAGGTACTTCTAAATCAGTCGTCCCAGACTCTACCGCGAGATTGGATCAGAAATGTGTAGTTGGTTCAAGTTTCGTAAATTTCTTATCCCAGATACTCATATGAGTGGAAATGGATACGCCATCTGTATGACCACACTTTAAGTTGAAGTTCTCATATTTAAAAGCCGTACCCATGTTGGCATAGTGGCATTTCTCCCTTTAGGTGTATTTTATGGGCATATATTGCTATTGTCTTCATTGTCATATAGGTATACTGAATCAAGCATTTCTATATTTACCTTATTTTTTTGCAGACAATGGCATATGTTGTTAAATGGTAATAATGGGTTACGTTTTCTATTATTTTTTTGTTATTCTGCAGTACTATTTGTGTTACTTGAAGGTTTCTGCTGATCACCATTGATTTTTGTGTTTTTGGATTTAGGAAACAAACAGAAAAAACACCAAGAGACTGCACCAAAAAACCTTTCTTTCGGACACGTGTTTCAATAGCTAAGCTATCATCATCAGCGAGTAGTAATTCGAGTAAAGTTTTTGGTGCATTCTGATTTAGGAAAGATCTAAATCTTGAGCTATGACTGATATTTGATCTAGCATCTGTATTGTTGTAAACAATACCAGCGAACTGCTTATCACGATAATATTATAACATCAATTCGGTAAATACATATTCAGAGTATTGACCAACACAAGAAGGAAATTTGACTCGAATTTCGTGCTACGCCATTTTGATCCCCAAGCCACATGGCTATTGTGTTTTTTTATTTAATTCATTATTCATGAACTTTTATTATTAGGGATGTTTAATATTACACAAGTAAAACATAGCACAAAATAGTTTGAATACAAATTTCGTCAAATTACTTTCTCCATATTTTAAAATTAGTTTATACAGGGTCTGACAATTTAGTTCGTAGACTACATCAAATACAACGAAACGAATAATTTTATTAGAACACTCACTTATGGGATCGTTCGTATAACTATTGGAAACATTTCTGACACTCAACTTGTGTGATCCTATCGAGTTCCGTGGTCACGTTCTTGTAAATGTCGCCAATGTCTTGAAATCTCTTCCCTTTGAAGTTCAGGAAGTAGTCAGCCGATGACAATCGGGTGAATATGGAGGGTGATTCAACTCAACAACACCTTTCTGGCCCATATAACTCGTTGACGATCAATGCGGTATGTGGTCGGATGCAGCAGGAACTCAACTACCGTTATCACGAAACTGAGGCCGTACTCTGTGAATTCGACTGATGAGGCGTCCCAAAACATCTCTGTAACATTCCTTATTGACTGTTTGGTCAGGAGGAACAAACTCCTTGTGAATAATTCCAGCAGTGTCGAAGAAAGTGATAAGCATTACCTTCATTTTGACTTTTCAAAGCGAACCATTGTTGCCTTGGCGATGTGGGAGAACGTCATTCATGACTCTGCCGTTTGGTTTCAGGATTGTACTGAAAACACCAGCTTTCATCGCCGGTTATAATCTTGTCGAGAAAGTTTGGGTCGGACTCCTCTTTTTCGACCAATTCCTCACAGAACTGCCTGCCGTTGCTGCTTCTGCTCCTCTGTCAGGTAACCTTGCGTAGATCTTTCGTTTTCTTAATCTTTAGTTAAAATTTGGCCAATCGTTATCCTGTTGATGTTAAGTTTAAGTTAAGGTTCACTCGCCGGTCTGCAGCTAGCATCTCCCTAACTTTGTCAATGGCCTCATGTGTTTGTGTTGTTTGTGGTCATCCCGTGCCCTTGTTGTTTTCAATTTCCTCACCTCCCATCACAAAACTTTAGATACCACCGAAACGCAGCTGCTCGGCTTAGGGTATCATCCCCATAAGTTTCGTTTAACATCTCGAAGCAGTGTTACTCAACTTGTAGCAAATCAAGAAGACGTCTTTTTACAGGCAAACTGATGCGCACGAAGAAAGAGGGATAACTATACTTTACAAAACATGCACCAACATCAAAGAATAATAAATATATTCACTGCGTTCATACAGAAATTTCACTGAGCGCTAATTTTGGTATTAAGTAGCGTTCGTACTGTACCCACGCGCAAGCCATGAGTAGCCAAGGTATAGCTAAAGTAAATTCGTCGATTTCCAATTGTGTGGTATATCGCGAAATGCCACTGCTAAGAAATAGTAAGCTTTCTATAACCGCTTCGCTTAAGTTGTGAATAATATTCTTGCGCGTGGGTACAGCGCGCGATTTCCAACGTTCCGACGCCCAGTGAAACTTCTGCGCAACGAAGTATTATTGTTCTGTGGCAACAGTTCCGATTCGCGCAGACAACAGTAAACAGTAAACGCAGTCTACAAACTTAATTGTCAGACTGTAATATACAAGGTGTATACAATTTAACTCTGATAATTCTATATCTCCTTGAATTGGTGATTGATATTGAAAAAATCACAATTTTCCAAATTAGAATTTTTCTACATATTGTATCGAATGTTATGTTTTCCACATTCACAAACCGCAAGATAAGTATAAACATAGCCAGATCGCACGTACACTCTTTAGAGATTATTTGTTTTAAACACGTACAGTAAATATAACTCTGATAAAAATACTTACACGACATTACAATTTATATCAACTCCATTAAATGACAATTCGCAACTGAACTAACAACTACCTACATATGACTACGCTGTTATAGTTGCAGAATAATATTTTAGACGAATATACAGGAGAACTAAAGTTCAAATCGTCGCGAATCATCATTCTAACTTATTCTAGTAACTCCAGTGGCATAACAATATTTTAATTTTAATAAAATACATTTCATTTACATATCAAACGATGGAATAATATTTGCTTGATAAAATGGCGATATCCGCATCTTTCTATCTTGCTTTGTTCGGAGATGCCAAAAACAATATTTTTTAAAAGCATTAACTCGTTTCATCAATGTGTTATAATTGACGACATAGATTACGTTACATAGATTTTTACTTGGACGGGAGAAGACCAGCATTTGAATTTCGACAATGACTCCATAGCATTCTCACAGAGTTTAATTTATCGGTTGTAATAGAAACTTTTTTATGCGTTTGTCTCTTGTTGAACCGGCTGCTCTGCAGCTTATCTCTTTAGCATGCTCATTAGATCATAAAACGTTAATAGAATGGACTAATGGAAGCAAAGTAGGTGGAGAATAATAATTATCGAAACTATAGGTATATAGTATATCATTAACCCTAAAGCATACAGGTTTTATGCCCGAATTTAACAGCCTTTCTCTGAGGAATTGTTTTATGAATTGGTACCTAAAATATTTGACTTGTTTCATCAATGGCTAGATTTTTGATAAAATATCCTCATTCTCTGAATTTCACATTTAAAAATTTAATAATAGGTTTGAACTCTGTTTTGCCATTTTATCTAAACTAGTATTATTTATTATGTTATGGAAATATCGTTTCAATTCATGAAAGCTATTTCTTGAAATATGCTCTAAAACAAAAGAAACAGCTATATCTTCATTGAAACTCCAATACATACACTCTCCTATCAAACGTTTATCTCTCCTATGAATTATTTTTTTGACAATCGACAAATTGGTTTTATTGACTGCGATACTATTTCATTATCAAACTATTTCACAGAACTCAACGTTTATTGTTGCATATTACATTTATTTTCGACGATCTAATACTATCAATTACAATATCAGACGTTGTCTTGTTTCGGTCGCATAATGCGGATAATGGTAAATCCTATTCACTGTCATCGTCATGACCATCACCAGAATAATCAACCTCAACTTCTGCACGAACATCCTTCAATTACCTTAGTTGACGTCGTCCTTGTTCGTTGATAAATCTCTATTGGGGCAATAATAACAATATCTGCATTATTCCGAGAATCAGCGCATACTTGGTCAGGAATTCAATATGAAATTGATCTCTGCCCAGTATAAGTAGGTACGAGTACACCTCAGTTTGTGACACATTGACAAGAACAAGCATAATAAGCTGGTTGCGACATCTAGTGCCACCTTGTGCTATCATAACACGTCTGAATACTAATCTAGTAAAGCAACATTGCTGACAGATGTATAAGCAGTTACAAAATACGATGCTTCGGTTATTAATGCCAGCTAAATGTTGTTTTAGTTGGCAATAATCGAAGAATGGACAAGCACGTTCATCGTAACGTAATGTCTATAAGGGAATTTCCTACAACCTGTCTAATGGGAAAAACTGTTACCATGTTTTGTTTCTCAAATGAAACAGAAAACTACATTCAAATGAGATACTGAATATTTAAATTCAGCATGTAATCTATACTGTTCAGTAGTTTATAAGTTTAAATAGAGTTCAAATGTTTTACAAAAGCTAAATATTTCGAAAACTGGTGATAAAATATTATATTTTTCAATCCTCAGAATAAAATTTTCGATTTTGACGAAATTTTTGAAGAACCTATAACCCATTATTAATTTTATTTTGTGTCTGCATCCCTTACTAATATTATTATTATTATTATTATCATTTATAATATTTGCTATTAAAACGATGTTTTTTCTAACTTTGTTCAAAGAAGCAAAAGAATTTTAAAAAAGTATCTATATCGTAGTTAATTTTTTTAATCAAAAGTTTACAGACTTTAATAAATGCAATACAGTTGTTGTTCTATTTAAGTTAACAATTTTCCGTTTGATATTCAGTATATAATCGGGAATAAATAAAAATTATAAATTATTAGTTTTTATGAATAAATTTTGCGTTCCAGAATGAATTCAATCTCAGGATAATACTTAATTATTACATATAAATAATTTTTTAATAGTTTTAATAATTTTATTAATAACTAAATTACTTACACGATTCCCTTGAAAATAAATAAAGTAAATACCTTGAAAACCAGAGAGATAGGTATAGGGAACTATTATACCATTCAAAAGAGAACAAAATTATTCATTGAGTTGTGCAATAATATACAGAGTGTTCCATTAAAAATAAATAAGTTATGATGGTTTGAACTTGAATAAATTCGGCAATACATTTCTATCACCCTGTATGAAATTAAGTAATTATGAAATCATGGGAGGGAAGCTTAGAGTTTCAGTTGTGTCTCCCTATAAATTTTATCTCTTTAACTCATTATTGTAACATACACATCTCTTTAAATTAGGAAGTGTTTTTTTAATTATTTTTTTACACAGAAAAATTAAATATCTCAAAACGGTTAACTTTAAAAATAGGAAACCTTGATAAAAGTTTATCTAAAAATTAACGTAGAATCCAAAATTGCTATAATATACAGGGTATTCCATTTAAAATAACAAAGAGATGTCAACTTCACGGTACAACCGGAAGCGTTCGGTGGACGCCATTATTTTAGTTGAAAAGGACATACCCGAAAACGCTTAAAGCCAAATTTTCAAAATTCAAATCTAAGTAGTCTGTGAAATATGCCTAATGTCTCGTCACCGTGGGACACCCTGTATATGATTAAAAAATTTTTATGTCGTTAGTTCTAAGTCATATATGTTTGTTTTATTATTAATTATTTATTTACAATTTTATATTACCCATTTTTAATTATACAGGGTGTGGCGCGAAGAGTTTTGATTAAAAGTAATGGCGGATAGAAATCTGAAATACGAAGCTATAGGTTTTCGATGACGAGTTCAAATATAATATTGTCCTTAATGTGGCACTTCCGGTTATACCGGAAGTAGACGTCAACTTTGTTATTTTAAATGGAACCTAGTATTTTTTATTTTATTTTCGGATTCTACATGAAATTTTAGATTAAATTTGTAAACAATGTCATATACCAAAAATGAATTATTTTCGAGATATTCGATTTTTTAAAAATTTTGAAAAAATTTAGTCTCACATTGAATACCGATATCTCCATTAATTACGAAACTAGTGACGTGAAATTGTAACTAATAAACAAGAAGCGCTTGTCCGTTAACTCCATGTGTCCAACTCATTGATATTTCATACAGAGTGTTTAGAAACTTAGCTGCCACCGTGGCCAATAGACCCGATTAGTGTGACGTCACGTACAAACCACTAAATTCAAAATTCGGTACTTTGCAAATTGTGGACGAAAAGTGAAGCTTAAGTATAAGGACTTAAGGGTTATATTCAAATAGATCAATAGAAGTTGGTTGGTTTTCCAATATATACGCATAAATAAGAGAAATCGTTGTCATATTCACTAATTCTGAACCTTTATCTTTCATCTAGTATCAATATTACATTTTCAAATAACATATTTTTTTATTATAAATTAAAATTAATTTTTATACTACAAATACATGCGCTTAAATCAGCTGGCGGGGAATAGTAATTTTTAGAAATACGCACCGGTTAACCATAACCCAATTACTATGAAGTACTATTAAATTAAACTATAAATTACGTATTATAAAGAACAAACTAATGAAGTAAACGAGTCAATAAGTTAATAAAGAAACAAGAGTAATGCCATGAACAACAAAGGAAAACAGCAATTACAAAGTATAGGTTAACCCGGTGCGTATTTCTAACATTACAATTCCGGCCAGCTGTTGTTTTGCGCATGTGTATTGTAGTATATAAGTTAATTTTAATTTATAATAAACCTATGCTATTTGAAAATGTAATATTGATTCTAGATGAAAGATAAAGGTTCAGAATTAGTGAAATGAAAACGATTTCCTTATTTATGTGTGTATATTGGAAAACTAACCACTTTATTGACCCTATTTTATTATCACCCTTAAGTCCATGTACTTAAGGTTCACTTTTAAACCACAATTTTGCCAACTAACCAATTTTGATTTTAGCGGTTTAATTTGATGTCACCACTGATCGGGCCTATTTAAATCATTTATAAGTTGCTTACTTTAAATAGAACACCCTGTATTTTATTACATTTTTCGCTGTATTTTTTAAGCCAATTCGTTTGGTATCAGTATTCTCTATACCTAAATCCAACCAGTTTTGAGATATTTCATTATCTTTGTTAAAACATAACAACACTTAATTATTTCAACATTAGTAAAGGGTAGGCCATGATTTCCATTATTTAAGGTGATATTTTGATATTTTTTCATAAGTTATTAATTCTGAAAAGTAACCAATAGCCTGAAAGGATTATTAATTATGGATATCATTAAAAACGTTGACTAGGTATTTTGTATTAATTTAATTAGATAACTTACAAACAAAAATAACTAAATGTAATATTAAACAAATAAAGTTTTATAATAAGTGTTCAAAAATTAGCTCCATCTACTTCTAAACATTTATGAATCCTTTTCATTAAGCTACGTCTTGTAATTCTGGAAATATGGTCGGGTGTTAGAGAATTAAAAGCAAGTAAGACTCTTTGCATCATATCTTCCTTTGTCGTAACAGGTTTGGAAAATACCTGATTTTTAATGTAACCCCAAATACCAAAATCTAGAGGAGCCAAATCAGGAGAGCGAGCTGGCCAACGAAACGGACCTTGATTGGCAATCCATCTATCATCAAACATGTCGTAAAGATGGTCAGCAACACGCCCAAAGTTATGAGGAGGTGCTCCATCTTGCTGATACCAAGCTGAAGTCGCCTCTCCATTTCTTAAAGTATGTAACGCGGGTCGTATGACTTTTTCTAAAATGTCGCAATATCTTTCACCGTTTAAATTTTCATCATAAAATTTTATTGCTAAAATTTTATCGTCTTTTATTGCACAAAAACATTAAAACTCCAACTATCTTGGAAAGAACGTTCTTTAATAACATGTGGATTTTCATTAGACCAAAAATGGGAATTATGTCGATTAAATAATCCATTTTTGCTAAACTTTGCTTCATCACACCATATAACTTTTTTTATGAAGTTTTCATCCTCTTGGGTCTTCATTAAAAACCATTCACAGAATTGCACCCTTCGAGGAGGATCATCTAATTTTAAGTGCTGCACCAAATGATACGAAAATGGTTTCCATTTGTGTTTTTTAAAATGCGATGAATTGTTCTCGTCGACAAAGTAAGATCTCTTTCACAATCTCTAATAGAGGCATTTGGAGAGGCCGTAAAATAACCCAAAACATTAATTTCGTTTATGTCATTGTCCACTAGTGGTTTATTTTATTAATTTGTGTCTTAAATTGACCAAACTGACGGCAGTTTTAAGCAATCTTCTTATAATATCACCAGTTGCATTTGGTCGATTTGGATATCTTTCTGCAAAACACGACAAGTCCTTTCAACAATTCTATTACACTCGCCGTAAATAATAATAAGATTTAGGAAATCATCATTAGTAAACCCTACATTTGCCATTATTTACTATGAAATACAAACTGGTAAAGAAAACTGTCAAAACAACATAAACATTAACGTTCTAACTATCAAATCTTTGACAGCCATGGCCTACCCTTTACTAATGTTGAAATAATCAAGTGTTGTTATGTTTTAACAAAGATAATGAAATATCTCAAAACTGGTTGGATTTAGGTATAGGGAATACTAATACCAAACGAATTGGCTTAAAAAATACAGCGAAAAATGTAATAAAATACAGGGTGTTCTATTTAAAGTAAGCAGCTTATAAATGATTTAAATTGGCCACGGTGGCAGCTAAGTTTTAAACACTCTGTATGAAATATCAATGAGTTGGACACATGGAGTTAACGGGCAAGCGCTTGTTGTTTATTAGTTACAATTTCACGTCACTAGCTTCGTAATTAATGGAGATATCGGTATTCAATGTAGACTAGAATTTTTTCAAAATTTTTAAAAAAATCGAAATATCTCGAAAATACTTCATTTTTGGTATAGGACATTGTTTACAAATTTAATCTAAAATTTCATGTAGAATCCGAAAATAAAATAAAAAATACTAGGTTCCATTTAAAATAACAAAGTTGACGTCTACTTCCGGTATAACCGGAAGTGCCACATTAAGGACAATATTATATTTGAACTCGGCGTCATCGAAAACCTATAGCTTCGTAATTTCAGATTTCTATCCGCCATTACTTTTAATCAAAACTCTTCGCGCCACACCCTGTATATGGTGAAACCAGAGCTTTTTATTTATGTATTTTTAGTGTAAAAAAGATAATTTGATTCCTCTAGATAAAGTAAAGGACTGCCTTGTCCTGGCTGAAACGTTGACCGCAGAAATTACATGGAGTTTTATTAGTTTCAAATAACTCATTCCACATTCCGACTAGAAAGCCCCATACATTGGAATATCTATAATGTTAATGAATTTGTAGATCCAATTGAAAATAGTTCGAGTTAATGTAACGTATCTTTATTTTTCGGCCTCCCATGCTTTTTCTGTTGAGTTTGATACGCTTTCATAATTCGTGCGCCGTCCTTTATTTTACTTACAGGGTGTTGCTTTATTCGATAGACAACGCTCTATCAGAGAGGTCTTGTTAATTGGTGAATTTTGATATAGGAACATGAATCCTTAAACGGTTTAGTTGCTGACATACAGAGTGTTGTAAGTTTAAAATAAAAATGAAAAATTTGCAATAAAATGAAAAATGCTTTTAAATTTTTTTTCAAATTTCGTGACCATTATGCTCTTCAAGAAAGTCATATTTGGACAAAAACTAACTATACAAAAAGCTATAAGGGTTAGTGACAACTTTTACCCTCCTATTTTTACGCCACTGGAGCAAATAATTTTATTCTATTTTTAAATTCTCTATTCATTTTTGGTCGAAGAAGTTATAACATTTTATGATGCTAAAATGAACGGTTTTGAAGATATTTGCGTCTAAACAAAAAAGTACTGACATATTCTAAATAAAGGTTAAGCGTAAATTGTTCAGAAGTAGGTAATACAAACTATTTTTGTGCTTAATTTCTAAGACCAATTGAGGCAGTTGATGCAATTTAATGAAAATTAAAAAATCACAATACCAAAAAAACTATCAAAATTAAAATCAAAACAAATCTTTACAACAATAACAAAATTAACAAAATTACAAAAAGCCGTTCAAATTGTTGACCGTTTGCTTGCAAGCACCTTCTGCAACGTTTTCTCATTGAAAAACGTGTCTGGATAGGACTGAATATGTTCTGCCGCAGTTTGAATTCTTGCTATTAGAACATCTTCAGTTTCTGACGATGGTGTCGTACACTAAAGACTTTATGTAGCCCCAGATAAAATAGTCGATAGGGTTTAAATCTGGTGACTTCGAAGGCCAATATCGGGGTTCACCCCGACCAATCCATTATCTCTAAAACGTCTGTTTAAAAATCTCTAGCCGCTGCAGAAAAATGAATAGGTGTCCCATCGTGCTGAAAACCAGATGTCTTCATTGATATTTAACGGTACATTTCCAACAATTCATCTAACAATTCTTCAGAAACAGAGTGTAAATAACTCCACTTAATTTATTTGGTAAAAGGTAAGGTCAATTAGCTAACCATCAATAATACCCACTCACACATTCACTCTAAATTTATATTGAAATCTCTGTTCATGAACAGAGTGCGGATTTTCTTCATTCCAAATGTGACTGTTTCGGGCACTAAATATGCCTTCCTAACAAATGTGGTCTCATCGGTATACAATACATATTTTGGGAAATTTCAATTTTCATGACACTTTTGTAGATACCAATTGGAAAATTCCATACGTACCAGAAAATCTCTTGGTTCTAATGCTTTGAACCATTGTGAATTTGTTAAGATTCAACATTTGTTCTTCTAAAACTTTACAAACATTATAATTGTCAATTTAGTCTAGTGCATTTAGGAAATTTTTATAGGTGTGACCCAGCAATTTTGTATACATATTATCTCTTACCTTTCATTTAAAACCAACCCTTTCTTCGCCAGCTTAGGTTTGGTGGTTTTTCTTTGGAATTTTCATACCTCGCCTTCTAATTGTCACACAGTTATAAACTTGATGTCTTTGAATTCGTTTTGAGTTATATTTTCAACAATGTTATATGACAAAAAACTGTGCGTTTAACGAAAAAAATTATTGCTTTTCAAAGTCCACAGAAAGACTTAAAAAAGGTTTTTTTCCATTTTCGGCTCCTATCTTTTTTTCAGTCTACCTGACGCTTTTTGTGAGAGAACTTTATTAAACATAAAGTAATTTCAAGTATTTACAAAAAAAACTATCCCGATACGACCATTTCTCGCCCGTTAATCGACGCGCAAAGTTGTGCGGGATTTCGAAGTACCATGAATAGCCGTCGCGCTCCGCGCTGCATTTCGTCGTAATAGAACTTGTCTCCCGTTTATTTATTAAAATAAACGATTGTTATGCATTATACATTGTTTAAATATTCCTATATATTCAATAAAAATTTTGTTGGAATGGATTTTTATTTAAGAAATGAACATTGTGATGGGCGTAATGATGACTTTATTCTTTCCAATTGTTATTCAATTATGCTATTGCTATTTGTTACTAATTTATTTAATTTAAACGCAGAACTGAGTTTATGTTGAAACAATTAATATTTCAACAGGTTTTAACTTTATAAACATGTTTTTTTCTGTTTTTTTCCAAACTCAATTCCGCACCACCCTTGAGGTTAAGTTCACGGCTCGTTTTTTTTTCATGTGGTTTCCCCGATAAGCCTATTTCACCGTTTTCACTTTTTCGTTAATGAATTTCTCACTTTGTCATAATATTATAAGCCATCATCTTCATTCTCACTTATAACAGGTGGTTCGCTTGGTTTTTTTTTTCAATAAATCGGTAGTATAATCGTTGGAAGTTTGTCATCAACTTTGTCGTCTTCGTCATCTGAGTCATCTACATCTTCTTTTGCGGTCGCACAGGTTTCCCCACGACAAGTCTTGCACAAAACAGAACATTTCAAACCTGCTTTTCAACATCCACAAGTCCTGCTACAGTTGGTTGTACACTCATGAAATTTAAAACTTGGACACCACAATTTCTGTAAACAAAAGTTTGCACATTGTGAAGCGGGCTTAAGGGTATCATTTACAATTCTAACAGCAGGTAGTCTCAGCAGGGGTTATCTTATAGAAGGACTGTAGAATGAATCATTACACTAAGCACGTTTTAGAAAATAGGTAATTTACGTTGCTTACTTAATTTTTTCTTTAAAGAATATATTTGAAGGTATCGCTAATTAAACACCATAGCTCGATTAATTATCGAATCAAAATTTTGTTTAGGAAATGTTTACAAAATAAAATTAGAAATAATTTTGATTTAAAAACGTCTACAAGCAATAACTTTTAAATTAAATCAAAAACTAAACATGGTTATTTGGGTTGACTGATTATTACTTATTTTTAAATAAATCTAACCTACTAATTATTGTAAGTTATTAAAAAAAATCATTAAACTCTCTATTCATAATATTTAGTCCTTACAAAATGTATATTTTATGACGTTTCATTTTTTCTGTAGTTAATATAAAAGTGAAAATAAAAACTAAGGCAATTCTTATTGTCAACGTATATATTTAGTTTTTGACAAGAATTTATTACATAATTATAATTAAGATACCAAGTTATAGTTTAAAATTAAATGAAAACTTTTTTTTAAATAAAGGTATTACTATATAAATAAATATAAGAAATCAATAATGGGTGTGACCTCCATTATTATTGATACATTCTTGGAGGCGTCTGCTCATTGACGCTATCAAGGTATCAATATAATTAATATTAATCGTTTCCCATGCGGTATCAATGGCTGCAATTAGTGCATTACGGTTTACTGGTATAAAATTTGGCCCTTGTTGTCTTCGGATAACAGCAAGTATTCGAGCCCAAACATTTTCGATAATGTTAAAATCTGGGCTTTTTGCTGGCCAGGGTAACAGCTCCAAGTTATTTGCTTGTATCCAGTTGCGCACAACCTGCGAAGTATAGGGTCATCATATCCCGATAGTTAATTATCGAATGTTCCAAAAAATATGTGTAAATAGTAAATGGAATCTACTAACGTAACGTTAAGTCGTTAATTATAGTTACATAACTCTCCTTTCATAAGATATAGTTCATATTAATATGCTTATTGTAAAGCTTCGTACACACCTGAACAACAAACCGAGGAACAAACAGAACAACGAACCGAACGGCAATCGGAACATTAATTTGGACGGTGCTACGTACGAATTTTAGAACAGATTCGCAAGTCCTGATTGTTCCACGAACGGCACTTGGAACCAATGACAACCGATCAGGAACCGATACCACACATACTTCTGGACTTTGTATTGTGTGGATGTACAGGGTGTCCCAAATTGGTGTGTTTGTGTGTTATCTCGCAAACTAGAAGAGATACAATTAAAATAATTGATATGTCATGACTTCTTTTTTTGTTAAAGTAATGATGGCTCGATTAAATTTTCCATAGCTCCTTGTATTTGTGAGATACAGGGCGATTATTGAAAACAGCCGAAAACTACAAGGCTCTATAACTAACTACCTTATTAATGAAAATATAAAAAACAATATAAGAACTTTTGATAGATATAACACGGTAGAGTTCAGTGGCGCACAAAGAAATTCTAACTAAGGAAATATAATGCAAACTTATGTTTTTTAAATGAGGCACCCTGTCGTATTATGACAAAATACAGTTCTGAGCGCGTATTCAGCGTATTTCGAAGTCCCGCCTGGAACATAACAAGTTTGCGCGTCGATTGACCGACTAAAAATGGTGTAGAAATTTGGAAATACTTTATCTTTAATAAAGTTCTGTTACAAAAAAGCGTCAAGTGGACTAGATTAAAGATAGAAGCGAAAAAGGAAAAAAAACTTTTTTTAAAGCCGTTCTGTCGACTTATTTCTCGTTAAACGCACAGTTTTTTATCATATAAAATTTTTTAAAATATAACTCAAAACGAATCCAAAAACACCAAGTTTATGACTGTGCAATAATAAGAACGCTAGATTTAAAAATTCAAAAAAACACCAAATCCAAGATGGCGACGAAAGGGTTGGTTTTAGGGGTGCGCAAACTTACAAAATTGGTGGGTCAATTCCTAAATGCACTGGACTAGTTCTTAATGCACAGCCTAGAGTTCGAGTACTTAAAGATTGTCTTTTATAATTATTATTTAATATTTCCTCTTCCAGCCCCACAGTCCTTATTGTTCGTTGTCTTCCAGCATTATTTCTTTTAATTTTCAGCCTTCTTTCAATACTTGAAAATCTTTGTTGGTATAACCTAGCAACTTTTCTACCATTTCTTCGACATTCCCTTAGATAATCAACATATCGCCCAATTCTTCAACTGAAAAATTGATTTTGTAACAACAAAATTGACTTAAAACTGTTTCGATCAATTTACATGTCAAACAACAAACTATAAAAAAATTTTACACACTTACTAGATGAGAATTTAGAAATATTGAGTTACAATTTAAACAACTATTGTAATTTTGTTAATTTTGTTACTACTGTAAATATTTGTTTGAATTTAATTCTGATAGCTTTTGCGTTATTGTGATTTTGTTAATAGTATGGATTGAAGCAAATTGTTAAGCAAATCGCCGACAGGAAAATTGCACTGCACATAATAATTTGAAATATCTCAGTACTTGCAGACTTTTGTTTAGAAGAAAATATCTTCAAGACCGTTCATTTTAGCACTAAAAATGTTATGACTTTTCGACAAAAATGAATAGAAAATTAAAAAAAATTAAAAAAATATTTTCTCCAGTGGCGTAAAAAATAGGAGGGTAAAAGTTGTCACTAACCCTTATAGCTGGTTAAATTTTGGAAATGTTAGTTTATGTCAAAATATGAGTTTCTTGAAGAGCAAATTGGTCACTAAATTTGAAAACAATGTTTAAAGGCATTTTTGATTTATTGCAAATTTTTCATTTTCATTTTAAACTTTAAACTAAGCCGTTTAAGGGTTCAGGTTCCTATATCAAAATTCACCAATTTACTAGATCTCTCTGGGGTAGAGCGTTGTCGGTCGAATATAGCAACGCCCGTATAAATAGTAGATTATTTTACTAGTAGTTAAACAATTATATTTTTTAACTCCAAGTGAAATATATTATTTTACACGATCAAGCGTAAAATTGACTTTTTTAAACCCATTTTGGGGCGTAAAGTAGAACATTTTGCCCGCGGGCTTAAAGTGTTACTTTTGCGCCCGGGGCTTTAGTTTTAAATCGTTAAAATTGATCTAATCGCCATTATTGGTGTATATTGTATTGACTATTCTGTAATCAACTTTAACAATATTGTAATGACTGATACGTTTATTAAAAAACTGTATTCTGTAAACGTTTATGTGCAATTCGCACTTCACACTTCACAGTGCTTCTATTTCACTGCATGAATGCAGCCATCCCTTCTAAAACTTTACTAGTGTAATCCCCGTAACCTAACCTTAATCATTTTTCTTCTACTTTTCCCTTCCTTTATTTTCCATTTGCTTATTTTAGTCCTGTTATCGCTTGTTCTCTATGATTTTGCATTCAGTTTTATTATTTCCATCGTAATCCTACTCCTGTATGACAAAACAGTTTCTATAAGGCTAAACACATTTCGAAATCTTTGTTTCGGGTAAGCATAAATTAAGTGTGTAATTTATTATTAATACTCTGCTTGTATTTTAGATTAACAGCATGTGGAATGCAATTCAAATAAGGTTGTTTATTTCCAAAACATAGGCCAGACTAGACCTTCACAATCATTAAAACAGACCCTAAATTGTCTATGTCGTCAATGGATAGCTGCGACAATTCCTCTCTGCGGCAAGTCCCAGCAATTCCAATGATTAAAGCCACCTAATTTTGTTAGGTATAATATTATTAAACAAAACAATTTACTTACTTTCATCATTAAAGTCTATTATTTGGAGATTCTATAATAAATTTTTAAATTTGTCCCCTTGTTAAAATTTTTAATTTTTAGGTTTGTACCAAATCCCAATTTCTTTTAGGAATACAGTTACTTTTTGAAATTGCTTATTTCTAGATTATTATAGGAAAAACTATTTTTAACTTTACAGCTATTGCACACAAACTTATCATCATTTTCTAATTGTTGAGGTTTTTTAACACAAGCAAGATGATAGGTTCTTGTACAAAAGTGGCATTTTTCCCTGATTTTAGACCCGTGATATTCATAGTACATGCATAACATATCCCAGTGGAAACATTATTTGCATGCTTGCTATTTGGCTTTGTAGTGACATCAGAAATAATAAACACCTTGGATTTAGGGGTCTCATTTTCTTTTTCTGAAAATAGTTTTCGTTTATTTGAATTTGGTAAATTTCTAGTCAATGATGAATGGCTTGATGATTGCAGTTGAAAACTATTTTAAAAAAAGGTTTTTTGACTCTGAAAACTTTTCATTTTCAAGGTAGATCTAGTATCAGGTGAATTGATAACACTTGTAGAAGTATTTGTATAGCTTTTGAAATCATTCAGATAATCTTCACTTTCCGATTTATGGGTTGAATTAGGTCTTTCAGTATCTTCAACGTTTGTTCCACCATCACATGGGCGACTATTAGAAATACGTTTGGTGCTACAAAAATGTCCGCACTAAACTGACAATTTGTAGATTCCGTGTTAGGCTCATCGATTTCTTGAATGCACTTTTTCTCCGGCAGATGAACTTTAAGTCCTCTTTTTCAAAATTGTGCAATTTATTTCATCAACTTTTACTATTGTTTTCTTTCTCGGACTTTGCTATTATATTTTATTTGTTTAGCTTTAGGTATATACGTTTTGTTTTCTTATTTTTCTGTGCAATTATTTTATTATTGTTTGTTTCTATTTTTCTGTTTTCTTTCTTCTTTCAATAATTTTTTCTCTAATTTTTCTTGTATTTTACGTTTTCTATGTTTTGCCGATCTGAGGATGTAGCACAAACGGAAGTCTTTCCGTTTTTTTTACCTTTACGTTCTGGAGTCTTCGGCCAAAAGAAGAATTTGTCAATAGATGATTTCTCCTCGGTGTGCTCATTTATGAATTCCTTTTGTCCAGAATTTGACCGATAAGGTGATTCTACTTGCGTCGGAGACGAATAATTATAGGAAGTGGAGGGAAGATTAGGTGAACTAATATTTATAATAGGAATGTTGTCTATGTTATATGTGGTTAACTTAAAATTTGAAGTTGAACGGTTGCATGAAGAAAGCCTAGTTGATGATATATTATTACTGTCCGTTACGAGATTTTCTATTTCGATTGTGGTTAACTGTTCAAGAGTATCTGGGATATCAGATGAAGAAGCAATAATATCAGCACGATCATTATTCTCCCTGTCGGCAAACGGAATATATTCATCACGCGTTAGATCATCTGAGTTAGTATCAATTAAATTAGATCTTGCATCATCTGACTTATTTTTGAATAACTGGAGTATATTATATAAAATTTGTGCATCTTCATTCAGATCTTCACATCCATTATTTTGGAACATATTTATCTTTTCAGTCCCAACTACTTTCTTAAACTCGGCATAGATTATGGAGTCTTCTTCAGAAACAGTTTCTTTGATTTTGCTGGTGTT
The DNA here is from genome assembly GCA_030710515.1 of Abscondita cerata. Classification (NCBI taxonomy): domain Eukaryota; kingdom Metazoa; phylum Arthropoda; class Insecta; order Coleoptera; family Lampyridae; genus Abscondita; species Abscondita cerata. The sequence continues at coordinate 34,387 of JALBCR010004328.1, forward strand.
CTTTCCCAAACATTTGGAATAATCAATTGCTGACGGGTTCCAAGGATATAACCCAGTTGCTTTAAAACCATTGATTATAGAAACTGACGTTAACGAACTTATGGCACTGTTCAATACTAAGGCAAAGTTTTCCTTGGTTACCACAGAATTTGGATTTTCCTTCTGAAGTTCAAAACTGCTTTGTTCCAACCAATTTTTAAGGGTTTGAACGCCGCAACGTCCGCAGGCTGCATTATCCTTGTTGCGTTTGGATAGAGAGCCACTAATATTATTTGCAACTTTGAACATAATTCGCTAGTTTGAAGGGTCATATGAGTTTTATGCCCATCAACAAACAATATTATTGGAAATTTGATTTTTCTGGCAACTAAATGTTTATAAAATACGTTTCCTATATATTCAAAGAAATTTTCGTTTTCATCCACCCTGAGTCGCTACAACCTATTCCCCATCCAGCAGGTACCGACTTTACAATGTCTGATGGCAATCTCTTATAAGGATAAATTACCATGGGCGGTGTAAGATCGCCAGAGGCTGCAAACATAAACATAACTGTTAAATTAACTTTCGAGTGATGTTCAATTTCGTAAACATTTTGCTTCCCCTTACAGCTAACACTCTTTTATTTTTCGGGCATAGATAAAAACACGTTTCATCGCCATTAAAAATACGTGATGGATCTTTAAGAATGTCACTATAACCTTTTTATCTAAGTATTGTTCCACTCCACTAAACCATTTCCGAATATCATTTTCGGAAATATTAGAACTGCCGCAGTAATCGCTTCTGGAGTCCTTAGGGTTATTTCTCTTTAAAAGCTCCTGTACCACCCTCTTCCAGGCATATTGTCTATGAATGGATTCTTGCGGGATTAGCATCCAAAAATCCTTTGACTGAATGCTGTACATCTTCTATCCTCACAGGAAAACCTTTTTCTGACATGCACAAATCCAGTCTTTAAGTCGAGTTTCCTCGTCCAACGAAAGAATAGAAGTTGGACCACGAGTGGTTTTATCGTGAAAATTTTCACTTGTCCTAAACTGTAGAGTAGCTCTCGGAACATTAAACTGTTGGGCTGCTTTTCTCTGGCTCGTTCCATTTTTAATTGCTGTAAGGGCTTTCTGTACATCAGCTTCCGTGTATTTTGACTATGTGTTTTAGTTTTACTTGAATTAGACATTATGAATCTAAAAAAATACTCATGAACTTGTGAATTAAAGAAAAAAGGCAAAGAGCTTTAAAAAAGCATAAAGGTATAGTAGTTGGCCACCCTAAAAACTAGTTACTGGCCACCGGCCAACTACTGGTTAAACATTTAAGAATACCTAAAAACGCTATAAAATGTTTAATTTGTGCTCAAAAATGCTAAAAAACATAAAATGTCCTAAAAATATTATTCTACACTTAACACTAGTAGTTGGCCACGGCGGCCAATAACTATATAGGGGGCAAATTATTGTACCAGATACTGGCCACCACAAAATTGGCGCGAGAAATTCTAAACTAGCATTAAAAACACTTAAAATAATGTGAAATTATACAATAAGATGCCTTAAAACATAGTTTTGAAATGATACATTAGGAAAGTAAAGCATAGCCACTTACCAGAATAACACTGTTTCTTAAGGAATTCTTAGTGTATCTGGATAAACCGATGCAACTTCGGACGAACAAAATTACACCTGCTATAAAATTTCTGTGACGCTAACTAGAAGTGTCATAATCGGTAAGAATATAAAGCAAGGTTGCCAGATTTTACTGTAAATTGCATACTTCTGTTTTACCGACAGGAATCTTATTATTTGAAATTAAATTCTAATTGGCCAACAACTAGTACCTGGCCAATAACTGTACCCGTTACCCTACTTCTGACTTCTCAAATAAATATGCTAGAAGCACATTTTTTGATGTCACTGTGAGTGACAAATGAAAAATTGTGTAAGGCACCTATGATGGTAATAATACAGTAGATTAATGCAATTTGTAAATGTTTTTACTTTTTGTATACGAAAATAATAAAACGTGTAAAAATTATGTATACAACTCGGTCGTAAGCTGTTTTAGGCCCTCGTCCTGATTGTGCCCTCACTTAACGCTCGGGCACAACGTACATTCCTCTGGGCCTAAAACAGCTACTTTAGGCTCCTGCTACATAAATAACTATTTTCTTCAAGCGTTTATTGCTAGTTTTCATGAGTTATTTTCAAATTCTCGATCCTCGAGTGTTATAGTGACGTTTTAATTCTCGACGAATCAAGTTGGTACTTTACTGTTACATTCATAATATGAAATAACCAAGGTACCAACCTCTAAATAGTTGTGAAAACAAAAGAACTGTTGCTATTAATGTTTAAGCAGTAAAAAGCCTTTTTAGCGTCTGCCATAGTAGTTCAATAATAAGCCTTTTTAATATCGCTTGAAGAAAAAAATGTTCTCAATACGTGTTATTATGTAAAATTTAATTTCCTGGGAGTACTACTCAATGATTCAATCATTTTTGGATAAAATTGTTTTAATAAATAATAGGTTATTTTTTAAGATTTTTTAGTTAATCTTTTTCTCTGCCATTTGAAGAAAACACCAACTTGATATAATTCCATGTAGTCACCTACTTTTTCATTTATACACATATTTACTCCTACGTAAGTGATTTTATGTAGGTACTACATATTTTATATAGAAATAATGGATACGTATATTTAATTTTATTGACTGGATATTGATTACAGTAGTGTGGTGATTACAACAGCAACGTTTGTCTTCCATTACTAAAACAAGTTTTGAAATAAATCAGTACAACTAATAAATATTAAAGTCGAAAAAGAAGCTTCAAAAGTTAAGTTTTCAAAGAACAGCAAGATCCGGAACGTGTTTTCGTGTTGAGGAGAAATCGTGCGTAAAGCATATGCCCGTCGGACGCCACGCGCCGCATAATGACGTAATAATGTATTGATACACGCACGTCACCCTCACTTTAACTCCATTCGCAGACATGGATTGCAGCCACTTTTCATCATCGTTTTTATTTCGCTTTACACTCAAATGATTCGTGTTTTGGAGACGTTTTATAACCCACGTTTTTGAATATAAAAATGTTATATTGTCACTTTTACGATTACCTACTTTGTAAATTACAAATTTGATTACACGTTACAAGTCGTAAGATCTAAATATAACGACAGTTTTAAAACTACACCCGAATGAATATTGCTAAACTTATAAAACTCGTCTTGAAATTTAATCGGGTAACATTAGACACGTATTAACAGATTTTATAGTTAACTGTACTGCAATTAGATGTCATTAAAGTCAAGTATTTTAGTCAAAAAGTAAACATAATCAAAGATAATAACAAAATTATATCAGTACGTATATAATAATTATTATGGTAGACAGTGGTACAACTCCTCCATTCCTAAACTATTCAAGGAAGAGTTGTAGAAAATGGAATTTTCAACTTTATTCAGTATAAATTAAAATCTAATCTTTTGTGGAATATAAACTAATTTTGAATTATGAACGGTCGAATATGCATATTAATTACAACTTTCACTAGATTGCGAAGTGCTTTGAAATGAATTCAATTTTAAAGTCTAATAAAGGGATATATTACATATGCTGCGTTCATACGTTTTTGAAAAACCGACGTTGTGTAAAGCTTCGTTTACATCACAATCTTATAAACAAACAATCTAGAAACCATTTATCGTATGGACTTGCGGTAAAATTATGTATAAAAGTAGTTAGGAGAAAATGCTGAAAAAATCATTTTCGAGTTTCTAAAATGGTCACCAGGAGGCTTAATTGCCATCTTGAATTTTAAAACCCGTTTTTTGAATTTTTTTCTTATATTAACGATAGTTAGAGTCAATGTTGTTTCAAAGCTGAGACAAATGCAAATCTTTTTTGTTAAATGGTTTTGCTTTATCTTCAAAAGGAAAGTAGTGGGAAATAAATGTCGATAACTCTAAGAAGTCTTAACATATTTTAATAAACTTGGTGTCGTTAAAAACGACTTTTCCTAGGCTAGCATTCGTGCTTTGAGTGGTTTGATTGCAATTGATTACTTGCCTCAGATGTTTTCAAACATAATGGCAAAAGCTAAAAAAAAAAAAAAAAAATAAAAAATAAAATTAAATTTTTTTTTTTTTCGATTTATTCTCAAAAAAAATATATAAGTGCTTAAGTAATTATAATTCGAAAGATAAATTGTATCCATATTTGTTGTGAGGAAAAATATAGAAACATTGTAGGCTTCACCCGTACCGTGTTGTTCTCGATCAAGTTTTGAGAGCTCTGGAATTTGATCATTGCCACTGGATGTTAAACATGCTAGCAGAAAATCATGGATTTTGTGGTCAGACGCAGCAACATTTTATAGTGATGGAAAAGCAAGAAACCCAACATCAAAAAAATCTGTCCGCCAATGTTTGGTGCGGTATTTTTGGGAGCAAAATCATCGGTCCTTTTATATACCTAATGATATCTCAGTTTTCGGATTAATGAACATCCAAATCTGCTTTAAGGTGTACCGCTTGGTATTCGTCAAAACAAATTTTTGTCCAGAATGACGAATGTTCAGCAACGTTCGACAATTTTTACATAAAACATTGAAATGCATTTTTTCCACAATAGTTAGCAAAATTGATTAAAATTCAACTCAAAACAGTAAGCAAAGTGGTCTTTTTATCACAAGTGAGGAAAGTAATTTAATTTCTTCACAAATGAGCAAAATTCAAATGCGTTGCATACTCCGAGTACAAAATTATATTGAAAGTAAAACCGTATCCTTAAGTTATGTATCTATTAATTTAGTTTAAACATGAAAATTTGTCAAGAATATAGTTAGTTACGTTAACGTTCTTAGGTTTCTTTTTTTTTATTGGGGGTTTTTGTTCATTAATAAAAAAATATTGTGGATTGTCTTTCTCTCACGCGGCCACACGAGCGAATCGAAAATAACTATTTTCATACTTTCATGGCACTCTTTTAAAATACTTGGAATCCTAACAACATTTGTTTTGTGAACGACATGATTTTGTACCAAATTTTAATCAAAATTTTGTGTTTTGAAAATAAGTCAAAAACGGATAAAGATATCGAAGTGCGGTTTTTATTGGAATATAGCATTTATTGTTCTCTTTTCAGTATAATTAAACTTTTCCAGAAAATCGAAAAGAACTGACATAACCCGAAAATACGCTTCTTAACGATACTACGAAAAACCAACGTTCATCATTCAAAATGTAGTGTAAATTAGAGCCAACAGGGTTTGGAAGTTTCAGTTATACTATTTATCAGCTTCCCCACCAATAGATACGAAAATATTCTTAGTATAAAAAATGCAAAATCAGAGGTTTTTAAAATAGCAATCTTAAAATAGTGGATATTCTAGGAGAAAATTCACTATTCTTCTTTGTACTTGTAGTTGTGGCTTCTTACGTTCCTTTTAGAAACTTAAAAATAATTTCCAGCAATTTTCCGTGGTAGCTTTTACTAAAAGTATTATTTTTAGAGATTTAATAGGAATAATAGTTTTCGAGATATGGCCGGCGTACTCACTTATTTGGCCACTATTCATCATCGTTACCATATAATCAAAAAGTACCATTTAAAAAACTGCATGTAAAAGCAAAGTTTTAAACAACAAGTATAATTTGATGATGAAGAAATAAGCTTTAGGGCGTTTCAGTTTGTAATAGTGTGACAGTAAGGCATTTCATTAGGAAACTCATCTAAGTGTTTTTAAGTGCTTTAAGGAAGTGAATGCGCTCACAGAGAAAAAGGTTATAGATCTCAGATTATGTGATTCATTTGTCACAACAAAGAGAACAAACACGTAAATATACTAATCGTACTGCGAACGTCAATAAACTTCCGTGGTTAGGAATCGGTAACAGCTTTTTTAATGAACCTAAATTCTATTGTGATATTCTGCATACGGAAAATATTTCAAGAAAAGTTATTTGCATTTCTTTTTAAATTGGTTCCCTAGACAAGATATTACTGTTACCAATTTTTCTGATATAAGGAAGGAATGTTATCTTCTTTTTTTTTACTATATAAAAATAAGTCGGGTTTTCCTTCCTGACGCTATAACTCCAGTACGCACGAACTGATTTCCACGGTTTTGCATTCGTTGGAAAGGTCTCGGGCTCCGTGAGGTTTATAGCAAAGAAAATTCAGAAAAAAACAGAAAAGCGGGAAAATCTTTTTCACATACAGCGCCATCTCTGATACATAGCATGTACTACAAACCAATATTTTAAGTAGATGGCGCCGGTGCGTCGCAATGACAATTAACAAGTCGCAAGGCCAATCGCTTAGTGTTTGCGGGATAAATTTAGAAAATCCAAACGAAATGTTACATAAAACGAAGCCATCTGGTGGCGAAACGGAGTTCGCGGGTTTGCTAGTTTAGTATAGATTTGTTTGCCATTTGGCTGCCCTGATTTCAACTCCTAATGATTTGTTACAGACAAGGCCGGGTCAAAGATCTAAAAGGTAAAAATTCAACAAATTAACACAAGGACACCAAATACTAGTTTACGTATTTACCTCATTAGCAGGATTGAAGAGAGGATGGAAAAAACAGTAGGAACTGTAAACAAAATATCCATATGTTTCACTTTAATAGCAAATTTTGCATAACAAAAAAATATTGGGAACGTCGTAATAGACACAGAATTGAGTACACTGCTTGAGTAGATAGGTCCTAAATAGAAATTACAAGTATTAAACATTAAGCGTAAAGCTATAAACACTTGATTAGCTTTTATACATGAATAACCGAAAGCGCAACAGTTTTGTAACAGTGTCAACAACAATGATCTCCACGTTAAACCCTAATACTCATGCAACTAAAACTACAACAAATAAGTACATGTGACCACTTCGTTGCACAAAATTAGATTTTATATTACCAGATACTGCATGTATACATTACCAATTTTATATAGTAATTGTAAATTTAACGAAAATTGAGCTTAATTCGACAATAAACCATTTAATTAGCGTCTAATTAATTGCCCTTATTTCTTGCGCAAACAGAAGCGCAATCGGTTTCTAACATAATGTTTCCTTCTTATTTTTTGGCGTTGCGGTTGTTTCACCAAAAAAATATCGAGCGCTTAATTTGACAATAGAGCATTTAATTAGAATCTAATTATGAACTGTAATAATTTTTGATTTTGTAATGTTGCGGTTCTAGCTTGATAGAGGTGCCATCTGAAGGTTCAGGTGTTAATTATTTGTGAGTCGAAGCTGGTCAGCAACAAGCAATTCATTAAAGTATTGGTCTTAACTATATGAAATATTAATACTTTATCAATGTAAATATTAATACTATGGACCCTTTTCTTTTTAAACTCAATTATATTTTCGTCCTTAAATTATTTATCCTACATACATACACAAAAAAGTATATAATTTATAAATAAAATAAGAACATCCTGTGCATTTGTTTCCACGTGATACAAACACGAACCACTGTTCCGTTGCAATTAAGCTTTTAAAAAGTCACATACACCAATTAACTTTAAATTAATTAAATATAATAAATTGCGATGCAATTAAATGAGATGTGGCTGGAAGCGAGGTCAATTAAAGGTGAGTGTTGCTTAGTTACCTGCAATAGGAACATCATTGGCTGCAAATAAATCGATCCTTCATTCCACCAATCTAAATTGCAATGACAACGTATAATGGCCGGAAGTGACGTTAAGTGTTTAGACTTAAAAAAGATCACTTCAAATTTTATACATAAATCAAATTTGAAAATTTTAATGCGCATGCATAAATAAGTGCGCTTTATGACCATGAAAGATTATGTAGGGGTAATTAATATTCTATTTACATTTATAATTGAGTTAATAAATGTAGGGTCGCTTTTGTACGAGGCGTTACGTACTAAATAAAGTTTTTGTTTTGTTAATATGCAAAAGAAGTAATAAAATAAGAAAGGCGTCGGCAGTTATAAAGCGAAAGTTAATTATTAATTTTTTTTTGCATTTTGTTTTTTAAAAAGTTAAATTTTAAATGTATGTAGGTATTTGGTTGCTATTGTTAAATTGTTGACTTGCTCAATGGTAATGAAACGTTATGACATCACTCTAATTCATACCAAATTCGATATTTATCCATTGTCAAACGACCTTATATTATAGCCAAAGAATATTAATTTCGGTAAAGAAGTGACATTTGTCAATTCTGCATATTATTAACGTTCGGCCATTTTGAAACGATAAATTCAGTGGAGTTCTTGAATCTTACGATAAATATGTGAAGATACCTTTATAATTAGGTAGTTTCAAGTTGATAATCTTATATGCTCATCTAATGTAGACAGAAAACCCATGTACTAAGTAAGATTTTCGTTACTTATTTATTGTAAAATTCAAAGACGCCATCAATTTCTAGTTTCAAAATGGCCCAAGTTCATTCACAAGTAGTTTACGTTTTATATATTTCTTTGTTGTAACAAAGGGAAAATTGGTATGTATAAAAATAATGACTAATTGACATTTTGTATATTAGTTTAAAAACATCAAATTATATCAAAAGGATGATTTCACCCAAAACGTCGGCGACTTTAGAGGGAAGATGACTGCAAAGATAAGCCAAACTGCGTAAACGCTGCTTTAAAATTATATTCGGATATAGACACTTCAGCGGATTTTAACCGTCGTCGCGGTTATCTAAGTAACAACCTCGGATGCGCAATTGTGTTACCAGTTTAATACGTTCTACTCTGTATTTAGTAATATTCGTGCGCGTATCGTGTGATTGTGTGAACATGTTAATTTTAATAGATTACTATTTCATTAGTTACTATACTTATTAGTTATACCACATGATCGTGTAATATTTGTTCTAAAAAAGTTAGAAATACGGAATGTGTTTTGTGTAATATCTGTCGTAAGTCCGTTCACGCCGAGTATTCTGGTTTGTCCCGGCTTGAACTCGAATGTTTACGTTACCGACGAAAGGAAAATGATTACTTCTGCGATAAATGTGATATTATTGCAACGATTAACAATTTGAAAGGAGAAATTAACAAACTAAAGCAAGATTTAAATTGATTGAAGCATGATGGATTATTACCCCTAAATAACTTCAATGGCAACGCAAATGAGTACTTATCTGAGGATGACATCATTGCTGAAGTGGAGGAAAGAAATAAACGTACTAATAATTTCATTTTATCAGCTTGTATAATGGGGACTTTCACGCTGCAAGTTTACAATTTTTTTTATGCTAACGCTGATCGTACAAGTCTATTGTCGCGTATGCGTCTGGGTAAAGTTAATATAAAGATAGAATGAGACCATTTGAAACTGACTTTCAGTCTTGACTACGGTCTTTAAATATCTTAAAGAAATATAAGCCAAGTGGGAACCTATATCTTAATCGAGACAGCACAGCTGCAGATATAATATCACATTGTGAATTTAAAAGACGAAGTTCTTTAAGTGAAAAAGATCTAGTTTTGAGATACAGAGATAGTATACCAAGAATTGTTAAAAATGCTGCAAAAAACAAGTAACAATCCAATAGTTTGTGAGTCAATCTCTTTCTGTTCTCTACAAAAATGTGAGAGGTTTAAATTCCTAATGTTGGTAGCTGTGACTTCGACATGATTCTCTGACCGATACATGCCTTCTTGATGAAGTTCTCTTTAGTGAATATTTTGGACCTGATTTTCATGTTTACAGATTATTGGCCGCAATAAGGGCGTATTCTTGGCAATAAAATCAAATCTAACATCAAGCTCCATGTGCATAACATATTCTGTTCACGAAGCTGATATTGTAATGATCAAGGTGTTTCTTCTTAAGAGACCTCCTTTGGCTGATATTAATTTATACATTTTACCAGCCACTTCCACTGAGCGCTATGAAGAAGTTTTGGCTTCTTGAAGCTGATTGTCCAATCAAGTCTAATTCTTCTTTTAAGTGACTTCACCTTGTATTACTCTCAATTCGTATTCCTAATTTCTAAGGGCCTAATAATGTTCCGCTCATTGGGTTTATTAAATTTAACGATTTGAAGCACATTAAATTTACATTAAATTAGAACTCCCGGCTACTACACCTTATCCTGATCTTATCTGATAGATAATGTTGTAGAGTTCAGTACCTCGGTACCTTTAAATATTGTTACGGTTTTATTTTCAAAGGTAGAACGTATGTCGAGAGCCTTCTTAAAACGTGTGCCGTGTGTAGCATGTTACGACGAAAGTCGAATTTGCCGCGCATGTTGCTAATTTTCTATTGGTGGAAGTAAAATTCGAAAAGGTTTCCGAGACGAACAGCCGACATTTTTTTTTCTTTCTACACGGGTGTTTTTAACGTGCCTCTTGAAGTTAGAATTTTATTCATAAATTACAAATGTGTGATAAAAGATTTCCAAGTCGAATTGGTGTTTAAATTTAAATCCGGTCGAATTCACCCATGTGACATAGAACGGTTTGATCTCTAGTATTTAAGCAAATTTTTATTCGGGGATGCGTTTGTTTTTTTTAACCAGCTCAATACGAGCTCGGGCGCTTTACTTAGAGCGGTTGAAGCTAAAACAAAAGGCCTTTTGGGTTGGCGGGAGGTACTTACCTTTATTAATCCGAGCTTAAGTTAGTTTTAAGTCGCCGTGTGTAAGTGAGGTGTGTACGCAGACCCTTCTTAGTAACCAATTCTCAATTCAAACGCTAACTTTAATTTGGGTGTAACTAAAAAGCTTACCTGAAATTCGACACAATACTTGCGAGCTTTATTTATTGTTGTTGCTAACGCATGTAACTATATGCGACAGTCTCTCTATTTCTGTCACATTCTTCTAGTACTTTAAGATTTGTTTGCTGTATTGAGTTGTCTGTTTGTCTCTCTGATTTGTGTTCGATTTAGCGTATTAGACCTTAAGTAAAACCTTTGATCTCCTGTTGGTCGGTTTTATTTCTTTCTATTACCCAGCAGGTGGCGCCTTGTTAGGCAGCAATCTATTTCTTTACAGTTCTCTAAGGACTCCCCACTCACCGACGAAACCGGACGCTGCTGCTCTAACTACTATAAATACTGGCTCCTCCACGAATTTAGTGCGCTACATCGACCCAAGTACCCTTAATTTTTCTCGCTAGAGCCGTCGCTTTCTCTCGTTATTTGTAAACAACAACCGTTACAATATTTTGGTATATAGCAACCACTTTTGAATTGACTCTGTGGTCTCCAAATGTATTAGTAATTGTGGATAACAATGGTATAAATGATGTTAATAAAGTTTGCCACTATTTTTATGATAAAATCCAGAACTTACTTCAAAAAGCCCATTGAAAATTTTTCCAGTATGGTACGAACACACCTCGGAAAATCAGCGGACTTGGATCGTGTTAACGCATTAAGGAAGTGATGATATCTAATATTAAACGTAAAACCAACGCTCTGAAATCTACGTGACAAATAGTAGGGTCCAACTTAGGACCTACATTATTTATTTTGTATTTTAATGGCGCATTTACAGCCCTCACATCTAAAATATTTGTGTATGTCGATGATCTCAAGATGGCTAGGTGTATTTAACGTTTTGATGTTTGACGATTTCAACCATTTCCATTATTAATTGACTTCACCATTTGTTGAATATTTAGTTGTACTGATTCGGAACAATACATTTGTTCTACTGGTTGATTATTTTTTTTTAATCTGTAGGTACACCGTTTAATAAAATGGCCAAGAGAAAGATGTTGTACCCATATGAATAAATTTTGAGCGTATCGGATTTAACTTCACGAGATAGCGTTTGTTTTTTTCAAATTGATCGGGAATTTCAAATTTTTTTAATTGCCCTGAATATTACTAACGTGACAAAATGCACGTAATAAAACAGGCCATGGAAATGGAATGTCACCCGCATGTCCACTGGTCATGTCATTTAAATAAACATTGTTAAGTTTTAATTTCTGCATCCAAAATGTCGTATAAGATTGTCGACATTTATCGGCAGCAAATAAAATATACCTTGCGTAAACTTTCCAAAATGCGGTTGGTCGCAAGTTTTCAACCAAAAAAAGAGAAAGAGAAGACTGATTCAAGAAGCTAAGTACAGAATTGGGATATCGCAGCGAAGACTAGTCAGGAACTTTAATGTAGCAAAGACTGCGGTGTTTAGAACGTGATCATGTTGTTTTTCGGAAAAGGAGGAAAACTCCAAAATATGCAGAATTGCAAGATGTTGTCGCGGTTTCAAGCTAGTGCATTCTCTTAACAGGATGATGGCGATGAATGAATTTCACTTTGTCCAACTCAGAGATAAAGGGTAACGATTCGCAAAGTCTTAAATGCAGAGCATGGCATCCAGTAACGTCTCCCTCAACTGCTTCAGTTTTTAAACACCATCGTGCGAATGGTGAAATAATGTTTTGGCCTAATCTTACTCAAGTCATTATGCGAGAATCACACGGAAATGGTATCAGGCCAATAACATCAACTTTGCATCACACGTAGACAATTCCCCTAACCTATTTCAAGGTCGCCCAATACCAAGACCATACGTTATATACTTGTGTAGTATTCTATGAAACATATACCTAAGAGAAAATGGCCAAACAAGAAACTAGGGTGACTTAAGTCAAAAACGACTACAGAAAAAAGAGTGAAGAAATGAAGTAATTTATTAATATTGTTAGATTTTATTTCAAATGTTTAAATTTAGCGCTCTTATAAACATTCGATCGTTCACCGGTACGAAAGGTACGTTACCGCGCCAGTCACTGCCTGACATGGATCGACAATCAATGTCTTAAAAAATATAATGTCAGGTATGGGGTACACGTGTATTTTCGCGAATTATTTTGTTTTGTGAAATTTCGTAGTGATAAAAAAGAGACATTATGGCGGACGACATGGCAAAGTCCTTGGGGGCCATTGCATCAATTTTAGAAAACCTACAGAAGCGGGTGGTTAAAAATGGTCGCCAAGCCACAACTCCTATTTCTTAAACAACCCCTGTTTCTTTAGCTTTGCCCAGTTTCGACCCTGACAGCACTGATAACAGTGTATGGTTACAAAAAATAGAAGGCTATAAAACTGAATTTGGGTGGTCAGACCGGGAAACTGTAAGTAGAGTTTGACTTTTTTTATTAACATCTGCGCAAGGTTGATTTTCTTCATGGCAACCCATTAAGGAAACGTGGGAAACTTTTAAGATTGATTTTTCCGTATCTTTCTCTAAACAAAAGAATTTAGGTAAGCTGCTAAGTGATGCGGTGAGCTACCATAGTTCGGAGGCCTGTAGTTATATTGAATATACTAGAATCAAACTCAACAAGTTAAAGCGTACCCGAGCTAGTAGGGTGGATTCAGATTTAATAGAGATTATCGTACATTCGATTGACGATGCTGTCGTGAGAACTGTGGCTTATAATTGTGGTGCTTCATCTGTAAGTGATTTGATTGCATTTTTTGCTAATTATCTTAAAGTCCCACCATCCTTGGATAAAATGATAAACATTCAACATGTTCTTTAATAGCGTTCTCCTTTGTGCAAGAGAGCATGGATGTAAAGGATGGCTAGGGATATTTATTTCATTATTTTCTGGTTATTTTGAATTCTTAAATTGGTATTTTTTATAAACAAACCGCTCTTTAAGGTTATGTTATATCAGGGGATGTGCACCCCCTTTATTTATCTGTGATGTGCACTCAAAACGTTTATGGCTTAATTGTGGGTAGTGAGAAGTTCTGCTTAATTTCGTATATAAAGTAATCTCTGAACCCAAACAAATTTAATACTTACTTAAAAAAGTTTCAAAGAATCGAAGGTTTTTTTCTGTGACTTTCAGGTGGTTTATTGCATTTTTTTAACAAATATTATTAAAGAAAAAGACATTTTGTTTTGAAGAAACACATACACTCAATACTGTACGAGAAATAATTAACACGAACTAAACTGGGCGATTAAAAAAATGAAAATAGCAGAGCTATTCGAATTGCTTAGAAATTACTCTCAGTTGTTAGCTACCTCCGACAAACCGCTTAATGTTGTAAACACTGGCGAATTAAGTATAAGGTTAACTGAAAACAGAACTATCTACCACCATGCTTATCGAATGTTGGAATTTGAACGCCAAAAGGTGCGCGAAATCGTTGCTCAACTTATTATAAACAGAATCATTCGTGAAAGTAATTCTTCTTCTGCAAGTCCAATAATTTTGACTAAGAAAAAAGATTGTAGCAGCTGTCTTTGTGTTGATTTTCGTTCTCTCAATTTTTTAGGTAAAAACATATATTTTACAACACTCGATATGGCTTCGGGTTTCCACCAAGTCTCCATTCATCCTGAGTCAATCGCAAAAACTTCTTTCGTAACACCGGATGACCAGTGCGAGTACCTGAGAATGCCGTTCAGACTGGCCAAGGCTCCCGCTGTGTTCCAGAGGGCTATTAACAAAGCCCTAGGCAAACTCAAGTATGATTTCGCCATCGTTTACATGGATGATATCGTAATACCGGCTATTGCTGTGGTTGACGGAATGTCTAGATTAAAATTAGTTTTTGATGCACCGCTCAAAGCAGGCTTTTCTATAAATCTCTACAAATGCCGTTGTTTCATTGCATTACCTAACTAGGTCGTGTAATTTCAGCTGATGGTATTCGACCTAATCCTAACAAGACTAGAGCAGTTACTGAAAGTCCAACTCCCACTAAGGTAAAGCAAGTTCGCCAGTTCATTGCATTGGCCAGCTATTTCCGAAAATTCATTCCTGGTTTCTCTTCCAAGGTAGCTTGTATAACTAATTTAACCAGAAATAATGTCGATTTTTGTTGGTCATCTGAGTGCGAAGAACCAAACGGTATATCACTGATGTTTTAACAGAAAAACCTCTACTGTCTATATTCGATTGTTCTTTAGAAATCCAACTGCACCCAGACGCTAGTAGCGTTGGTTTTGGTGGACTCCTGTTGCCGAAAATGATGACACCTTTCGCCCAGTAGAATATTTCAGTCAAAAAACATCTCTTGAGGAAGCTGTTTACTATTCGTTTGAGCTTGAGACACTAACAGTTTTCGAGTATATTTGCTTGGCATAAAGTTTATATTAGTTACCGATTGCAATTCTCTCAAACTGTCGACTAATAAAATTAAAACCACGCATTGTCCGCTGGTGGGTATACATGCAAGACTTTGACTTTCAAATAGTTTACCGTAAAGGTTCCGAAATATCGCATATCGACTTTCTTAGCAGAAATCCAATGCAAACTGTAGCCCAAGTTGATCTAACTCGTAATAATTATAAAAATTGGCTTTCTGTTGCACAGAGCCGGGACGAGGAATGCAAACAAATCATTAAATCTTTAATTAATAAGAAGGAAAATGGTGCAACCCGAAAATACAAATTTGAGAAAGGCACCTTGTTCCGAATTAACTCCACCAAGACTAATAAACCAATGGAATTAGTACGTTTTGTTCCGTCTAATAATAGGTATAATTTTTTAAAAATATTCCATGATGATCAGTGCCACGTAGGTTGGGAAAAACACTTGAGTCAATAAAACTTTACTTCTGGTTTCCCTGTATGACTCGTTACGTCAAGAAATTAGTGACGTGAACTCACCACTTTATTTTTTAAGATGGGTTAAATGCGAATTACAAAAAATAAATAACAAAATACGTATTATCCCTACATCGTAATTAAACAAAATAGTTTTCAATAGCGGTCATTTTAAAAATTAAATATTTTTTAGTTTCACTTTTGTCAGCAAAAGTCTCAAAAATGTACTCTATCTCCTGTACATTGAAAATAGTTCAATTATTCGAATATTGATTGTTTGTGGTATGTGCAATGCTTTATATTTGGCGGGTTATGCATGGTATAGAAAGAAAACCAGAACAGTGCATGCTCTAATATTTTGAAGCCACCTTCTATATGTATGCATTAAGCACGTTTTTAATATGTAAATGAAAAATTCATAAAATTTTGTTGAAATTTTCCCTAGTTGTCGATATCGACATTTACTGAAAAAATCTTTATATGTATATTCCTTGAAACGTCCAGGCAATCAAATACAAAATAAACAGCAATATTTCCAATCAGTCAATATTTAGTGTCAACAAAGAACCCGTGTTTGCTTTCCCTATAGCGAAAATGGACAGGGTGACAGACTTACAACATGGTTTAATGTGCACAATCGCCGATGCTTTTTCTACGAAACCTTTATAAAATATTAACCATCTTGTATAATGTTACGGATCAATTTAACTTTAAAGTTATATATATATACACCTTGTTATTTTTAACACGACGCGTTTTCGTTGGCAAAAATTAGATATAAATTTTATGGTTGGGTTAACGAACTAGAGTGCTCTCAATTAGTGTAAACATTAATACAAATTTTTCTCATTAATTATATCTGCATCTAAATAAAGATAATAGAATGGATATCTATAGTTACATAATTTCTCTTCCGCGTATTTCCATTAAAAAGAAGTAGGTAAACAAATGTGGTGACAGAAAGCGTATGAAGAAAACTTTCACATATAATTTTAAGTCGACTTCATTAGCACAGTGCATAAGATACTTATACTGTTTTACAAATTGAAGAAATTGCAAAGAAGCACTTCGTATGGTGTTAGTTTTCTCTTTCTTTAACTTTCAATTCACTTTGCTTTTGTGTTGTTATTGTATTTTTCTGGTTGTGGTTCTCATAACAGTTTTATTCAGTTGTTTCTCGTCTATGAATTTATAATTGTTTTGTAATCGCCATTTGTTTAGATATATTCTAGGTTTGGGTTACGACTGAACTTAATTTCCTCAAGTACTTATAGATTTACACTTTGTTTTCGCAGTAAGGGACCAGAAACCAAGGTCTGGCAATAGTTATAATATTTTATTGTTCATTAACATACTGCCAGTAGCGTGCTGTTGCATCCATCTTGAAAAATATGAATAAATGAAGTAGGGCTAAAAATTTAAACACAGTTATTGTCAAAATAGTCCCGATATACTTTATATAAGAATTTATGTTGTATAAAATAAAGGATATTACTTTTAAAATAAGATAAACCCTTAACAGAACATACACGTACGCTCATAATTAACTTCGAATTATAAAGTACGAAAAGGTTATGTTAGAAGAACACATAAAATCTAAATAAATTGAAATACAAAAAAAGTTATACATGAAATCTAATTCAACTTTTATTTTTTGGAGTCTTGGAGGAACCACATACCGCACAGGGTTTCAATAAATCAAAAGTATACATTTTTTGTAAATGAACCTTAATAACTAACTAGTGTACGTCAAAACTGACGATAAAACAACAATAAAACAAATGAATGAAACCTGGCCGTTAATGCCCGCATTTCCGTCATTCGTTTACATATACAAATCAAGTATATACAGGGTGTGTCTCAACACAAGAGTATGTTAGACGAATATGAGAACAAAGGAACCGATTCAACGGAAAATTTTGTACAAATGTACATGGTCTACTTACTGACCATGTTCTATATAGAGTTACAAGTTTTCAATCGGTTATTTAGTTCTCATTATTCGTGTAACATGCTATCGTCGTGACACACCCTGTATATTTTCCTTCCTGACACTATACAGGGTGACGGCCATTTCATATCGACACCATTGCGATCACGGAAACAGTAAGAGATAGAGAGTGTCTATTTAGGAATAGAATTAAATTAGATGTAATTTTACTTATTCAGAAAAATTCACAGTTTACTAGATATTAATTAAAAACAAAATTAGCACTTTTTCCAAAAAGTTTAATATTGCATTTATTATTGAAGATACAACAAAATGTTTCAAGTTACCATCGTACATAATATTAAGGAGAACAGTTTACTTTATTATTTTTTTTAAATTGTCATTTCTTGGAAATTACGTCAGATCGTATTTTTTAAATAGCCACCATAGTAGGGTTTGGTATCATGCACTGGCTTATTTTTTTCTCTTTTCAACGATATAAGGTTCAACATCTAATGTATTTATTTATTTATTCGTATGGTATGTACATTCTTAATATTGTATTGTGATGTAAGTGTTATGTATGGTGCCCCAGAAGATCAGTATAAACCTGTATAGTGTGGTGACGAAACCGTGTGCAATTGTGAATTGGTTCTGTCTTGGCAAAACATTTGCTTAAATGTTTAGGAAAGCCACTAAAACCTAAACATACCAGCCTTTACCCACCTAATAACAAATTACGTCAAAACGTCATGACGTCAATATTCGTTAGAGTTTTTTTCGTGTGTGTTTTTAGGCGTTTCTATAATATAAAATATGGAAGGTGATCAGTACTTTATAGTACTCTATGGTCAACAAGCTAAACATGTTGTTCCCGACTGTGGTTTCCGGACCCGGTCATCAAGACCCTCCCGGACAATTAAGAAAAAATTTACAACACAGTCACACACTAATATAGGACACACAACAAATATTCTACAAATTAATGTTGACGGTTAAGAAAGTACAAATCAGATTTCTTGTCTAATCTTTGTTTCAGGAATAGTGTCGATATTTTACTTTTACAGGAAACATAGTGTGCAGATGAGACAAGTATACTCAATTATCTAATAAACATCGATGTGATCAAACTATTTTAAAACTTTTGTTTAATATTATGTCAATACAAAACTAGGGGGAGATGTTGTAAACATAAATAATTAATCAAATATATTGTGTTACACTTAATTAACAAATTAATAGTAAAAACTGATAATCCTAATATTAACTTATATCTATTACTTAATGTATTTCTATAATTACAAAAGATGCTCGGTGTAACCACTATCGTTCTCAATACAAAAGCTTTATTAAGCAACTGATAGTTACTTTCGCGACAACCAGTTAATACTTTTTTCTTTCAGTTCGTCTAAATTATCTGCAAGCTGCTGATACACTCGATCCTTAAGATAATTCTAGAAGAAAAAATCAAGAGGTGTCAGATCGGGGAATCTTGGTGGGTATCGGATGGGACCATGTGTTCCAATTCAGTTTCCTTCAAAACGACCATGAAAATAGTCTACAACTAAGCGAGTCTTGTGAGCAGGTGCCCTGTCATTTTGGTGTAAAACTAAATCTGCCAGATTCCGCAGTGGCATACTGTCAAAAAACTTTTCTAATGAATTGAGCATATTTTTGACCATTTAAATTTTTATTGTAAAAATATGACCCCAGTAACGTGTTCTCTGTCATTCCACACTAATCATTAATACGAAATCTTGTTTGATGTCTCGAATCTCTTATGAAATGGGAATTTGTGTTTGACCAATGACGAAAGTTATTTCTGTTGAACAAACGACTATTTGAAAAGCAAGATACAAGTTTTTCTCTCTCATGATTATTTTGAAACCATGTACAAAATTCAATTCGACGGTTGGAATCTCCTGGATACTGTGCTTGACTAATATGGGCTTTATAGGGGTGGAAGTGGCGTTTCTTCAGTATTTTACACACTTTTTCCTGGGAATCATTTGTTTGTTGAGCAATTTCTCTTGTAAACGTGTGCGGGTCATAATGTACATATCCGACAACGTTTTCCTCACTCTGTCTATTCCATTTGTACCGTTTTGGACGTTTAGTCTTGAAGGAACCAGTTTTCCGTAATCTTTGTTCAATTTTTGGAAACCGAGTCGATTCTACTCTTGCAGGATATTGCAGTTGATACATTCTACATGTTTCCACAGAATTTCTGTAGCTTCTGATGTACAAAACATTTTAATTTCGAAGAATGCAATAAACTAAGATTACTTAACTTATTGTTAACACTTATTATCAAATCGATAGACAATTTGCTATTTGTTTTCAATGACAGTTGATCAACTAATTTCAGTTTGTGTTACAATTTTTCCACGGCAATGACTGAAAATAAGAGGCTAACATAACCTCCAGAAAATGACAGTTTGAAAAAAATAATAAAGTAAGCCGTCATATTCTCCTCAATATTATGTTCGGTTCTTACTTGAAACATTTTCTTGAATGTTTAATAATAAAAAATCAATATTTAACTTTTTGGAAAAAGTGCTATTTTTGTTTTTAATTAATATCTAGCAAGCTGTGACTTTTTCGGGATAAGTAAAATTACATTTTATTTCTACTCCTAAATAAACACGTATTCTACCATTTAACGGACTCTCTATCTAGTATCGTTTCCGACATAGCAATTGTGTCGACATGAAACAGCCGTTACCCTGTATATTCTCTGAAAACAGTAGTACTTTACGGACACAAATACGCACGTAAATTGCCTATTTTATTTTATTTTTCAAGTAATATGTTCTACACGTTTGATAATTAGTATAAGGACGATGATACTAAACAAATGATGGGTATTTTAAAGTAGTAAATATTACTAGATAAATGATTGTGTTATTTAAGAATACCAAGCGCAAGAAACGATTTTTTGTACATTTTAAAAACACAAAACTTATGCATATGACAGTCTGCACCTACAATCCGATACAAAAATATTGAGACCTATGCAAACTAATTGTCACTAAGTAATTTAAATAGTTTTTAAACACTCTGTATAATATTGTGAAGTTCTCATAATTGGGACATAATACAGTGTGAACAGCCAAATGGAATAAATTCAGTATCTCCATTATACTTCATTTTTTTAGAAAATCCCCAGACACGTCAATTTCTAATTATAAACTGACATCCTGTGACATCTTTCTTCATTTGAAACATCTTGCATTCTCTTTTCAAAACTGCTATGGTTAAATTTTATTGCCAAGAAAAAAATAAGTTTCTCGACCGTAGGAAATTCGTTTCCTACTTATGTACAATTTTTTGGTTGACAATCGCACAACAAAACGAACAAGCAGCAAAAAAAACCTAAGTTGGCCATTATCATTTTTATTGAAATTACCTAGAAACGTGATTGTCATTGTAACGTAGTTATCAGTGTTAAACTTTTTTCTTTATTTTTTTCCTTGTTAACTTCTGCAATAAATTTTAAAACCACACTACTTTTGAAGAGAAAATGAAAATACCTTTCAAACGAATCACAAAAGCCACTACTTCCAATTTGAAGATTTAGAGGTTGCAGCTCTGTCACCTGAAAGGGTTAAATTTAGGGATGACATTTTCACGTCGCAAAATGTCATTTTATAATTAGAAATTGACGTGTCTCAGGATTTTATTA
Source organism: Abscondita cerata (assembly GCA_030710515.1). NCBI lineage: Eukaryota > Metazoa > Arthropoda > Insecta > Coleoptera > Lampyridae > Abscondita > Abscondita cerata. The sequence continues at coordinate 55,539 of JALBCR010004328.1, forward strand.
AAAAAATGCATAATAATGAAGCTACTGAATTTATTCTATTTGGATGTTCCACACTGTATATGATTAATTGTTAGAAATTATACAGAGTGTTCCAATAGAAGTACGGAGCGGTTATATCTCGAAAATGCTAAATCCTAGAGATTTGAGAAAAAAATTCTTATGAATAAAGAGGGCGACAGAAATGTCTGGAAATTATTTTGAAGCTCGTAAATTGACCACTAGGAGGCGTAACCGCTGTAAGGAAACATACAGTTCATGCTGTCTCGGAAAAGACGATAAGCGATATTTTGCCCCAAGGGATGATCTGGAAAATAATTACTGACAATTCATCAATTATGATTCAGTTGCGAAAAGAAATAAGCTTACTTAGCAGTCCAGATAAAAATTCAGTATCTATTGAACTCAAATTTTTCACACTCTCACATAGATTCAGTGATACTTAACTTTAGAAAACAAAAAACTTATAATACGTATTTTTCGTTCATGTTGTAACTGAATTCAAAAACGTCAGGAGTGTATCCGAGTCGGAACGAATTTTATTTCATACACGGTGCACGGCCGCCGCATAAACTTTTAGAGGTCGAAGGTACAGCACTCCTTCCTACATTTTTTTAAAACAATACCTACCACCATTGATTATAATCTATGTTACCACCTTGAGAAGGATAATGATGATGATTTAAAATACTATCCATGAAAATTTTTGAGAAAATGCCTTGTTAGCTAAACAAAATTATTTAAAAATTTACATATATACAGGGTCCTATATTACTGCGTTGTTCTCCTTTAAGATGTTCCATTTTTACTCTTTTAAGGTGTTTTGACGTAGTTTCTCAACCTCTAAATAGCAATCTGATTATTTTATGATTTCCTGTCAGTGTTGCCAACTTATAATTGTTTTTATGAACTATTTTCCATTAACAGACTTTACTTTAAAAATCATAGCGACTTTGTTTTGTAAATTTAATAAACAAGTTTTGGCAGCAACGTTGGACTGGATGAAGAGCAACATTTTAAGAGTTAGAAATTTAGATTTAGATTCACCAAAAAAATTCAAAAGTTTTTTGAAATGGAACGACACTTGTTTTTTAAACTATTAAATATGTCAAACACTACGTGGTTTAGGTATAGGATACCTTCAGTAAAAATTAAAGAGGAGAAAAAATGCTACTCTATAGCAAAATTAAACAAGTACCATGCATTTGAAAAAAATGAGTTATAGCCCTTTGAGTTTTAAAAATTTTGCATGTTTTTTGTGAACGCCCCATAACACAAAATCTAAACTTCTAACTAATCTATGCATCCGGTCTAACGTTGTTGCCAAAATTGGTTTATTAAAATTACAAAACAAATTATTTTATGTAAAGCTTGTTTATGGAAAATTTCCAGAAAAACAATTATAAGTTGGCAACACTAAGAAAGAAATCAAACAATAATTAGATGGTTATGTAGAGGCTGAGAAACTACTCCAGAACACCTTGAAAGATACAGAGTGTTCCATTTCAAAAAAAGGTCGATTAATTCATTTTGTGAAAATCTTCAAAACGATTGTTGAATTCCGTGCTCAAATTTTGCAGAAGTTGTGAATATTCATCCAAATTTTTTTGGTTCACTGTGCCAAATGATTTTAAATGAGAGAAATGATCCCAAGTTTGTTTTTTTTTACCTGATTTTCCCACAGCCTCAACTTTGTTTCAAGGGCTTGAGTATGGAATACATTTGAGTGATAATCAGATTTTTACCCTGTAACTTTACATTCAGATCAGTCAAGTGTTTATTCATATCTACCAAAAAGGCTCAATCAATCCACCGGTCATTGTTATAATCAATTGATTTGCCTTTTTCTAAGATTAAAGCTTGAATAGGGTCACGTCATGCAAAAAATCTTTCTAAAACTACTCCTCGACGGAGCCAAAGAAATTCGGTGAAATAAGGGACATCAGAAAACTTATAGGATGCATGACGTGGTCCATTTTTAAATGTTTGGATGCCAATTATTCCAGATGAATTATACAGTGAAATCCCACAAAATTCCCTGATGTTTTCTGTTTTAATTTAATTACAACGCCTGAACGTTTGCCAACCATGGCAGGAGCGCTATCCGTAGTTGTGCTGCTATTCCAGTCGAGTTCATATTCTGCTATCAGATGCTCAATTGCAGAATAAATATCATTTGCTGTTATAGTACCTGTCAATGGAACGCACTTTAATAGTTCTTCAGTTATTTCAAAGTTACTGTTAATACCTCGTATAAAAACAGCAAGTTAATGCAATAATAAAACTTGATTTCAGGGCATCTCCGCTCTCTGTATTAGCTTTAGTAAACATCGATTGTTGACCTTGAAGTTTAGATTTTAAAGATGACAATGTGTTGATTCTTATTTTTCAGTGTAACAATCGTGTCTCTTCAACGTGTCTCTTCAAATTAAACTCCTTACAAACAGCAACTGTTCGATTGCAAATCAAACACAGTGGTTTACCTTTCCATTCTATGATAAAATACGCAATTTCTCATTTAGACTGAAAAACTCTGCACTCACTATCAACTTTACGTTTTTGTGACATTATGCCAATATTTGTAACAATTATGGAACTCGACACAACAATTATGGATATCGCACGCGCACTACATAAACAAATGCACAATACCTTCACAATCACTAGTACAACTAAAATCCTTCTCCAACCGTATCGCTTCGATTACTCAACTCAACTATTTTTCTGTGACTCAACTGACTCACGTCGCCCCGACGCACTCGTTTTATATGGTTAAGGAAGGTACTAGTCTAGACTCGAAACGCGTGGAAGATTCTATCGTTCTCGACAAAAATAATAGGATATTTCCGCTTGCTGCTAAGAGATGGCGTTACTGTCTTTCTCTCTCGCTTGTCTAGGCACGCGCTGCCCTTGAAATTACTTATAAATATTGTGTGCGCATTTTAAAACATCTGTAGAGGAATCGAGTGAAGTCTAAAAGCTCTGAAAAACATGATTCTTCTTTCTGTGACACATTGCGATCGCGGATCGCGGGCCTTAATGATACGGCCCAGGAGCCGGATGCGGCCCGTGGGCCGTATCTTTGACATGACTGCTTTACACTTAATCGCCAATAAATTAGCTAACGCATTTTTGTCTATTAATTGGGACACCCTGTGTTTTACTACTGTAATAAAAGGGTTTTTTTAACAGCAACCTGTAAATAAACTTTATATTACAATAATTCGTATCGATGGCCGCCCTAATTGGAAATTAATAAATAAAAATGCGTTAGAAAATTTTTTGGCCATTAAGTGTAATGAATGTATTTAAACCATACTTATTTCGCAAACAAACTCATTTAAATCGATAACTATAAATAATTGGTATAGGGAAGCTTTAATAGAGTGGCATTATTTTGGTCAGTATACTTCAAAAATAAAATAAAATACAAAGGTTCTATTCAAAGAAACATAACTTTGATATAGCACGCTTTTTCGGAACACCCTGTACATGTCTGACTAATTTGGAAAAGTAACCGTCACCAACCTACGTACTCCTGCTAAATCACTTTTTCATATAGTTTTCGTTTTCCCAGTAACCTCCGTCCCGTTGAGCGTTGCCCACTCTGTACATTAGGTTTTATAATATACAGGGTTATTCACGGTATACGACACAGAATATTACAGCCAAACAATTCAATAAGATTGGAAAAATATATCTGGGATGGATCGAGACCTATCGGAGGAATATTTTAAAATTACTTTCGAAATATACAGGTGTCGCAAAATACACAGAACGTATCAAAGTTGTGTTTTTCTTATGGAATGCCCTTGTATATTAATACATTTTCAGTTTCTACGTTTAAAATAAGAATGGGTTTTATAGAGGTTTGCCTTGACTTAAACCTAAAGGTTTTGAGATATTTTGTATTTTTGAAAAAGTCGTCTCAATTTTACCGATTCATATCTCAGCAACTATTTTCTTTTCCAAACTAAATTCGCACTGCTGTCTATGAATTGATCAGATTTATGTAGAATTTGTGAAAAATCCACTGTTATACACAGGATGTGTACAAAATGAGATTAAATAATGACATGTTTTGAAACGCAATAACTTGCTTATTTTAAATGGAACACCCTGTATTTTATATCAACAACAAATGTAAAATGTAATTGCCTACCAAACAATACTATACTGTCCTATAGCTAAATGTTCATGTTTTCATGAAAAATGCAAATTTTCATAATGAAGACTGATTCGTAACAATTTTAATATTTATCAAGTAAGCTATACAACTTTGACAGGTGAATATTATGTATTTGTAAGAAGGAGAAGATTTGCATTGTGTACATTTCATCAACTGTATTAAATTTTGAGAGAAATAAATATGTATACAGTTCACAAGAATTTAATAAACATACAAATTTACTTTATAATAATATTTCTTCAAATGAATTATCTGCTCCACGGATCAATTCCTTAGCTGTTTACAATATTGTAAAACATAAAAGACTGGTGAAATACAAGAAACATTTGCTTATAAGGTGTGTTCAAAATGAAGACCGCCTGACTCTAAGCACAAACGTATTCTTCTTTTAAAGCTTTCAGCAACATTTGATCATTTCTCGGCTTATGTTTCAGAAAGCTTCTCTGATGTGTTCTTTCATATTTTCAGGTGTTACATGTCCCCATATGAAGAAATCCCCTAAAATTAAGTCAGGTAGCCAATTTGAGTTCCATTTCTTTCAATCTATCGATTATGGAAATTGACATTTAAGAATTTTCGAATGGAAATGTTTTGTTAGGTTTACCGGCGTTTGTCTATAATATTAAGACACTGTTTTGGGAACGTATTTATTATCCGCCATTATTACATATCAACCGTTGTGTCTCTCCGTACGCTAAAGGTATCTTAACACATCTCCCTTTTTTTTACAAACTTCATTCTTATTAAACAAATGAAACCGAACTTCTAAGACTAATTGAATGCAAAACCTGCTACTTACATATTACTTTAAAACTAACTCACATTTTGTAGTCTTTAAATTTTTCTGGTATCTTTCTAGGTCGCTCGCTTCTTCGTTGGGCTGTACTTCTACTTGGTAGACTTACAATCGGGGTTTCTGATATTTTTTCCTTGTTTTGGACATGTAAATCCTTAGGTAGAATTTGTAAGTGTCGTCTGTTTCTTCTCACCTCTCATTTTTCTGTTTCCACTATAAATGAACGTGGTTCCTCTGTAGGGTTCTTTACTCTGCCTTCTCTCTTCATATTAATTATCCATACTCTGTCTCCTCTTTCTAAACTTTTTGCATCTCTTACTCTGTGTCTTCTATCATAATACATCTTTTGTATCTGCTGTTCTTGTTCCATTCTATCTCTTACTAGTTGGTAGTTTGGTATTTTCGGTTTTAGTTTCACGTTTGCTACAGGTATTCTCTCATTTGGCCGTCTACCAAACAATAACTGTGTTGGTGAAACACCACTTTGTAAAGGTGTATTTCTGTAGGCTAATAATGCCATATAAGGATCTTCATTTTTTTCAAAAATTCTTTTGATTAATTTTACAGCACTTTCAGCTTGCCCATTCGACTGTTGGTATTCTGGACTGCTACTTGTCCATTTAAATCTATATTCTCTGGCAAATCTTCTGAACTCTTTGCTATCAAATTGTTTTCCGTTATCAGATCTGACTTCTTTTGGTATCCCATGGCGAGACATGATATCTTTGAAGCATTCCACAACTGCTGCACTCGTAAGTTGATGTAGTCTCCTTACTTCTGGGAATTTCGTATAATAGTCTTGAATTACAAGATAAGTTTTACTTTCATAGGTTGCCAAATCTGCTCCTATCACTTCCCACGGGTTTTTAGGTAGTTTAGAAGGTATCATTGGTTCCACTGGTGGTTGTTTTGTTTTTATACACACTTCACAAGACTGGATTAGATCGATGATTTTACGGATTAATCCTAGCTAATTCCTTCGCTCGGGCTCAACATCTGTTAATACCGAAGTGTCCCTCTTGTATCATTGTTAGACATGCGGCTTGCAAATTCTTTGGAATAACTAATCTATCTCTATACATTAATAAGTTATTCACTATTTTAAGATCTTCTCTGTACTTATAATATAGTGACGCTTCATTGGTAACTTTCTGTTTTTCTAGCCACGATGACTTAATAAATTTCTTGATTTCCTCCATTCCCGAGTCTTCTATTTGTGACTTTCTAATGCTTTCTTCTGACAACATCTCTGTCTCGACTTCTTTTATCACTGCATTAACATAAATATTTGCGTCTTCGTATAAAATATCCTCATCTTGGTTTCCAGTATTTGTAGGTGCTCTGGAAAGTGCATCTGGATTCATAATTAAACTTTAGCAGTCGCATTCTGAAACGTTGCAGTCGATTTGACAGTTTATTTATTTCTTTCGTCGCTAAGATCGAGGTTAATGGTTTATGATCTGTTAGTATTTCGAATTTAGTTCCCAGCAGAAACTGTTCGAGCCTTTCACACGCCCACGTCACCGCTAAAGCCTCCTTCTCTATCTGAGCGTAGCACTTTTGAGTGTCACTGAGTGTTTTGGAACAAAAATCGTCATTCAGCTGTCTCTGTTCCAACACAGCTCCGATCCCAAAAGATGATCATCTCCGTTTGTTTCAATCAAAACATGCGTAGTCGATAGGTCTTGTTTTAATTTGTGGAAATCTTTTTGATGTCGGTCAGTCCACACGAATCCTCTGTCTTTTCTTAACAGTTCCCGAATCGCACTTGTTTTATTTGCTACATTTGGAATGGAACGCGCCATATAGTTTATCATTCCTAAAAATTGTCTAACTTCTGTAACATTTTTCGGCTGTGTGTACTCACGAATCGCGTCTACACTTTTAATATCGGGTTGTATTCCGTTTTTGTTTATTACAAACCTGAGATATTCCGTTTCACTTTTTCGAAACTCACATTTGTCTTTGTTTAATGTTAGTCCGTTTCGTGTTAAAACCGGTAGTGCTTTATTTAGGTATTCATCGTGTTCTTTTACGTCGCGGCCCATTATGAGAATGTCATCCGCGTGCACAATTATTTTATCGGATTTTATTTCTGCTAGTATTTTACTAACTGTCCGTTCAAAAATTTCAGGTGCGGAGGTAATTCCAAATGGTATCCGTTTGTAAACGAACCTGCCAAAAGATGTTAAGAAAGTCGTCATCTCTTGCGAATGTTTATCCAAATTTAATTGCCAAAACCCTCGCGAAAAATCTAGTTCTGTGAATACTTTAGATTCCTGTAGTTTCGATAAAGTTTCATCCACTGACGGTAGCTGATAAATTTCGCGCTTCACGAATTTATTTAGTTCGGTTAGATCTGAACACAGTCGGACTTTTCCCGTTTTATTCTGTGCAACGACCATAGGTGCACACCATTCGGTGGGTTTTTCAACTCTTTCTATAACTCCGTCTCTTTCCATTCGCTTTAATTATTTTTCTACTTCTTTCAGTAATGGCATTGGAATTCTTCTTAGGGTAGTTATTGCATAAGGAATGACGTCATCAGTTAATTCGATTTTATATTCAAAATTTTGTAAATTTCTAATCCCTTGAATAGACTTGGATATACGAGGATGTATTAATATCTAGTTAGCCTAGACCAGTTCCTTGCATAAACAAAATATTGCGTTACCATAGCAACGAACAATAACTTATTAGAAGTGTCAGTGTAAAGTTTGACGTCAAAAAGTTAACCAGAGTCACGTAATAAATTAAATGAAAAAAGATGTCCACGGAAATTGTGAAAACCGAAAAATTGGAGTATCGAGCCATCATCAAGTACCTGTATTTAAAAGGGTTAAGAGGTAAGCAGATTTACGAAGATATGCTTAATATCCCTTGGTGATCAAGTCTTCGATACCGTCAAAATTGGAATGCAAGCTTCAAAAGAGGTAAATTTTCCATTGAAGATGATGACCGATCGGGAAGGCCAGTTTCTGTGTCAGTCCCCGAAAATATCGATGCAGTTCATGACATGATTTTATCAGACCGTCGAATTGGGCTAAAACGGATCTAAGCACTGAATATTTCATACGAACGCGTTCATCATATGGTTCACGTCAATTTGGACATGAGAAAAATTGCTGCAAAATGGATCCCCAAATGTTTGAATGTTGACCAAAAGCGTGCAAGGGTAGAAGCATCGCGTTCGATCTGTGCTCGATTTGAAAACGATGTAGACTTCTTAAACCGAATTGTTACTATGGATGAGACTTGGGTACATTTCTACGATCCAGAAACAAAGCAACAATCGATGGAATGGCGACACTCTGGTTCTCCAAGACCTAAGAAGTTTCGTGTCCAAAATCTGCTGGAAAAGTTCTTGCTTCAGTTTTTGGGATTGCCATGGAGTAATCATGATTGATTTTTGGATAAGGGTAGAACAATAACTGGAGATTACTATTCGACATTACTGACCACTCTACGGGAAAATATTAAAGAGAAAAGACGCGGAAACCTATCCAAAGGTGTTTTGTTTTTGCAGGACAACTCCTCTGCACACAAATCTCATGTTGCCATGCAAAAATTTGTGATTTAGGGTTTGAATTACTAGAACACCCTCCTTATTCACCCAAATTGGCTCCGTCCGACTATCACCTCTTTCCTCAACTGAAAAAAGTGTAAAAGGTCGTACATTTTCTTCCAACAAGGAGGTAATAGAAGCTGTGGAGGTCTGGTTTGCAGAGCAAGAAGAAACATTTTTTTGAAAGGTCTAAGACGTTGCAGGTTCGCTGTAATAAATGTATCCAATTAAGAGGAGAATATGTTGAGTAATAAAATATTTTGACATTGAAATTTTGTTTGGTTCTATAGTAGGCTAAGAATTTTTCAATATATCCTCGTATGTGCTTATAATTTTATTCTTGAAACTTTCCGTATCTATCGTTAGCGTATCGACTTTTACGATTTTAGTTTATCCTTTGTCCACTGCACTATTCCTAATTTTTCTAGGGCTGGTCTCCTAAGAGATTTTCGTTTGTGTCGACTACATAACATTTGATTACGTTTTTCTGTCCTTTCCATTCAATTGGTAGTTTGACTTTTCCATAAACGTTTAGTAGTCTTTGTTCTTCAATCCCTGGGCCTAATAATTTAGCGTTTGTCACTTTTAATTCATATCTTGACTGACAAAACTGCTGATATTGCGTATACCCTAAGATGCACTCGCCCCCGTGTCGATTTTGAACGATACGAGTTGACCGTCAATTTTTAATTCAGTTTGCCACGGTTCTTGCTTTTCAATCTTATTTATTTTTATAATTCTAAGGAAGTTCATTTCTTCACTGCTGGATTCCGTGTCTTCATATTCGACCTCCCGGAATTTTTTTGTTCGGCACTGCGAGGCAAAATGACCAAAAAGTTTACATTTTCGGCATTTTTCTTTTATTGCAGGACATTCCGACTTCATGTGTTGATCTTCTAATCCACACCGCTTGCATCTTGCGTTTCGTTTTTCCCGTTTTACCTCGGTTTTTTCTATTTTTTTGTTTTGTGGGATGGTTTTCGCTCATACCGCGTTTTAATTTTGAAACTCGATCCACTTGCGATCTCTCTGTACGCAGCTCCTTATTTTCACATTTTACACTTTCCGCTTGCATAATTTTTTCTTTTGCTTTATCTAATGTTAACGATTCATCTAACTGCAAAATTTCCGATAATTTCTCATCTTTAATTCCTACAACGAGCCTGTCCTTAACTAATTCGTCTTCTAAAGAACCGTATTTACATTCTTTCGCAAGACTTATTACAGTGCTAATATAATTTTCTGCAGCCTCGTCATCTTTTTGTTTACGCATATTGAATTTTGCTCGTGCGTAAATTAAATTATTTGTTTTTGTAAACTGTTTATCAAAAAACTCTTTTAATTTCTTTGTAAGACTTAAATTCTAATTCGGTACGACCCTGTGCCTCTAAATATTGTGTCACATTCTCACCCATATGCAACAAAATTGAGTTTATTTGCATATTTTCGTCAGCGTTGTTTAAATTAGTGGCTAATCTATACCTTTCATAGTTAGCAATTCATCCTTTCCAATTTTCCTTCTGGAATGTGAATTTTTCTGGAGCCGGAACTGGGTTTAGGATTGTTGACACCGATGTTACATCTCGAGAATTACCTGGGGTTGCTTCCGCACCCTGTGTTTGCAGTTGTTGTACCAGGTTTTGTAATTGTAACATTTGTTCTTGCAATTCTTTCATATTTATTTGGGTTGACATTGCAACTGTGTGACTTTGCCACACCTTAATCTGTGCCTCAGTGCACTTGATTTTCTTTGTTTTTCCACGGAATTTAATCGCGAACTTTTATTTGTTTGCTTCTTTAAGCACATGACACCATGTTTTATTAGGTTTACCGGCGTTTGTCTATAATATTAAGACGCTGTTTTGGGAACGTATTTATTATCCGCCATTATTACATATCAACCGTTGTGTCTCTCCTTACGCTAAAGGTATCTTAACACTGGAAATGTGCGGGAGCACCATTCATTTGAAGCCGCGTCGCTCTTCTAATCGGATGTCTTGACGTAACATTGGAAACTGATTTCTCAAAAAATCTAAAAACAAGATTTCATTTAAATGTTCTTCGAAAAATAGAGACCAATTAAATATCGACCCATTATCCCACCCTACACATTCACTGACCATCTGTGCTGATTATTATTCTTTCTAAATTGAACTCGGAATAAAAATGAAAATTGTGTCTATTAACGGATCGATTGTTGTAAAACGTGCCCTCGTCACTAAACAAAATAAGATTACAAAAGTTTTCAATTTCTGCCTCAAATTCCAGTCGCTTCTCAAAATCGCCTTCGGAAAGTTCTTGGTGAAGTTGGATATGATATGGATGATAACTATGTTTTTAAAGAATTCTTGAGACAATTGCTTGGCTGATATTGAAATTCTAGGCGATTGAATTTTGACTCATATGGGGATTTTCAATTACACCGCGAATTTAGTCTCCTCATTTTATGTCACTGGTTTCCTATTCTGTACTGAACACTTCCAGTTTCTCTAAATTGAGCCAACAGTATTTCGAAAACGACTTTACTTGGATGATTTCTGTTAGAAAATCTTTGAGCGTATAGTCGTGAGTCCTGCAAGCAGTTTTCCATACATTCTCCATTTCAAAAATCATATCGATCCGGATATATATACGGATAATAATTATTACCTGTCAAAATTTCATAGGTTGGTTAATAGGTATTTAATTTGTTACAAATCGGTCTGTATTATGAAAACCTGCATTTTTCATGAAAACGTGAATATTTAGCTATAGGACACTATAGTATTGTTCGATATGCAATTACATTTTACATTCACTGTTGATATAAAATACAGGGTGCTCCATTTAAATTAAGTAAGTTATTGCGGTTCAAAACATGTCATTATTTACTCTTGTTTTATACATATCCTGTATATGATTTGGATATATGGATTTTGCACAAATTCTACATAAAATCTGATCAATTGATAAAGTCCAGTGCGAATTTAGTTTGGAGAAAGAGAATAGTTGCTGAGATATGATTCGGTAAAATTGTGACGACTTTTTCATAAAATACAAAATATCTCAAAACCTTTAGGTTTAAGTATAAAATCCATTCTTATTTTGATCGTATTAACTGAAAATGTAATAATATACAGGACATTCCATAAGAAAACTTTGATACGTTCTGTGTATTTTGGGACACCTGTATATTTCGAAAGTAATTTTAAAATATTGCTCCGATAGGTCTCTATCCATCCCATATATATTTTTCCAATTTTATTGAATAGTTTTTCTGTAATATTACGTGCCGTATACCGTAAATAACCCTGTATAGCATTTGAAATAATATTATTATTTTTATGAATTTATTATTATTTTTACAGAAAAAGTATGACTGTCTCTAACCAACAGAAAACCACCAAAAACTGCACCAAAAACTTAACTCGGACACGTGTTTCAACAGCTAAGTTTTGGTGCAGTTTTTGGTGGTTTTCTGTTGGTTAAATAGACGCTGCAGTTGGTGTTCCTTTCCTTTGATCAAGATGGCTTCCAGGTCTACACTACGGAACAGGTTCTTCAAGATTAAAAGTAAGATTTCTTTTGTTAAATGTGACATTGAATTTCTTAAATCTTGCCGCAAAGCAGGTGTTTTTCCAAAATTTATTAAAGTTTATGCAAATTTTAATTCATACTCATGTAAAAAGGCGCTTGAATTTGCTAAGCGTAAATGGTTAGATTTGGAAATTAAATGTCATTATGGTAAATTAGGTAAATTAGAGTTAGAAGCATATGAGTTACATTTAAAACTGACTTCAGGATTAAATGATGACGAGTATGTTCAATGGATTAAGTTTTTGCACCATATTAATGAAATTATTCAACACAAATTTTGGCAAAAAAAGATGACCCACAACAAAAAGTTCACAGAATTATCTAAGAAAGAAAAAAAAGAGGTGCACAGACTTGATCCCCAAAAATCTAACATAGTGGTAAACAAATCCTCGGAGATTTTTAACAATGACTAATTAAGTTTGTTGAATAAAGGCTTGAAATATAACCTCAAATTTAACAAAGCGCCCATAGATAAGATTATTGTAGGAATTGAAAGTTCGATCAAACTTTTAGACGATAATTCTAAAAATTCATTAGAATGCCTGTAAAATTCAAATTTCAGATAATATTCAGCAGTTACCAAAATTTAAATTTAACGCGAGAGAAATAAACATTGTTAAAAATCTTAAAGAGAAAAATTGTTGTTATCTCAAAGCAGATAAAAGCAATAAAGTAGTTATTTTGGACAAAGAGGATTATTTTGAGTCAGTTCAGGTGATGCTTAATGAAGGCCCCTATTCATTAATATCTAAAATCCTCTTCCCAAAATGATTGCTGATACCCGTAGAGTCTTATTAGAATGTGGAAATATTATACCAAAACAACTTAGGTTTAGACTAACGGTATCTAACCCGGTTCTTCCTAGAATGTATTGTTTACCTAAGATACATAAACCCGGAAAAGCAATGCGTCCCATTGTTTCAGGTATTAATGCTCCTACTTATCTGATATCTAAATGGTTGTCAAATAAATTCAACAGTTTTGAATATCAACAATCAAATTTCAGTGTTCAAAATTCATACGATTTTATTGAAAAAATTAAAAACATTGAGCTGACTGAGAACGAAGTTTTAGTTTCATTCGATGTCTGTTCATTGTTTCCAAGCGTTCCGATAGATATCACTTTAGATTATTTGAAAGATATGTTACACCAAAACCATTTAGACAATTCAGAAGTAGATAATTTTATTAAATTAGCAAGATTATGTATGAGTCAAACCTACTTTCAAATTAACAATAATATTTATCAACAAAATTATGGTACAACAATGGGTAACAGCTTATCTCCGTTTATGGCTAACCTGTTCATGGGTAAATTTGAAACTGATATAAAAAATAAATTAGATTATTTTCCTAGAATTTGGTGTAGATATGTAGATGACGTTTTTGCAGTCATCGACACTAAAGTTTACAGCCCTCAGCAATTTGTAGAAATTTTAAATTCAAAATTTGAGACGATCAAGTTTACCTATGAAACAGAAACAAACCTTAAGTTACCTTTCTTAGACACTTTAGTGACAAGAAATGGCAACAAACTAGATATAGATATTTATCGTAAAGACACTAACACTATGAGGTTTATAACAAATGATTCCAACCATAGTATGCAACATAAACTTGCATCTTTCAACTTTTTGATTCACCGATTATTACATTTCCCATTGTCAAAACAAAACTTTGATAAAGAACTGCGAAATATTAAGCAGATTGCATCATACAATGGTTTTCAAGAATCAATTGTCACAAACATAATTAGAAAACATAAACATAAGTTAAACATTAGAAACATTACAACGTTAGGAACTAGTAATAGCAAAATAGATAAGAAATATGTCAAATTACCAAATTATCCCACATACACAAAAATCTTCAAAAAATATTTTCAAAATTTGATTATAAAACAGTAACCTCTAGTAGTAACAACTTGCAAAATCTTTTAGGCAATCCGAAAGACCCAATAGAAATGTGTGATAAATCGGGAATATATAAAATTAATTGTAAAGACTGTAACCAAGTATATATAGGGCAAACCAAGAGACCTATTAAAACTCGTTCTAAAGAGCACGTAGCTCATGTCTAATATCATCACACAGATAGGTCCAGTGTTGCCATGCATATGCTTGAAAATGGCCATAGAGTAGGCGACATTGAATTAATTAAGAGGGTATATAATAAAAACGAACTTGATTCTTATGAAAGTTTAGAAATTTTTAAAAACAGAAATTTGCTTATGAATTATGATGATAACGGTCCATTAGGGTTGGTTAAATAGACGCTGCAGTTGGTGTTCCTTTCCTTTGATTCAAATAAAAAAATTTAAAACCGTTAGACAGTTAAGAAGTATATTGAGTAAGGAACAACAAATCAGCGAAGAAATTTAAAACTGATATCTATGACAAAAAACAGAAGCGACCCTGCCAGGATTCGAACCTGGAATCTTCTGATCCGTAGTCAGACGCGTTATCCGTTGCGCCACAGGGCCTTATGACAAATGTACTGTTCTTAGTTATAAGAAGTCATTTATTTACAATTGGTTTTGTTATACATTTTAATATTATTACTATTAGTGAACACAATACATTATACTATATTATTTTAAGACGCATTATCTTTACAATACCTTGTAAAGTTACAAAGAAGATTTTATCACAAAGAACCGCGTTTCGACCAAAGATGTCGCTACCATATTCAAACACATTATTTACAGGACCGTAACTTTAATAAATAAATTCTTGCCAAATCAATCAATTTTCGAATATTCTTAATCATGTGCAAATGACAATAGCTTCCTTATTGATCACACTACAATATTCATCCAACGATTTGTCGTAAATATTCAAGGAAACCATGCGAAGAGTGGGGAATTTCTGATTTAGACCCTGCTTATTGTGTTGTTTTGTCAACAATCGGCGCACCAGATGTGACTTCATTCAATGTTTAGTGTTTGAATTATAGTGTTATCATCTGTGCACGGTTTGCCAAAATATCTTGTTTAATTCTGAAGTTATTCGAATTGATTTTTGAACATAAAACAATATTACTATAGCCTTGTAATGAGTCCCAAACATTTAACTCAAGGTAAGATTTGAATGTTTCTTTCGATTGCTGTAATAAAAGTTTAATGTTTTGATATTTTGAAAAAATCAATTTGAAAATTAGGATAATCTAAAAATAGAAAGTCAATATTCGAAAGGTGACGTAATTTACCTATTCGCCTACACATATACATGCAATGCAATTGCCTCATAGTCATTTCCTAATAAGAATAATATAAATTCATTTGAAAATATACTACCTATACGAATACACACATTTCTCCGTTATATTTTTGTAAAGGTGTTCCGCGCTTATTTTAGTCGATTACCTCATTTTGTATATTAATGACATGTATGTTTTATATACGTAAACCTGTACATATTAGGTCATTACTTAAAATAAGAAAATTGTCGAAGCGCGCTTTTTCATTACCGATTTATAATGTAGGTCAACTTGTTCTGTCGCAGGTTCGAAATTACCTCCACCGACTAGGGGAAAGATTCGTTTATACAGCAGTCGTTTTTGTCCCTACGCACAGCGTGTGCATTTAGTATTAGATGCGAAGAAAATTCCGTGAGTATAATCTAAATTTTTTTGTTACATATGTACCTACTGTTTATGTGCGGATGATCAACATACAAAGCGCCGAAATAGCTCAGTTGGGAGAGCGTTAGACTGAAGATCTAAAGGTCCCCGGTTCAATCCCGGGTTTCGGCACATTTTATTTAAACGTATTTGCAGTTGTTATTTTATCACTTATAATTGCACAAGAAGTTTATATTTTGCCGAGTAATTTTGGGTTTTTAACTGTACAAGTAGCATAATTTTGTCAACGTGACGAACAATATTTTTTCTGCTATCAATGTTGACATACATATACAGGGATTAGTTGCTGAGATACAGGGTGTTGAAAGTTTAAATTAAAAATTTAGTTAGTGACAACTTTTACCCTTCTATTTTTTACGCCACTGGAGCAAATAATTTTTTTTTTATTTTTCTTTAAATTCTCTATTCATTTTTGGTCGAAAAAGTATTAACATTTTATGGTGCTAACATGAACGGTCTTGAAGATATTTGCTTCTAAACAAAAGTCTGAGAGTACTGACATATTTCAAATTATTATGTGCAGTGCAATGCTTTTTGCTAAACAGTTTGCTTCAATCCATACTATTAATTTGATTTTGAAAAAAGGTTAAGCGTAAATTGTTCAAGAAGTAGATAATACAAACTATTTTTTCCACTACAAGCTGTGAAATGGACAATTATTGCGTCTCCTAGCCAACTGAGAAGTTGAATTTCTCTATTAGTGGTTAATAATTTTTTCAATTGTTGACCTAGGTTAATAATGGACAAATTCAAATGTTTTGAGAATCTAAAAATAGTTGTTTAACAAAAACGAGTGAAACATAATTTTGTATATCCCTCCTGGATTATCTCTAACGTATTTGCTGCTTAAAATTACCTAACACGATAAAATTATTTTAATAAAAGAATGCCATCAGTTTAAAATTCGCGCCCCCATCCCATAACCGCAAATACATAACCTGAATTTATTTATTTATTAAATATGATGGTAGAATCAGTTTTTTCAGGTTTCCCAAACGAGATTTAACCAGGCGAGTTAAGTTACATCAAGGATTTTAAGTAAATTACAAACATTTGGTTGTAGGTGTTTTGAATGGTTAACAGAATCTGGAAGGTCCGATCTGTTGCATAAAAATGTCGACTCTAAAAACTTAACGAGTATGTGGCGAACACTTGCCATTCCTAAATGAATTACAAGTGTCAATTTCTGAAACCCAATATTCAAATGATGCAAGGTATATTGGTAAAGCAATAAATGCCCGTTAACATCTCTAGCTATACCAAAACTACTCAAGCTTGCAGCTCAAATACTCTTAGGTAAAGAAAATTACGGAGGAACATTCTTAAATTGTAACGTGAAAAAGAAAGCACTTCAATCTCCCAACGATTACTTCCCGAAACCAGAGCACAAATTGTGACAGCCCAAGTGGACTTAAAAAATAAACCACTAAGAAGCAGGAGATAAATAGAGGAATACAAACAATTTTCACTAAAATTATATTTTACGAGCCCCAAAATGTTAATTTTAAAGTAGGTTTTAAATTTTTGCCAGCTCAAACTGCTACGTGATCATGGTTAGAGTTATATATAAAAGTTAAACAACCCTTGTGCTACATCTTTACAAATACGATATGCAAAGGTGACAAATTGAAGTCGATAGTATTAAACTGCATAGAAAAGCTACAACTACAATGCGGTGCCAATGTTAGGGCAGTAGTAAAATTTTCGAAACCTAATTAAAAGAATAGATGTATCACCGGAAAAACCATACCTTCTCGTAAACGATAAGAAAATCTATTATTTCTTCGATGTCCCCTATTTATTGAAGTCGGTGCAAAATAACTTGATTAAATACGATATAATCTTTAATAACAAAAAGCATCTTGGAAAGACATTAAAAATTTCTACATGTCAGACAAATCTAAACCGCTGCGATTGGCTCCTAAATCAACTAATTTACATATTACTCCGAATAATTTTCAGAAAATGAAGGTGAAATATACCACACAAGTGTTTAGTGAATCAGTTGCAGTTGGTTTATCAACGTATGTAGCTTTTAATGCTTTTGATTTATTTGCATTCCTGTGCTACTTGATTTTTACAAGAAAAATGTTTATTTTTTATTTTTGGCTTAAATTTGGCTAGTAGTGAAAAAATAGTATATACACCATGGTTGTGAAGTCCATTATTGCCTACGCACCTTATTTCGCGAGGCTACCGCCCCTCTCGAAATAATCTGGTGCTAAGGTAATAATGACAGACTTCACAACCTTGGTGTATAATATACTATTAAAAGCATTTTTCATTTATTGCAAATTTTTAATTTTAATTTTGAACAACTAAGCCGTTTAAGGGTTCATATTCCTATATCAAAATTCACCAATCTACGAAACCTCTCTGGGGTAGAGTGTTGTCGGTCGAATAGCAACACCCTGTATAATAAGCTGAAATAGAGACTCCCTTTGTCGGTAGGTTCGCAATCCGCACGTGCGATGATAGCACAAATGATATAGTCGGTAAAATTTATCTTTTTCAGTTTCGGCTTAGCGCTTTATTTCACTAAGACGTGGAATCAAGTTTTCTATTCTTTCTAACATGTGCGATTTGCAAGAAATAAATTAGGAACGTAAATTTGTCACATGCATTAAGAACTACACTATACGTTTAAAGTATTCGTCATAACAATCATCGAGTTAGAAAGAAATAGAAACACCCAAACACGTAAGTTTTCTTGCACCAACCTCAAACCATAAATGACAACAGTTTATAGGTATTCCAGAAGTAATCAACATTTTTTAAAGAATTGTTATCGTAATATTATGATTTTATCTTTCTTATCTATTTATATTCTCAAGTAAGCAAATAATCTTTAGGAATTAGCGAAATAAAAAAATAAAATATGTTTCATTTATGACATTTTATATTCTATGAGGAATTAAATTACAAAATCTTTTGTTGTTAATTTAACAAAAAAAAATAACACATTTTAATAAAAATGTTTAATTTTAAATAAACGAAAAAAGGCAAAAAATTAATTAAACCAAGTTAAAAACAACGAAACGTACGTAATGAAGGAAAAAATAGGTTAATACATGATCCAAGACATCCAATAGAAATTTTGTGTGCCTATTACGAAAACCACAAAAAAAAATCGAAACCAGAATTACAACTTCACACAAGCCGAGCAGGTATTCTTGAGACCACCACTCGGATATCAGTTTTTCTGTGTGAATAATAGTTTTATTCCACACTTCGCTGGAACATTGATTTAAAGATTCTTTCCACATATTCAGTATACTTTTTTCACAATATCCATCACGTCCAATGTGTTTATCGTAGTATGATTTGCAAATGCCCTAAATGTTTTCGATCGCGTTGAATTGGCAGTGATATGGTGGAAGTCTAAGAATGTGATGTCCGTGTTTTTTAATAATTTTGTCAGTCACGAAGCGTTTTGGTTTCTTATGTTGTTTGGCAAGTTGAAACAGATTTAATTTTCTTTTTGCAGCCAACTTTGTAAATCAGATTTTTTTCCACGCTCCGGTTGGCGATTTCTCTATAAGGCGCGAATGGTATGAAGCGTTATCCATTATTATTAAAGAAAGGACCTGCAAATTTGGTAGAAGCTGATCGATTAACCACTTTTTGAATAGATCGGCGTTCATGTTATCATGGTAATCGCTAGATTTGGATTTAACGGGAAATATTAAACTGCAGTTTTCCACAAATCCGTTTACGCTGCCTGCATGTAAAATTATGTATCTTTTGCCTGTTGACGACTGATCAGGATTTTTTACTCAGTTTATATTGTCGTCTTGCCACTACCGTTTTGGGGATCCTCTCCCAAATACCTATGTTTCATCTAGAAATACCACTGGCAGACGAGAAACCGATTCCATGTTTTTTACATACTCTCTTAAATGAGACACGCGCAATGCCGCTATATGGGTTTCTTCGCAAAGTGCTCTTCGGTTGCAGTCTTTTCTATATTTAAATCCTATATTGTTTAAGGTTTTGCTGATAGTAGGTCGAGATACAGTTAATAATTCCTTTTCTTCTAGGGGCTTGCAGTGTACTTAAAGTTACAGATTTTGGCAGCATACATATTATAAATGATATCCCTGATTGTACACTGTAAACCCTCCGGTATACGCTTTCGTTTTTTTCGAGATCTTTTGTTTCTTCTCTCTTCCCCTTTATTATCAGTCTTAACGTTGGAAGACTAATTTTTAGTGCTTCTGATGTTCGTTCTTTTGCAGCCTCAACATTACGTAGGGGACCAAAATTGTTTTTTTCCCTTAGATAATATTGATAGACATTTCTAACAAGTTCGTCGCACTTTTTGTTAAAACGTTTTCCACGCATTTCTGCAGATTTCATATACACACAGTTCGACGGCCTGGAAAGACTAATTTAAATATTCTTGCACCCTGAGAACGAATAAGTACTTCAACAGTATTTATCCAGTAAAAGGATTAACTTTAATGGTTACTCATTAAGAGGATTTCAAATATCCGCACTAAGTACCTGCATATATTTTAAAAATAATGTTGGGAACTTGTTATTAATGTATTTGTATTTAGTTTTTAAATAGGTCTTTTGCTATGTTATCTAAAAATAGTTTGTGGTACGTAATTTTCTTTTCTTTCTATAATTCCTATACATTATTAGTTTTGTTAAGAAATAACTACATTAAAAACGTATAAAACCGTTTCATTCTTACTTCGTTTGTTCAAAAATTTTAATGAATACATTAATGCATTATGTGCCCATAATAACTGTTATGAGAATAATTCCCTAAAAATGTTTACTATTTCTGGAACACCTTTAATCCGTTGTCATTTATAGTTTAAGGTTGGTACAAGAAACGTACGTGTTTGGGTTAAATTAACAACAAAAGATTTTGTAATATAATTCCACAAAGAATATAAAATGTCATAAATGAAACATATTTTATTTTTTTATTCGCTAATTCTTAAACATTATTTGCTTACTTGAGAATATAAATAGATAAAAAGATAAAATCATATTACAATAACAATTCTTTAAAAATGTTGATTACTTCTGGAATACCTATAAACTGTTGTCATTTATGGTTTGAGGTTGGTGCAAGAAAACTTACGTGTTTGGGTGTTTCTATTTCTTTCTAACTCGATGATTGTTATGACGAATACTTTAAACGTATAGTGTAGTTCTTAATGCATGTGACAAATTTACGTTCCTACTTTATTTCTTGCAAATCGCACATGTTAGAAAGAATAGAAAACTTGATTACATGTCTTAGTGAAATAAAGCGCTAAGCCGAAACTGAAAAGATAAACTTTACCGACTATAGCCATAAATCCAGCCATAAAAATATTTTTTTCTGTTACGCTATGTAAATATTATTTATAATGAGTTAAATGTTTATAACTACTAAAACAAAAAATTAATCAATTGACAAATGTACGAGCTAAGCTAAGATACACCTGTTATTCACATTGTATACGTGAGATGATATTTCGCAGTTTTGTACAGAAGAGGATGTAATCTTTTGGAGCGGTTGAAATGTTTTCCATCTAAAATCCATTGCCAGCAAACTACTTTCAACGACAACTACTGCTTATACAACTAATTTAATAATATACTATTAGGACAAAATAAATTCTGATAGCCATTAATATTATAGCATCATTTTCGGTTGCAATATTTGTATATTTTAAGAATCGTTATTTCATTAATTTTTGCAAAAATGTAGAATTTTCTTGAAAAGTTGTAAAACTATTGATTTAAAACTTAAAGTCATTTGTGATATTGTCAAGATTCGTAGATAAAGACTGTAAATGAAGTTTTTGACAAGAATTTTATTACATAATTATAATTAAGATACCAAGTTATAGTTTAAAAATTAAATGAAAATTTTTTTTAAATAAAGGTATTACTATATAAATAAATATAAGAAATCAATAATGGGTGTGACCTCCATTATTATTGATACATTCTTGGAGGCGTCTGCTCATTGACGGTGATAACTATTGTCAATATATTCACCAGGCAAAATAATATCGTTTTTTTTATTGACATAATGTTTACTATTATCACCTTGGTTACGATATGTCATAAATATGATGTTCATATTTCCTTTGGTAAATCTGAACAGTCCTTATTTTTAATGAAAACAAAAAATTATTTGAAATATTTATTCATTAACAATATTTTCAACAGTGTAATGCTAATTTTTAGTATTTACATAAATATATCAATTTTCAAAATTTTCGCTAAAGAGAACAGAAACAGAAAATCAATACAAATGATATTTATAAATCTTAGCAACCACAGTTAGCAATGTATCTTGCGTCAAATTCATTCTCATTATTTTTGCAGTTTTACAAAGAATATTTAGTCGATCAGAAACAAAAACTACACGGGCATTATGAAAATATGTCCCACGGTTGCCAATACATCCGTCAGGCTTCACTCTCGTGATGTATCAGGCAACCTATGGAAATGTTTTATTCATACTGCCCTAGTTATGTTTTTATTTTGACTTTCAATACAGAAAACAATAAATTTATTTTGGTTTCGCGACGTCTTTTTATAACAAAACAACAAGAAACAATAAATTAACATGATGCTATGCGACTCACGGCAACGCTGTGCACCTTTCTCCCATTTAAAATACACTGAATTCCAAGCGTGAAAGTGGAAATTACAATGAGAACCACTGCATAAAGCTTACTTTCATATGTATAAGTGGAAAAAGATATTTATTAGTGTACATACAAATAAAAGTTGTAGTAAATTAAATTATCTACAACTATTATTTTAAACGTTTTTATCTAAAACGTATCGTTAGTTGTAGTTTGTGACACACTTAATTTAATATTGATTCAAATTTGTTCAAAACGTGTGCCGAAACCCGGGATTGAACCGGGGACCTTTAGATCTTCAGTCTAACGCTCTCCCAACTGAGCTATTTCGGCGTATATATTTTGTTACCAACAACTTACATCGAAATCGCTTTATGTTCGCCGAATTTAATCGAATAATTTATACATTTTATCTTGAAGTCCCTTAATAGCTTTGTGTATTTTCATATGATCATTGCCAAATGTAATATACATAGTTTTTAAAGTTTTTTTACTAATATTTACTAAAAAAATCGTAATTTAAATGTAAAACTGGCACTTCATAATGTGATACATAATAAGAATTAATATGGAATTGAATTGATTTATGGACAAAACTTCTGGTAAACATAGAAAGATTTCCACATTAAATGAGAATTTTTCTTGAGTAAAAATTGATTCTCTTTCATTATATAGAATAAAATGGAACCTTACCTGAACGATAAAAAATACGGCCCAATACACTGAATCGGTGAGTTGTAACTAACATCCTCTAGAGAGTGTGATCTTATAAAAGGATTCCCAATAATTTACCCTGCATATGGTATTCTATCATGAGATGAAGATATTTGAGAAGATGATTGTACAGATCATTTCCAATAAAAAAGTCTGATAAATAGGCGTCCGATTTTCGACTGTTTTAAAAATATTCAACTTTTACTGTTTTCTTGATGTTTGGTAACATCGCTCATATTTGCCAAAATTCCAAATAGATAAAAAACCGGAAACACCGTATGAAAGAGCATAATAATATTCCGACATTGTCGTATTATTAAATTATATTTAATTAAAATCGCGAATTGCTATTTCTTATTAATTTTTGTTGTTTGAGTTTCTCTTGCTGTATGATCGTAAGCTAAGATCTAAAAAAATCCATGATGAAAACTAGTCAGAATTATAATATATATTAAGCAATGTTGCCAACAATCGAGAAACCAGTCAAAACCAAATATCTCTGGAACAGTTAAAAATCGGACACCTATCTATATGATCCTTTTTTGTTGGATTTGAATTGTATAGTATCTTCCTCTTGTCATATTACACCCTGTATATTTTGTTACCAACAACTTTCATCGAAATTACTTTTTGTTCGCCGCATTTAAAAATTGTGCCGAAACGCGGGATTGAGCCGGTGATCTTTTGACCTTCATCTTAGAGCCACAAGCCACATATTGCAGTCGGCCCGACCAATAAAATGCAGTCCCGTCTCGCAGTACTGTGGTTCTTCATATAAATATTATTAGACGGGATACACGGGCGTTTGCTGCAGTCGAAAAGGGCGTCTGCAGCGGCATGCAGTCTGAGCGGTCGGTAGTATAAAATCAATGCTACCACAAACAAACCGCAAAAATTTGGTTGACTCAACATCAAAAATATGATTGACTTAATCACAACTTACGTTCGGACTAACCACAACTCAACTGCAAAAATCCAACTGAGCTATTGTGGCCTGTGTATTTTGTTATCAACAACTTTCATCGAAATCACTTTTTGTTCGTCGAATTTATTTCAAAAAGTGTGCCGAAACCCGGGATTGAACTGGGGACCTTTAGATCTTCAGTCTAACGCTCTCCCAACTGAGCTATTTTGGCAATATGTGCCGTCTTACAAACAACTTACATCGAAATCTTTTTGTTCGTCGAATTTAAAAAAAACTGTGCCGAAACCCGGGATTGAACCGGGGACCTTTAGATCTTCAGTCTAACGCTCTCCCAACTGAGCTATTTCGGCAATATATGTCTTCTTACCAACAACTTACCATCGAATCGTTTTTTGTTCGTCGAATTTTATAAAAACTGTGCCAAAACCCGGGATTGAACCGGGGCCTTTATATCTTCAGTCTAACGCTCTCCCAACTGAGCTATTTCGGCAATATGTGCCTTCTTACAAACAACTTACATCGAAATCTTTTTTGTTCGTCGAATTTTAAAAAAAACTCTGCCGAAACCCGGGATTGAACCGGGGACCTTTAGATCTTCAGTCTAACGCTCTCCCATCTGAGCTATTTTGGCAATATGTGTTTTCTTACATCGAATCGTTTTTGTTCGTCGAATTAAAAAAAAACTCTGCCGAAACCCGGGATTGAACCGGGGACCTTTAGATCTTCAGTCTAACGCTCTCCCAACTGAGCTATTTCGGCAATATATGTCTTCTTACCAACAACTTACCATCGAATCGTTTTTGTTCGTCGAATTTTATAAAACTGTGCCAAAACCTGGATTGAACCGGGGCCTTTATATCTTCAGTCTAACGCTCTCCCAACTGAGCTATTTCGGCAATATGTGTTTTCTTACAAACAACTTACATCGAATCGTTTTTTATTCGTCGAATTTTAAAAAACTGTGCCGAAACCCGGGATTGAACTGGGGACCTTTAGATCTTCAGTCTGACGCTCTCCCAACTGAGCTATTTCGGCAATATGTGTTTTCTTACAAACAACTTACCATCGAATCGTTTTTTGTTCGTCGAATTTAAAAAAAACTCTGCCGAAACCCGGGATTGAACCGGGGACCTTTAGATCTTCAGTCTAACGCTCTCCCAACTGAGCTATTTCGGCAATATATGTCTTCTTACCAACAACTTACCATCGAATCGTTTTTTGTTCGTCGAATTTTATAAAAACTGACTGTGCCAAAACCCGTGAACATCGAAATCTTTTTGTCGTCGAATTTTAAAAAACTGTGCCGAAACCCGGGATTGAACCGGGGACCTTTAGATCTTCAGTCTAACGCTCTCCCAACTGAGCTATTTCGGCATATTCACTTGTTAATTTTATCGCTGATACCGAAGTTAACATAGCAATTGTTTGATACTAAATTACGCATTACATAATTTATATGATTTCACTGGTAATGTACACATACGAATCATATGTGTGGAACACAAGATACAGTAAGAACAATGTTAGTAATCGACATTTTCTCTTTCGAAGTGTTACTTTTCACTTTTCCGACAGCGTTAAGAAAAGCGTTTCATAGCATCATCGTAATTTCAAACAAACATCGTAATTGACAGTGTTTACTTGACAACTAGGTTAGTGTAGAAACAAAAGTAAGCAAATTTAAAAATTATATTAAATTGAAAAGTAGATGTTTTGCAGTAATTTACCTACATTTCAAGAAAAATAGAATATTTTATTTGGAGGAAAAGTACTTTTTAACGCTTGTTCTCTATTATTAGCTTCACTTCGTTCGGCTAAACATGGAAAGTGTTACTTTTCCTCCGAATAATACCTGTTCATGTTATCAGTGACGAAACACAATTTTTTGTAACGGAATGTGATAATAGTGATAATTAAACATTCCGAATTTAAATCTAATCAAGTGTGACCTATGTTACCATGGTTACCACTTTCAAAACGAAGTCAAAATAATCTGATACGTGGTGAAAAATTTTATTAGTTACGAAAAGTGGACCATTTGACACCTACTTTGATCATGAAAAATGTCCCTTTATGTGTCGAAATTCAAAAAAAATATTCTATTATTAAACTACTATAGTGGTTATAAAAAAAAATCTGAAGTCGTTATTTTTTTTTTGTACATTTTGGTATGTGTACATTTTTTAGGATTTTTTTTCTATTTTCTGTGGTTATTCTATAGTAATCGACTATGACATACTTACACACATCATCTAATGAATTAAGTTCCAAGAAAAACATACAAATCAGGCACAATAAATAACAATGACACAAAGTAAGAAAAACGTTTTAAAAAAATATGTGCCGAAACCCGGGATTGAACCGGGGACCTTTAGATCTTCAGTCTAACGCTCTCCCAACTGAGCTATTTCGGCTGATGTGGTTCGGTAAGCGTTTTCAGTAGGTTGGATAAGAATTTAGAGCCACCTTTTTTTTCATCGAATTTAAAAATTGGCGTGTGAATATCTTTCATTAAAATTATCCGTTTGTTGCCAATTCGAACAAATAACACTGAATACAAATGTCGCACTGTAGATCAATAACCGCATTCAATGTTTTTTTAATGTTGTCAATGGTCAAATTAAATAAAACGGGTTCTTATTAACAAAATTAGATCAAAAGCCTGGTTTTGTTTAATTAACGTAATCAAAGTAAACTTTAATTATTGTAATGAAAAAAATACTAAAAAAATTTTTGAGGTTCCACCGAGATTTGAACTCGGATCGCTGGATTCAAAGTCCAGAGTGCTAACCATTACACCATGGAACCGTGTGTTTAATTGTAGTTATAGGTTAAGAACATAATTATTAAAACATAATGAATTAATTTTAAAATTTATAAGCTGTTTAAATTCCACCGATATTTAAACTTAAACCATTAACATGTGAAAATATTTCCCAACCGTAATTCTTGGTTATGTATCCATAAACTTTTAAATTCTCATTACTTTTAATTACCCTACACTGTAAGGTAAATGGGTGAAGATTATGTATATACTTTTAATTACAATAAAGAAAAACTTTCATTATTCATTTTTCTAAAATTAAATTTTCTTTAGGTACGATGTAGTCTACATTAATCTCTCCAACAAACCCGATTGGCTGTTCGAAAAAAGCCCTTTGGGTAAAATACCAGCTTTAGAAGTTGAAGGAGGTGATGTATTATATGAAAGCTTAATAATCGCCGATTACTTAGAAGATATTTGGACAACTCACCCGTTATATCCGAGAGAACCTTTACAAAAAGCCAAAGATCGACTTTTAGTTGATCAATTTGGCAAGGTTTGTATCTTTTGAAAATTTGTTATTTAAATGATAGGTTTTCAAATTTTGTTTAGATTATTAACACTATGTACAAATTAGTGTTGAGCACCAACAGAACTTACTTAGAAGATCATAAAAACATTATTATGGATGGCTTGAATGTGTTCGAAAAAGAACTAGCTCGTAGAGAGGGGCCTTTTTTTGGAGGGCACAAACCGGGAATGTTGGATTATATGATTTGGCCTTGGTGCGAACGAGCTGATTTATTGAAACTTTTTGGAAATGAATTTATGTTGAAAAAGATCAATTTAAAAATTGGTGAGTAGGATTAGGTTTTCACAATTTACGATTAATTTAATTACTCCGTTTTAGATGGATTGGCGCACTTTAATGCGTGATGATCCAGCTGTCAAGAAGAGTTACATAAATACGGAGACTCACATTAAATATGTGCAGTCTTACCGTGCCGGTGTTCCAGATTATGACCTCCAGATTTCTTCTTAAGTGTTCTTAATTTTAACATTACTTATATAAGCTGTATGTCAATGTATTTTTGCACAATGGTGTAAAGCTGATTATCCACATAAGCTGAAATGTATTTATATTATAATTTTCGCACAATTGTATATTACTGTTAATATGTAGTTTAAAAAAAAAATGCATTTATTTTATACAGAAACGAAAACTTAAAATAAATTTTTTGTCATGTAATCAAACAAAATTTGATAATAACATTAACCCTTAAGAGTGGCGTTTACCTACACAAAAAGTCCACTTTTAGACCTTGCTGTTTTAACTCTTGAAAAGCCATTTTACAACTTTTGTACTTGAAATTTTGTAATAGTGTGGAACAGCATTTACATAACTAACACAGCAAATAGAAAGAAAATACTATCTATTTTATTTCTGTTCCTGCATCTTCTTGAAGACAGTACTGTATTTCATTGACGATCGATATGAGGAAACGCAGAATCTTCTAGGGAACGTAGTAAACATACGAATGAATCAGAGTTGTTAAAAGTTTTAACACGTTTCGTATAACAAGTGTACCGCTTACGTCAACCACACTTACGTTATGTGTGTTGTATAACTTGCATTTCTCAATGATGCGTTAAGTAAATGCCCCTCTTAACCTCAGAGGTGCGATGTTGGGAGCATAAACTCGGAGGTGCCACCTGACGGACTAGTACTATTGCAGTATAAAAGCTCGACTAGTATTTCCAGATAATTTTTTAAGTATTAGGAAAGGTCTTTAAGATGGGGCTTTACTTGTTAAAAGCTACGATAAAGCTGTATGATTCATTTTAGCCGGTAGCCTGAAAAAATGCCAAGCCAACAATGAACGTACTCTTTATATCAAAGGAATGGAACACTAAACTGCAGCGTCTATTTAACAAACAGAAAACACCAAAAACTGCAGTTTTTGGTGTTTTCTGTTTGAACTCTTTATAATAATAATATTTATTCAATAGCATACAGTTAATAACTTACATTTTACCCATTTTTACTATCATTTTTTACAAACAACAACAATTAATTCAACTACAATTCAACATTATTCCTACAGTATAAAGTACATCTTACTACTATATAAAAATAAGTCGGGTTTTCCTTCCTGACGCTATAACTCCAGAACGCACGAACCGATTTCCACGGTTTTGCATTCGTTGGAAAGGTCTCGGGCTCCGTGAGGTTTACAGCAAAGAAATTCAGGAAAATTTCAACAGAAAAGCGGGAAAATCTTTTTTCACATACAGCGCCATCTCTGACACATAGCATGTACTACAAACCAATATTTTAAGTAGATGGCGCCGGTGCGTCGCAATGACAATTAACAAGTCCAGGCCAATCACTTATGGTTGCATAAACTCGGTTTAAATTTAATTGTAGGTTAAATACAATCGTATCCAAGATTAACCATAGCAACGATTGTTTTTAATCTACGATTAAAGTTAACCGAGTTTGTAATCTAGCTCCTTAGTGTTTGCGGGATAAATTTAGAAAATCATTGTTTTTCACATGGGCAGTTATACGTTGCGTGTTCACGAGTTGGGAAACCATCCGCTTTGTTTGTGTTAACGTCAAACCAAAACACAAAAATGTGGTTTACCAAAGTGCACTTCAATGAAACGGATAATTTGCGGACACGTATAACGCTTCGATTCAGTATTTACTTTGGATTCACTTTCATTTACTTAGAAGTTCAACTAAATAACACTTCATTTTTGTAATCGAAATGAATTCATTACTGTTGTGAAATGAAATAAAATTTTTCCTTTTCAAATATAAAACAAAAAAATTTTTCTTCATCTTTTAATCACCAAACGAAATGTTACATAAAACGAAGCCATCTGGTGGCGAAACGGAGTTCGCCGGCTTTGCTAGTCTGTTCTTAAAAATCTGGACTGTATTCGATTTCTTCACATCATGGGACAACTTATTGAATTGTATAAGTTCATTGTGAAAAAGATCATTCTGGCCATAGTTTGTGGTAACCATCGAGACATAAAAGTCATTTCTAGCCCTGGTTGAATAACTATGCACTTCCGTTATATATTTAATATTCTCCAACAGATGTTTAGGTAGCAAATTGTGTCTCATCTTATACAGGGTGATTCATTACTATTTGGAAATAATTTAACACTAGAATCCCGACCTCAAATTATGAAGATTTAACCCAAAACACCTACGATGAAAGGTCGCTCATTACTAAGTTACAGGGTGTTTTGTTTAAAAATTTAAAAAGTATTTGTGCTCAGTATTTTAAAACTAATTGACGTATCCATTTCATATTTGGCAGGAAGTGTAGACACTGTACACCCTTCTAAATTACGTTAAACAAACATTTCTGTCTACTACCAGAGGCGCATTGATAGGGGTAAGTGACCGGTTAATCGTCCCCAAATTTTACGTCACTGGCGAAATAAAATTTTAGTAGAATTGTTCGATTCTCCAATATTTTTAAGTAAATAATGTACTCTTCCTTATAACGATTAAGTCAATATTTTTCGAGATATTATAGGGTTAAACATGAAGCTGTATTATTTTTAAATTTTGGTATGTAACTCAGTAATAACTAATATCGACGTTTTGAGCCAGTGGATTGCATTTAATACGCAAATTAAAACTTTAATCCGTATTAACAATAAAGATATAAAATTTATTGACAAAAATAAAATAGATCTTCTAACTTTAAAATAATTCAAAGTGATTTTAAAATATTATTAAAGCAAATAACCTGATTTTTATTTAAATTACAATCCGATAAGTCACATTTGATGGATAATTTTTCAATATTATTTGTTTCGTGTGTTGTCTCTGAACTAAATTAATTCTTTGATCTAGTGGGGTGCTTTCATTTTTTTCAATTCAATGGTACAGCTTCATGTTTAACTTAAAATATCTCGGAAATAACTTAATCGTTATGAGGAAAGAGTACATTATTTACTTAATAAATATTGGAGGATCGAAAAATTGTACTAAAATTTTTATTTCGCCAGTGGCGTAGAATTTGGAGCACGAATAACCGGTCACTTACCCCTGTCGTACATCTCTGATAGTAGACAGAAATGTTTGTTAATATAATTTAGAAAAGTGTAGGGTGTACAGTGTCTACACTTCCTGCCAAATATGAAATAAATACGTCAATTAATTTTTAAATACTAAGCACAAATCGTTTTAAATTTTTAAACAAAACCCTGTAACTTAGTAATGAGTGACCTTTCATCTAGGTGTTTTGGGTTAAATCTTCATAATTAAAGGTCAGGATTCTAATGTTAAATTATTTCCAAATAATGAATCCCCTGCCCTAACACATGTATTCAGAAACAATATATGTCGTACAGACAATAACTCTGTTGCCTCTAACATGGTCTTTATATTTGTATCGCGACTACATCCTATAATACAACGCATAGCTTGATTTTGTTTCCTCTGAAGTAAACTTTTATACATCATGCTTAACAAAAACAGCACAGATGAACAGTAGTTAAAATGTGGTAATACGATTGCCTTGTAAATTGTCAGCTTTGACCATGAACTAAGATATTTACTCATTCTTTTTAGTAGACATTTTTTCTTGTAACTTTACTAGTTATATGTATTCTGCATGTTTAGAAAAAGTCAAGTGTTCATCTATCACAATACCCAAGTACTTGCACTGCTCTACCTGTTCAATCCTTACTTCATTTATATAAATTCCTGTGTGTCTTTTATTTGGTATAGTATTAAACTTGCTTTTAATCACCATGAATTCAGTTTTTTTCTGTATTTAGACTTAAACCGTTCCGTGTCAGCCATTTATACAGCACTTCAAGCTCCTCGTTTAGGCTTTTCACAACCTCCTCAACATCTTGACCTATGAAATACAGTAAGGTATCGTCAGCAAAAAGTTGAATCCTACACTTCTTTAAATTTTCTACAATGTCATTGATGTAAATAACAAAACAAACTAGGGCCCAACACTGTTCCCTGTGGAACACCAAGCACACTCTCTTTCTGCATTGATGTATTATTCCCAAATCTTGTTTCCTGCGTACGCCTGTTTGATAGATAATTTTCAAGCCACCTGAGAACATCTTGAACGCCATATTTCTCCAACTTCTGTCTATGGTTTCAAAAAGCCCTGCGAAGCTCCAGAAACACTACCCCTATGACCCCTCTCTCTCTTATAGCACCTTTCCAACTCACTAAAACCATTTGTAGTGCACTCTCACAAGAATTGTTTTTTCGGAATCCTGCCTGGTATTTGCTAAGTAGTTTGATTACTTCAAAGTATTCTATAAAGTTGACTATTCACTACAACCTCTAATAATTTCTCATAAACAGGAAGCATATTGATGGGTCGAAATTCATCACTTTTATTTGTGTATGTTTTCTTTTCTATTGGGATGATTGTTGACTTCTTCCAGTGCCCCGGAAATTTTCCATATTCCAGACTGCTGTTTATCAATTGTAAAATCTGTCTCCAGTAACTTTAAATGCTTGTTGTATGTAGTATATATGTCGTTATTCCATCCACACTGCTATTCTTCCTTTTTAGATTTTTAACTACATTTTTCAATTCTTCCAATGAGATAACATTAAATTTCTCCAAGCTCGTGTCACATTTTTTCATCCTTCCCACTGTCTCATAATGTCCTGTTCACTTATTTTATGGCTACTTGATTTTATACTATCTATGAGGTTGGCGATCATACTTTCCTCTATCTCAATTTTGCCTCAAAGTATATCCCCATTATTTTGGTTTTCCTTCTTCCTCCCACTAGTAATTTAATAGTCTTCCACATCTCTGTAAAATCATATTTATTTATATTAATTTTGAATTATAAATAGTTTTTTGTTGTTCTAATCATATTTATCACTCTATTTCGGAGGTTCTTATATTCGTCAAAATCATCAGTGTTCTTCGTTATTATAGCCTTCCGATATAGTTGGTCTCTTTTTTTTGCATATTTAAGCCCATTTGTCCACCATCTTTTATCAGTCCATTGCTTTTGACAAGTAAGTTTACTTTTACGGATCATATCTATCCAACATTGTGGAGATCAGATTCCACCAATTTGTCTGCCATTGCGTCTATGTCTGTACAATTTGTATTCCATTCTCTGTTCATTAGATCTATTTGAAATCCTTAACTCATCAAAATTTTTGTAATCTCTATAAGTTCTAGCAATTTTCCCTTCATCTGTGCCATTTCTTATCATATCTACAGTCAATATGTTTTGGTCTGTAACACTCGGTGTACATATATCTGTGTGGTTTCAAATCTTTTTTATTTGTGATTAACAGATCAATCATTGTTGACGTCTGACTTGTCACACTTGTAATAACTTTCGGTTATTATTATACCGCATGACTTTGGACGTCTTCATGGTAAAAACATAGTTAAAAAGTTTATCTCGCCAGCGCTATAAGTAAGCATTTTAATGCGTTGAATGGTCTTAAAGTACTTATAAAATTGGCTAAAATTTTCAAGTTATTAGCAATGTTTTGATTTAAATTGGTAGATATAAGATGGGACTTTGTCGTGGTTGCGTAGAATTTTGATTTTGTATTTATTTTTTATTAAAATTATGGTGTTAAAATGTACAAATTGGAACATAAAAAACAAAAAAAGTGATACTACAGCAACAAAGCCCCAAGTTTTGTCTTTCATAAAACATTAAGTTTTACTTCAAACATTTAAAATTAAAAAGCTGTTTTAAAGGTACTTATAGTGCATGGTTTAGCGCATGGATGGCGTGCTGGATCTATGACAAGTTCAATAACTTTTCGGTATACTTCAAAATAATCTCTCGTCTTTTTTCGTATGGGGGCGCCGTTACAAAAAATAAAACATCTTAACGCGTATATCAAGAACTATCTAATAGTTATAAAGTTGCGCGTATAAAATAAATGGAATAATAATTAAATCGTTTAAAAAACTGCTTGAATTATTTTTTACTGATTCTATAACAATTCTGTAACCAGAACAATCTAACACCATACGAAAAAAGCAGGAAAGATTTTTTGTCACAAATTAAACAGAGAAATTCAAAATTATTTTTATTGAAATATCTTAGTGGCGTACCATTTTATTCTTTAAAAATTAAACATCATTACCCATATTCGTGCCAATGATCATGATGAACATAAAATTCTTATACCTAAACCTCTTAAAATAACTCACCAAATTTCATTTACACATCTTGACCAGTTTCAGAGCAATAAATAAACCGTCAAGTTTTAGTCCGTATTTCATAAAAACAAAGCATTTGCAGAGACATACGTTTATAACAGGTGCCCATTGTCTATCTCATAACATGGAGTGAAAGTTATTTAATGAGGTCATAGTCAACTATGATTGCCATTTAAAAAATTCCAGTTTGTGTTGTGTCTCAAAATTAAGTGTGCTATGACATTTTGCGAAACTTCATCGAATTCTACACAACAAAAATATACAGATGTTGTTTTACTTCAAGTCTAAGGTAAATATTTGTGCTTTGTAGAAACATTAAAGAAAACAACCGTTTTCAGTTTTTTCACAAAAATTAAAAAAGTTGATAACATACATCAAATTTGGAAAAAGGCATAACATTTGCCTGCAATTCTACCCAACTTTTCCAATTTAATCAGTTGCCTATCTTTATACCAAGAAAGTTACCCATGTTATGAGATAGATAATGGCACCCTGTATAGTAAACTGTCCAACTTCTTATGAAAGAATGACGCCCTAAAGTTTGTCGCAACTTATTTACTAACACCCTTATTTACTGCCTGCTCGTGTTTTTATGTGCTCTTGAATGAGTTGTTTAGTTAACTGTTTTGCGGACGTCTGTTACCGACGTTCGATGGACGTCAAAATGGACGTCCCGCTTTAGTCCAAAGTTGGCGACAAATGGACGTTTTATGGAAGTCTCTAGGATGTCCTATAGTTTTTGTCGAACATCCTACAGACGTTTAAATGTACGGTAAACAAAGTCCGTTGTACGTCTTGTTGACGTACTTGTGTTATCTGGCACATGGCTTTAAAGAAAAAGACGTTCAAGTAGTAACCTTTTTAAAATTGTAATAAGCTCAAACTTCACATTATACTTTTAAATTTCATCTATCGCTACTGATGTAGGATTTTGTTTCATCCAAGCTATATCATTTAATTAACCCCTTCACTGCGATGATGTAAAAGAGTGGCATGTTCTGACTTTGGTAAATAATCTTATTATAATCAACTTATATTGTGGTATAGAGTTTTTTATATTTTTTATTGTTTGACGTTACATAACATAATTAATTTTTTTTACGTTGCCTCGATTTCTTAACAAAATGTTTTTCATTGTTTTACAAATTGTTTTGTTTTGTAAATACCTAATTTGTATATGATGTAAATTTTAATTTTGAGTTTCAAAAGTAGATGTTTATTACAAAATAAAGTTTATTTGTTTTTTTTGTGTCTACTGCTACTTGATATTTGGACAAAAATAACATCGAGTAAAACAATCGTGCGCTACTAGATTAAAATGCTAGTTTGCTTTTGATAGGGAAAGAAATGAATTTTTAAGAAAAACGAAATACTACCGTAAAAGAATGTTTTAGGATTCAATAATAAAAGAAAAAATGGTGGCATTCCATTTAAGAAAAAAAGTTGAATGTCGCCATTTTGAAATAATTCGTCCAATTTAAAATCTGATATCACCATCGTAGAGAATGTCCTGAAACATATTAATGCCAAATATTTTGAAAGTAGTACCCATAGTGTGGCTAAAAAAAAATAAGGCGCTTACTCTGAAACAGGCTGTATACTATCCAAAACAACAAGAAAACTTAAATATTGCACACAAAATTCAAAAAAATAAATTTACCTAACGGTTTGGTTAACAGGTCCGTACTTACTTGTTGCTTAGTATTAATATATTCAATCGAGATGACATTTTCTTTTTAACTTATTTCTAACGAAATGGAAACGTATATCAACATGTTTCAAGCGTTTATGAAACTCTGGGTTTCTACAAACTCTAAGGCAGGCTGCACACTGACGAAACTGGTTTTAGTGAAACCGGTTTTTATGAAACTAGTTTCATAAAACTGATTTTCATACTCGGCAGTACACTGACGCAACTGCCACATGAGCAGTTTCTGAGATGTCGTCGGATGATGAGGACGTTGTAGTGTTGTGGTGGTGGTATCGAAACAGAAAAAGAAGCGGAAGTACTGGGTTCATCCCTAATACAGAACAGATGTCACAGCAATTATGTAGTGGCCAAAGAACTGCATCAAGACCCAGTGAAATTTCAAAATTTTTATCGAATGTCGGAGTCTGCTTTTAATCACTTGCTACAGTTAGTACGTCCCCACATTACAAAAAAAACAACCACAGGAAAAAGGCCGCAAAAAAACAAAAAAAAATTATAATCCCCCCTAAGGAAGAAAATTTTATTTTTAAATTAAAGAAAAAAAAAAAAAAAGAAAAAAAAAGACACCCCCCCCTTTTTTTTTTATTTTAAATTTTTTTTTTCCCTTTTCCCCTTATCCCCAAAACTTCTGCTGTGGGAGGGGAGGGGATTTCTTTTGTTGTTTATTTTCCTCTTTTGGTTGTTTGTGTGGTTGTTTGTTGATGTAGAATTTTTTTTGCTGATGTGGTCCTTGCTTTTTTTGTTGTTTTTTTGTTATGAGGTGTGGGGGGAGATGTAGCTTTCTTTCCAACTTAACTACCCTTTCCTTTCCCCTTGTTTTCCTTTTTTTTCTTTTTTTTCTTTTTCCCTCTGCTCCAAAACATTAACAAAAATTGTGTCCTAGGATTGTCGTGGTTTGATCCCTTCTGAGTCTTTGATTTGATGTAATTTATGACGACCGCATCAGCATCAGTTGGTGTTTTCTTTCTTTTATTGGAGGGTGCTACTGAAGCTTGTTTTGAGGATCTGATATTCTCGGTATTGATCGTAGTAACATTTGGGGATTCAGATTGTGTCCTCTGATGTGTAGAATCCTCACGCGTAGCATCCTGAGTGAGCTCTGTGTCGGATGCGTCGTTGGCCTCCTTGTTATTGTCTATTGTTTCTGGGACGCGTTCTTGGTCTGGTTCACTGTACGCATTGTCAGTTTGTAGGGGGCGATGGAAGGTTTCCCGGTAATCCTTTCTCCGTTTTCGAATTCACATAGCGGTTCAAAAATTGCATGTACTTAAGCAAATAGTATTCTTTCTTTTTGTAGCAGATCCAGAAGGCGGTTTCTTTAAATTCCGTATGTAAACTATCCTCAAGTTTCTCCATATTTCTTTACAGTCCTTTGCTACAAAAAAATTACATTGAAGGTATAGATAGATTATAGTAAGCTACGTATTATGTACACATATGCTATGATTGAAGAGTCTGCTTAGATCAGAGCTCATCTACAATTTTGCAAAATCGACCTAATATGATGTTTTGTACCCTTGGCTTATCTGTTTGTGCTCTGTAATAAGGTAATATTGTAGGTGAGCCCTTATTCAAAGCAGACCGCTCAATTGATGTATTTTATTAATTTCAGGTATCTTGCAACAGGCAGCAGTTTCAGAAGTTTGGCGAGCTATTTTATGCGAGGAGAGAACGATTGGAGTGGTCATTGCGGAAACAACGGAAGCTATATGGTCCTGTCTACAACCAGAATATTTGCCTGTTCCAACCATAGATATGTGGAAAAACATTGCTTCCGTTATGAACAACTTTGGAGTTTACCACACTGTGTAGGCTCCCATCGACGGATGTAAGTATTAATGGGAAATTGGAACAGTGATGGAGGTGTATTTCTTCATCTCGGTTTAGGTCGTTGGTTACAGTCTGGGTGTCTATATATAACCCATGTCTCCCCACCACCACAAAAAAAAAAAAAGTTATTTTTCAATTTTAAGGGGGGAGGGGGGGGGGGGGGGGGGGCATACTTTTTGTGGAGATGAAGCGTTCCCTCTGACAACGTACATAATGCGACCGTATCCTCAACGTACGCTAACGGATAGGAGAAGAATTTTCAATTATAGAATAAGCCTAGCTCGTAAATCTGTGGAATGTGCTTTTGGAATGCTAACATCTAAGTTCCGAGTTTTTAAAACGCCTTTAGTTTTTTTTGAAGCAACGGGGATATCATTAATAAAATGCGCATGTGTTCTTCATAACTACATTTGCCGCAAAACGTAGCCCGAGGAAAAAAAGAAGAAAAGGAGTGCTGCAGATGAGGTTCAGAACATTCCAAATCAACCTTTGCACCTGTTGAACCGCCATATTAACTTAACGACAGCCGCATCGTTCCGCGAATATCTTTGTGAATACTTTTTGAAGCCTGGCGGAGCTATACCATCACAGTGGATCAATAATGTAGCAGGGCGTGGTGATGAATAGTAATGAAAATACATAATTGTCTTTACATATATTTGGTTTTGTGTTTGTGTTGTTTACTTTGGTTTTAAAACCGTATTCTAGAGGAAAATGGAGTACAAACATAGGTTAGCGACAACATTTAATAAAAATGAATAAAAGGAGTTCAATAATAAAACTCAGTTGCGCTACGTTATGAAATTGTAGTTTCTTTTTTAAAACTCAGTGTACTCATCTTTCAATTTTCTTATGAACTGGTTTCACGAAACTTGAGTTTCTTCTCGTGGTGTTGTTTTGTTTTGTTTTCATAGTTTATAAAAATATTTTTTTTTTTTTTTTATAAAAATATTCGGCTTCAGTCGACGACAGAGCTACTGTTGATTGTTTTTGAGATGCACAAGAAACTGTGCAACCGAAAAGTTTGTACACGTAGCCCGTTGTGGACTTTCTATCTATACCATCACCCGCCCAGTCAGAACCCACGTATCCTACTAAAATCATTTCTGTATCAATGCACGTTTTGAAAATTAAACACAAATTTAACGTTTCTTTAACATATCTTAGTACTCTTTTCAAAGCTTTCCACAGTTCCTGACTAGCGCATGCTAATTGAGGTACATAAATCAGGTCTCGAACATAACATAGCAACATAAGATGTCCTAATAGTTTTCTACAATTAGTTTCAATTTTTGAATTCTCCGAATTATCTCTCTTTAATAGATCATGTTTAAAATTAGTATCCATAGGTGTTGATGCTGGATTGCAGTTTTCCATATTAAATTTCATTAATACGTTTTTCAAATACATTGTTTGATTTATAGAAATAGTACCATTTGTCAAGTCTTGACAAATGACCATTCCTAGAAAATGTTTTACAGAACCTAAATCTTTTAACTTAAAACTTTTACTTAATAATTCTTTTATGTTATTTATTTCACTTTCATCACTGCCAGCCAACAACAAATCATCTAAGTATAGTAAACTAAACAATTTATAGTTTGTTGACTCTTTTACATACAAACAGTATTCATATTCCGACTACACAAACTCTAAAGAAGACATGACCTGATCAAATTTTTGTTCCAATACTTTGGAGATCATTTTAACCCATACAAGGATTTCTTTACATATACTTCCTTCTCGTTCATTAAAATCTTTAGGTAATGAAATATAAACATCTTCTTCAATTTCGCCATTTAAAAAAGCGCTACAAACATCTAATTGATATACTCTAAATTTAAATTGATTTCACGTCGCTAAGAAAACTCTTATAGAAGTTAGTTTAGCTACAGGTGAGTAATTATCACAAAAAATATTTTATAGCACACCACATTACCATTTTCATTTTTTTTACGCTTGAACACCCACTTACAATCTATGACTTCGTTAATTTCAGTTTGATCGTTTACACATTCCCACGTCTCATTATCTTGTAATACTGTTCTTTCACTATTTATTGCTTCTTTCCACTTTGTTGATTCTTCACACTCAATAGCTTCGTCGTAAGTAATTGGTTCATCATCTTCCATCATGGTATAAAACGCCGTTTCATAATCGTCCAATCTTGTAGGTTTCTTTATGTTTCGTCTTAAATTATAATTGTGAAAGTTTTCTTCCACTAACTCAAGGTTATCATCAAAAACCTCTGTACTCAAATGTTTTTCTTGTGTGTTCAAATTACTGTTTTTGATTTCTTCCAAAAATATATCATTGTTTACTGTTTCGAGTTCTCGTTTTGATTGTTGATTTTTTTCTTCTTGTAAGCAAATTATATCCCTATGACACGCAAAATTTTATTTGTATTTTGAACATAATTTCTATATCCTTTAACATTTTCGTCATATCTTACAAATATTCCTTCACTGTTTTTCATATCCCATTTCAATCTTTTCTCTTTTGGTATGTGTACCGATATCCTAAACCCAAAAATTTTGAATTCCTGCATATTTACATTTTTATTGAACCACAATTCATATATATGGTGATTTATTTTTTACACTACTCGTGCCAGTTCTATTTAGTGTATACGCCGCTGTGTTGACTGCCTCAGCCCACAAATATTTGTACTGCCCTTTTAGCATGGTACGAGCTGCTTCTACTAATGTTCTGATTTCTCTCTCAGCCCTACCGTGTTGTTGAGGCGTGTAGACCACAGATTTTTGATGTCTTATTCCCATACTTTCAAGTAAAGATGTTACTTCACTATTTACAAACTCCAGCCCATTGTCTACTCTTATTATTTTTACTTTTCGATCTGTCTGTTTCTCTGCAAATATGATGATTTATTAAAAATTCTCCTTTACTTCTGCTTTTGATTTCAAAAAATATACAAAACGATACGATGAGTAATCATCCTTCAACACCAAAAAATATCTTGAACCACCTAAAGAAACATTTTCCATTGGACCGCACACGTCCGCATGAACTAAGTCTAATACATTTTGTGCTCTACTCTCACTTGGCAAAAATGGCTTTCTTTGCTGTTTTCCACTTAAGCAATCTTCACACACATAATCAGAAGAAATGTCTGTAAATCTAATATTAAATTTGGTAAGTATTTTCTTCACATAACTCATGTTTTGATGTGCCAATCATTTATGCCATACTCTTAAATTTTCAACGGTTTCTGCAACATTACAACCAGAAATACACTCTTCTCCAAACGAAGTAAATTCCATTTTATACAACTTATTTAAACGCTTCGCTAGAACACATACCTTCAAATGTTTATCAATCAATTTACACTCTTTATTGTCTGAAATCATGGAATATCGTTTATCTAAGACTTGACCAACTGAAAACAAATTAAACTTCAACTTTGGTACATACAACACATTGGATAAGATAATTTTTATATGTTCACGTCCGTTAAATGCGTTTAATACAACAATACCAAAACCAACTTTCTTGCAGTACGTACAAGTTTTTATTTTCCTTCTTGACCTTTCTCCTCCTTTAAAACAGTCTCGCGCTTTATGTCCTATTTTATTACATACAAAACACCTAAAACGTTTATCACCCCCTTTATCGTTGCTATTCTTACTGGCAATGCTGGATAAAACTGTATAAGTTTCAACAGATTCTGATCTCTCCTCTTCAAACATTAGACGTGTTGTCAATTCACTTAATGTTTGATTCACGCTTGAAACAGATTCCCATGCTGATCGAAAATGCTTATATCTTTCTGAAAGTGACATAAGTATTTTCGTCATAATCATTTTCTCCGAAAGTTCTTCACCTGCTTGTTGAAGTTTATTTTTTATTTCCTCAAATCGCGCAACATAAGAAGATACGCTTTCATTTCGACATTCTAAAGTAAAGAATTTCTGTTGTAACAAATGGACACTTACCACTGATTCCTTATTATATACAGCCTTTAATTTTGACTACGTATTTTTCAAATTAAATTGCATTTCAAAGAGCTTCTTTAATTCAATCACAATGCCCCCAGTGCGAAGACGCCATAGTTTTCGGCAATTAAGGGAGTTTGATAGGGGTAGAATTGTGGGATTGCGTGAGGCTGGTTTGTCTATGAGAGATATAGCTGCTAGAACGCAACGGAGTATAAACACTGTGGCAGTCTGTGTTCAGGCATTGAACCAAGAGGGCCGTACACGAAGAGTGAGAGGTACAGGACGTCGTCGAAGAACCACAGACCGCGAAGATCGCCGTCTTAGACTATTGGCTTTACGGGACCGCTTCTCTTCTACACGAGCGATTGCGGACCAGTAGTTTGAAGAACATGGAAGACCGATTGGGATGCGAACCGTTTATAGACGGATTAGAACCTTTGGGCTCTTTTCATACCGTTCCCTTTTCTGCTACCACTGACTCTAGAGCATCGACGTTATCGTCTAGCGTGGTGTAAAGAACGGGCAAATTGGGACCAAGAATGGAATTCAATTGTCTTTAGTGATGAATCCAGATTCTGTTTGGGTATGCATGACGGTCGTGCAAAGGTGAGAAGACGGCGCGGTGAAAGACAAGATCCCCAATTTTTGTGAATAGGCATGTGCACCACACAGTTGGAGTTATGGTATGGGGGAGCTATTGCTATTGGAAGTAGGTCACCTTTGGTCTTCATTAGAGGTAACATGACCGCTGCGCGCTACATCCAGGAGGTCGTAGACCCCCATATTGTACCTTATGTTCAGACAATCCCCAACAGCACATTCCAACAAGACAACGCACGACCTCAGCTGGGGTTTCTTTGGCTCATTTTGAGGCCAATCAAATTGCTTTTGTTGCCTTGGCCACCAAGATCTCTCGATCTTTCGCCCATCGAGCACGTCTGGGATATTATGGGAAGAAGATTACTCAATTTACCTCACCCTGCACAAACTCTAGCGGCTTTGCAGCATCAGTTACAGATAGAATGGGAAGAGATACCTCAAGAAGAAATCGATCACCTCATTAGAAGTATGCCCAGACGCGTTAATGAGTGC
The DNA here is from genome assembly GCA_030710515.1 of Abscondita cerata. Classification (NCBI taxonomy): domain Eukaryota; kingdom Metazoa; phylum Arthropoda; class Insecta; order Coleoptera; family Lampyridae; genus Abscondita; species Abscondita cerata. The sequence goes on from JALBCR010004328.1 coordinate 98,121, forward strand.
ACAAGACATCGTGGTGGAGCAACACATTATAAAGTTTTTTGAAGAAGTTAACAGTTTAATTTTTGAATGTAAGCTTTCGCGGCTGTTGTCACTAAAATTATTATCTTCCGGGTTGAACCGTGTTCGTCCTTTCTTCCTACGTTCTCTGCTTGACGTTTCGCTAACCATGCTGTTAGCTTCTTCAGAAGTTACTCTAAAGACTGATGTTGTTGTCTTCTGCTTCTCGTTATATACCTATGTTCCGCTACTGTTGGTTAATGTCGATCAGTGACGGGTGGTTGGTTTTCGATGGTTGGTTGACCTTCTGTTTGGTATTGACTAATTTTGTGGTGACATTTGTTTTTGTGAAGAGTTAGTTTCACGTGTTGCTTAATCGGTAACCATCTTCTCGATTGAAGTTATTTTATTTTTCATAATTTCTAAGGATTCTCTGATTATCCTTGGATAGTAGTTGTTAGTCCTTGATAGAACTTTAGCTTCCTCGAAGTTGATGATGTGTTTTCCTTTTCGTGTAGATGTTCTGCGATTGTTGATTTATCTACCGCTCTGGACTTGGCGTCTCGGTGATGTTCTTTTAATCTACATTTTATGTTAGGTCCGGTTTGACCAATGTAGACCTTTCCACATGAACAGTCAATTTGGTAGACCCCTATTGTTGAGAGTTTCGGCAGGTTATCTTTATTAGAAGGTAGTAGTTGCTGGATTTTTCTAACCGTTCCAAACCTGACACCGATATTCTTCTTCTCCAATGATTTTCTTAATTTGTCAGTTACTCCAGCAATGAATGGCAAATGAGCGTAGGTGGTGACACGCGGTTCTTACTTCTTTTCTGGTATAGCCGTTCTTCATTAGGGCTTGTTGGACGTGTCGAAATTCTTCTGCCTTGTGAACCTCGTCAGGAATCTTGTTAGCTCTATGCAATAAAGTTTTGATTAGAGACCGCTTCTGCTGTGGATGATGGTGTGATGTGGCATGGAGGTATCGGTTGGTGTGTGTCTTTTTACGATATACACTATGAGCCAACTTGTTGTTATCCCCTCGTTTAACTAGAACATCCAGGAAGTGAAGCTCTTTATTCTCTTCTGTCTCCATGGTAAACTTGATCTTTTCGTGCTGAGTGTTGAGGTGGTTAAGAAATACAGTAAGTGCTTCTTTCCCATGAGGCCATATGACAAAGGTATCGTCCACGTATCTGAACCAGCATTTCGGTTTCTTTTCGCTGGATTGAATGGCTTCTTGCTCGAATGCTTCCATAAAGATATTCGCAATAACCTGTGATAATGGTGATCCCATGGCTGCACCTGATTTTTGTTCGTAGAAATCTCCGTTCCATAGAAAGTAAGTTGTATTCAGACAGATTCTTGCTAGCTCTGGTATGTCTTCTCTTAACCCATGGGTTGTGCACAGTTGTTTTATGATGTTATGTGTATCGTCGACTGGTACGTTAGTGAATAGCAATTCTACATCAAAACTAAGTAGTATATCGTCATTGGTTACTTCCAGAGTCATCAGTAATTCGACGAAGTGTTCGGAGTTCTTCACAAAAGATTCAGTTCTTCCTACGTACGGTTGTAGAAACTTAGCCACATAACGGGCCAGTTCATAAGTTGGAGATCCACATGTGCTGACAATTGGCCTTAGGGGTTACCAAATTTGTGAATTTTTGGTAATCCGTATAGTCTAGGTGGCCTGGTCCCGGAAGGTAGCAGTTGACGCTGTTGATCGACTGGTATAGCTGAATGTTTGATTGCGGCTCTCGTTTGTTTTTCAATTTTGTTGGTTGGATCTCCTTTAACTTGGTGTAAAGTTGTGGATCCAGTAGCAATTTGATCTTCATTTTGTAGTCTTCGGTGTTCATGACTACTGTAGCGTTGCCTTTATCTGCGCGTGTCACCATGATTTCTTGATTGCTTTTGAATTCTTTTAATGCAATTTCCTCTGCGCGAGTGATGTTCCTACGTGGAGCTTTGGAACGTTGTAAAATCCGGCAAGTCTCGTGGCGTATTTCCTCTGCTTCTTCAACCGGAAGCTTTCTGATGACAATTTCCACTTCTGCTATTATCTCTTCTGTGGGTATCTTGCTTGGAGCAATAGCGTAGTTCATCCCTTTTGACAAAATTGATATGCAGTCTTCGGTGAGTGGGTAGTCCGACAAGTTTACAACTGTTTTGTTTTCGTCCAATTTATAGCTGGTTTGCTGGTGCTTGGTACTTAATTTCACAAACTTCTTGATATGCCTGTTAGTGGTTGATTGTAGGTGGTATTCCCTATGTTCGTAGCTGATGCGATCTATGGTGTTCCATGATTCCTTATTATATACAGCCTTTAATTTTGACCACGTATCTTTCGAATTACAGCAAGATAATAAATGAAGAAGCGGGCTTTTCTTCAATTCTAGTTACAATTAATTCTTGTGCTAATGCATCGTTTTTATCCCATTTAACAGCTTCCGAAGGCCTTTTTGTAGTACCTGTCACAACATCGTATAATCCTCTGCCTTTTAAAATTATAGACGTCTGAAATTTCCATACAACCCAATTTTCTCCATTCAACTTAATTGTCGCAGTCGGAACTAAAGCTTGAGCTTGATTCATTTTTTTAAACACCAGTAACATGTACTAAACCTCTATACGCACCAACCGTGTTTTTACCCACACGTAATATTACGTGTTTTTAAAACACAAAATCTTTTTAAAAGAAAGAGATGCCAAAAGGACTGGCATAAAGCTGTTATACAGGTTGTTTCAGTGAAAGCGTGCAAAAATTAAACAGGGCATAGGGGATGCTCTACTGAACAATTTAAGGTAGGGTACCTGGGGTCCGATAATTCAGCTTAAAAAGATATGGAAGTACACTTCTCTATCAGATTGTCTGTTTATTTGTACTATGACGTCATGATGCAGGTTTTCTGTACTTGCCCATAAGGTGGCTCTGTCTTGTATCATGACAGAACATGCTCTGAATCAACAACAGACCTATTTATTACTCAGTGCTATTCAGAATCTTGTATGCCGATGTCAAGCTTGCATTGAGGTTGGTGGCCGTCACTTTGAGCAATTCTTGTAAGTTACGTTAACTGTATCAACGATGGTATTTGTAAGTTAACTGTAACTAATGTAAATAAAAAAAGTTGACAGTAATGTGATAGACAAGTTTAGTCCCATATCTCTTTAAGCTGAATTATCGGACCCCAGGTTCCCTACCTGAAATTGTTCAGTAGAGCATCCCTTATGCCCCGTTATATATAAAAAAGGCGACAAACAACAAATGGCAACTACTGCCTATAAGGTTATGGCACATATAATAAAAAGAAGAGGCAGAACAAAAAATAGGACAATATCAAGCTGGTTTTATGAAAGGAAAATCAACTGTGGATAATATCTTTATAATACGACAAATATAAGAAAAAACAAAATGAAAAATATAGCTCTGCATATTATACTAATTGAATTCAACTAAACATACGACAAAATTAAAAGGACAAAGATTATAGAAGCACTACAGGAATTGAATTTCAAACCAGAAACAATAGATTTAGTGGAAATGACATAAACAAGTATAGCCAACCAAGTAAGAGACAGAAGACGATTATCAAGAAGTTTCTACTCAAATGTAGGCCCAAAACAAGGAGACCCGTTATCCCCTTTGCTCTTCAACATTGTACTAGAAGTCATACTGCAGAAAAGCCACATAAACACTAATTACAACACTAACACAATCATATTAATGCTTGGGTTATGCTGATGATGTTATAATTATGGCAAGGACACAAGAAGAACTCAAAATGCTATTCAGGAACCTATGGAACACAACCAAGAATATGACCTAAAACTAACAACGAAAAATCATATTACATGATACTAGTGGAAGAAACCAAGGGAAATAATCAAGACCTCACAGTAAAAAATATAGGAACGGGACAAAACCTTTTTAAGTACACAGAAAGTGCAGTATATTTGGGGGTGGAGATAAATAACAAAGGGAGAATAACAACAGAATTAGAAAAACGACACTGAAAAACTTCAAATCTGGGAAAGGACGATCCTAAGGAAAATATATGGTGGAGTGCAGGAGTTAGGGACAGTGGAGACGAAGGACTAATGCTGAACTGGAAGAAATGTATAAAGACCAGACTTTAAGCAGCATGGCATGACAAAACCGATTATGATGGTTAGGATACATTCAAAGAACCGAAGGAACACACCTAGCCAAAAGAATTTTCAACACCAATCTAGAAGGCAATGTAAGGGAAGATCTACAGAAAGCGGGAATCAAGAATTGGAAACTACAAGCACAAGATAGAAAACAGTGGAAAAAGACTATTCAAAAGCCATGGGCCTAAAGGCCTGTCATCGAGCTGATATATATATTTTCATAAAGTAACACTAATTTTATTACAAATATTGAAGTCTATTTACAGCAAAAAAATGACAAGTTGTAACTTGGTCATAGGGTTACCTACCGTGTAGCATTTTCAGCACACAAGTTAAGTTGATTAACTTCTATGCGGTATATGCCTCTGGAAGCATTTACAAGAAAATACAAAAAACTGACTTTGTAAAGTCGTCACAATTATATATCCCTAACTATAACGTAGAAAAATTTTAAAAATCAATGTAAATATCTATTCCGCACGGAGAGGAAGTTTACGCGTTTAACGCAGTGAACGTGTTAACATTCGATAAAATTTAAATTACATACAAGCTTTTAGCGTAAAACAGTTTGTTTTCTTATTTTTATTTAACTGAGTATTCACACCGTTCTTTTATACAAATTCCTGAAATTTTTGTTCGAAGCAGCATATTTAAGTTTCTAATTTAATTGTTGTCAGCACTGTACTAGCAAGTACCAACTGAAACTCTATGCATCTTTATTCAACTAAGGCGTTTAACATAATGCTATCATTGTCTGGCAAGGTCGCATATTTGTTTTTAATATTAAAATACCTATTAGGTGAGTGTTTTTTAAATTAACAACTTTCCAGGCAGTGACCTCTTTAATTAATTTTTTCTTAACAGAAATCAAGTACTCCAATGTTATTTTGGATGATTCCAAAGTAAATTTGGTTCGCTGAATAAATGGCACATGCAAGAACTGAAGAACATGAATCATTTCCGAAAAGTGGTCGAGTTAACGAAATGTGTAGAGAATGGGTAGTACGGGAAGACGGTGCCCTAGCTTATCACTTACAACATCAAGAAATTTCAGACCACCTGCAAGGTAACCGATTCCGCAATGCTGTAGTTCGTGAAGATTTTCCAAGAGCATTAGATGAACAAATAAGAGAACAACAGTTAGCCGAACAAGCTGCTGCTGTTTATCACCAAATGCTTGCTGAGCAAGAAGAAGGTGATATTTTGTATGCAAAGAAAGTGGCTGATAATCTGGAGAGAGAAGAAAGATCAAAAAGACGTTTAGCTGAAACTCACGATGAGTTCTATGCAAGGCAACTACAAGAAACCGCGATTGATATTAGTGCTCGACGAGTAGTACACCAACCTCTACAAAAATCTGCTGATTTTCCATCACCACATCGTCCAGATAAAAGTAACTACTACGCAAATTCTCCACGACGACAAGCTTTAGCAATGCCTTTACCCAACAACCATTTTATTGAGACTCATAACACTGTAGATTTTGAACCTAATGGTGCAGATACTTACTTATACACTGAACCTTATAAACCAAGTGATCTTATTAATAGGTTTGATCAAATAGATATAGCTGAAGTTGGCTTACCTCTTGACGAGATTGAAATAAATGATAGGGAAAAGCAGCAGTTGAAAGATGAACAATTAGCCAGAGAACTACAGGAGCAAGAAGATAGTAGCGAACAATCGCAATTAAACCGTGATCGATTGTTAGCAATAGAAGCGCAAGATAAAGAATTGGCAAAATTGCTTCAGGAGCGTGAAAGGCAAAAGGCGAAACGTGCTAGAGAACGTGCCAAACAAAGGGCTTTGGCTAAAAAGCAACAACAGGCTCAAATGCAAGATATACATCAAATTATGCCTGATGATTCATATTCAACTCCAGCTGATTTATTACCAGTGCCACAAAACATAATTCACGACACACAGATGCGAGCGGAAAACACCAGTGTTGAAGAAGATTTAAATTACAGTTTCCCCGCTGATGTTTTATCACATAAAAATGCTGATTACAACTTAAAACAAAATTATTCTCCTCAGAAAACCTTCAAAACGCAATACCAAAATCAGGATCACATGAAAAACTTGAATAGTACTTGTGTAGAAAATACTGAAATTAAACAGTCGACAGCAGTAAGACCTACACAATTGGATCTGAAATCTACGAATTATCCTAATAAGCCGCGTTATCCCAGTCCCAGTGAAAATTCGGATAAACCGCAGTCTCCTGCCCAACACACTAATATTGCGATGGCGATTGATCCAACATACAATCGTCGAAGTCAGCACTCTGTGCCTTATTATGACACTTCTTCCACCACCGTTACCACTAGTACATCTAGCAGCAGTCCAGGCATGTTGTTACCACCACCCGACTTACCAGAAGAAGAAGATGATGGTCCGATACCACCATACATGCCCATTCAAGGTCAGCGTAGGACATCATCTTTAGAGAAAAAAGCTAAGAAAAAATCGAAAGATGGTTGCAAACAACAATAGCTCGATTTTATTTCAAAAAACAAAGGTAGCTATTACTGGTACTGATTAGAATTTAATTTTGTAACACCAATTATTTTTGTTCAGTTGATATTTTGATAATACTTATACATCTATAATATTTTTTTATACATGCGATATTAGTGCCTTTTAAACACTAAGACTGTTTTAAGAGGGATCTGTTTCAAGAATCTTATTTTTGAGCAGCAGCATTTTTTAAATTTAGATATTATTTATAGGATTACCAAAAATAATCATTTTTTATAGAATTAAATAAACAATAAATGTATTTCTACAATATACAGTACCTATTAACGGTGTAGGATTGTACATACCAGTTTTTGGTATACATACATATGATTTTGTGTATTTCATTCTTAATATATATATATTTTTTTGATATATCTAGTCTTATGTTAACCTGATGAAATCTATCTTGCTATTAATAATATGAACAGCAGGCATAACATACTCTGTACACTGACACTTTGTTCCAGACACAAAATCAAACGCCCCTATCCTAGCATTACATTCGAAACAGTTTAGTTTTCCTTTTGACCAATTTTCGGTAACTATTCTTGCTAGAATCCACTGCGGAGTTGTTCATCATCAAGAAATAATAGCTTTTTGTCTGTTATTGTAGAGCATGCAGCTGGTGATTGATTTTCTAACCTGTGGCTGTGAGCATCTAATAAAGTTGATGAACATTCAGTATTGTTTAATATAACAGATCTACATGCTTTGCATTTAATTGACATAGACATTTTAAAGAATTGGTAGTTTATTTTTTGGATAAAGTGAGGTTATGTGAGAATCCTGTAGTGTGATTACGGAGGGGACTTGCGGTAAAATAACAAATCTTAAGCCTGTTTTAAACGGTGCAAGAAACGATCGCTAGGTAGCGTTGTTTGACCAATTGTTAATTTTTCAACTTTTTTTAGGAATTTTCAAATGAAATGCTATAATTTTAAATTATTTACTTGAAAGAGCATAAAATTAAATAAAAAATGGTAAAAACCGCATCTATTTTCTAAATGGAGATACGAGAAGAAATGTATACTAGGGGATCGAATTTTATTCTTAACTAAATTGAAAATTTTACGTAATCTAGTAGGCATCCAGATGTCATAAAGTCTTAAATGCAAAGTAATTTAATTCATTTGTAGGTAATTGTCAAGAACAGAGCGAGGTGTACGCCGCTATAGCAAAACATCTAGTAGATTAATAAAAACACGAATGAATTAAATTACTTTGCATTTAAGGCTTTATGACATCTGGACATCTACTAGATTACGTAAAACTTTCAATTTAGTTAAAAATAAAAGTCGATCTCCTAGTATACCATATTTTTTCTTGTATCTCCACTTAGAAAATAGTAATTGAGATGCGGTTTTTACCATTTTTTATTTAATTTCATGCTCTTTCAAGTAAATAATTTAAAAGTATAGAATTACATTTAAAAATTCCCAAAAAAAGGCGAAAAATTAACAATTGGTCAAACAACGCCACCTAGCAATCGTTAAAAAACCCAGAATAAAACGATATTATAATATTTCATTAGGCATTAAATTGACTTTCAAATGATATTAAATTGGTCAAAATCCCTACCTTTCCGAGTCACCCCTACCAGTTATTTGACAGGATAGAAGAAAAAGCATTGAAGCAAACTTACATAAAATGATCTGAGGATTACGAATATTTAAATTTTATAGTAACATTACTATGTATTTTTTATAAAAAATGTGGTTTTTGTATTATTATTGTGAACTACGCCCCCTATCGGTGGATTAGGAAACTTGAAAATATTTTCCAGCAGTTTCTCATAAGCGACTTTATTATATGGATTTTTCCCTAAGTTGTATGATATACATAGTTTCTAAGATACAACCGGTGGCCTCTGTTAATCAGACACATGGTACAAGATACAGGATTTCAACTGCAAGATTGCAGGTATGCAGTTAAACGGCAGAATGATTAGAACTACAGAAAAAGACTTTATGTCGTTCCATTGTGTGGTACTGTAAATAATTTACTAACTTTATTCATATACAAATATACGAGTATCTACTTAACAAATCAAACAACTGGTTTTGTTCATTTTGATACCCCCATTTCTAGCTCTTGATTAAGTCATCCAGTCAATTGGCTTAAAAATCTATTTTACACCCAATAATAAATTGATGGACTTGTAGAACTCGGATGGCCTTAAAATTAAGCTGTATGTTCTATTATTTAATGTAGAAGTTGGCCATATAATTTGCCAATTTTAAGTTCTGGAAATTGTTCAATTATTGTTAAATGTGAAATAAGGTATATGGTTTAGCGTCTACAATCAAAGTAGAAAAATAGCTCCTGTGTTGTAATTTTGTTTTAATTATATATTTGGCATAGTCTAGAAGTTATTGTGCATCTAGATGAGTACTTAATTAAAAAATAAACTATAATCCTAATTTACCTCATTCAATTTGTAACAGATCACAATTGATGATATGCATGAAATTTTTGGGTTTAGTTTTGTTGGTGTGGTAGTACTTTTAAATTTCCACTAAAAACTCGTAATTATACTGGAGAATAAAATAAAAATAAAACGAATATATCAGTTCATGGCATTTTTTCTGCATCGTATTTTACTACTTTACGCCTCCGTTCAACACCACTTGTGGTGTTACCCCGTACAGTCTGGGAAAACGGAAAAAAACGAAGTTGTCTTGTAAGATGTTACTAGCGGAATCATATAATTAATCATCGCAACAACAATAATAATAAACAATGGAGAAACCGCCGTTGCGCAAATGCACTTTTAATTCAAAAATTTAACGGCATTCTTCCGTGAACTCTTTTAACAGTAACCGTTTATACTCATTTCGAGTCTCATCCGTACTGTTAAATATGAGTTTCCTGTACAGCTAACCACACCAACAAATCTAAACCAAGTCCATACATTTCATGCAAATATGGTCAATTTTACTTTCACCTTTCTAAATTGGAAAAAAACTGTTTTATCAAAAACTCCTTTGGTTTCTTCTTTTTTGTGATTTCTAAAAACACTTTTTTTGGTTATCCTTTGGAACTTTCTGGGTAGACTATTGTGCAAAGAATTAGTGTGTATTAATTTCTGGACACAACATTGAAAATAACTTTCGCTATTTCTAGCTTTCCAAAAATAATCTTTGAAACTGCTTTTTGATTCATGACGACTATACGTATGCTGAAAAGGAATGTTTAAGATAACCAAAAACAAACTTAAAACGAAACTAGAAAACAAAATGTACATGCTGGAACTTTTTTTTAACTATACATAAAGTTGAAATTGAATAAAAAATAGAATAACTCAAATTTTGTTAATGAAATCATTATGGCCAAACAATATATTTAAGATTCTTCTGTGGAACTACATTTAAAAAACTTCTAATTTATTTGTTCTTTAAACATCAGCAAATCTAACATTTTTCGACTTAGAATGCGGCTGCGGAAGTTTCATTTTTTCCCCGCTGGAGTTTTTACTTTTCACTTTTCCGCCGCCACTTGACTACTGTTACACTGGAGGAAGGACTTATACACCTGTACACTTTTTCAATCGACTGATAAAAGAATTCAGACAGTTTCAATATATTAATTATAAACAAATACAACTGCTACGAGTAAGTAGAAAACACAGTTTTGAAACAGCATAATAAACACACAGCAGCGTATTTTCGTCTACTAAATTAATTAAACAAATGGCTTTGTCCGTCCGTATATAAACACGATATCAAGAAAACCACCGATCCGATTTCTATGATACTTGGCATATAAAGTTCATTCGTTTGACTTATCACAATGACGGCATGTATGTTAAATCACGAAATGATCGTCGTCTATTATTTAAAGCATAAATATGGGCATTGCTACATCACGGTTACATATACGCGCGCCGGTTTATTTTGGTTGTTTATTTAGAAACGACATTGACATGTCGTCATTTGACATTAACGTTTAGTTGGTATCAAAACTGTTTGTATTTGAAACGAAATGTGTTGTTGATGTTATTTTTGTTAGTTACTTTAAAAAACATACAAAACGACCAGTGGCGGCTCGTGGTCAATCATACTGGGAGGTCAAAAATTAATTTAAAAAATAGACATACTTAAAAAAATATAAATAACTCAAATGCACCGCAAAATTTTATACAATTTACAATTCTGTTCAAAATATAGCGATTTTTTGAAACATTCTCATTAAAATCTCTAAGGGATTTTCTGTAAGCATTGTCTAGCTGTGTACGAATATCAACATTTCCTACGGTTGCAAAATTTACCGAGCATTTCATGTGTTCTGCAGACGAAGCATGTTTTTTTATTTCCTCTTTTAAATGTTTTAAATCTCTTACACCGGATTTGCACTATAGCGAGTCTGACGAGTCTTTAGAAAATAATAAACAAACAAAACAGTAAAATATATTTGATACTTCACAACCACATATCCAGTTAGCTAAATCGTACAAACGCAAACGACGACCATTTGTCTTGAACTCAACTAATTTTGTAAAATTAAGTTTGTTAGCACTTTTTAGTTGTTTAATTTTCTGCACTACCGACATTTTCTATTATAGCGCATGTACACGCGAATCAAAAATAGTATTGTTACAAAACAACACAACAACAGTAAAACATATCAATATAAATTCTTAAATTGATTTAAAACACGCGAAAATCGAATCAAAAATCGAGCGTAGTTGTACACCCTATACGAAGTCAACGTAAACTGCAGGATCCGGCTCATGACCCAAAGTTGATTATTGTTTTGGGCGTTCGCGTTTATTCCGGCACTGCACGTTTTTCGAGTTTTTCCGGGTAGATCTAATTCAATGCGGACAATTCGCACCGCCAGCCCAAGGTTGAAGAGGATGAATTACGAACGACGGCCGATAAATTTTAAGTTATTGTACTTACGACTTAATTACCTATTTTAATAAAACACGTAATAATGAAAATTTTTTTATATATTGTCAAAATTTTTGGGAGGTCATTGACTAAATGACCATATGGACAAGCCGCCACTGAAAACGACACTTTTGAAATAATACGTTAGCTAATAATTAATGTATACGTTGTATCATTGATTATAAAATTACATGTTGTATTTAATATACAGGGTTATCCAAAAGTATGGAAACCTGCTTATATCTTGAAAACCGCAAGGATTAGCGGTATGAAACTTTGGGGAAGTATGTATGACATACTTCCGGACATTTTTTATTCTTTATAAAATTTTGATACGATGCTCCAATTATAAGTAATTGATATCAATTTCTGATTTTCAAATGGCACCAGTTGACTGACATTTTAGATTCTACATGAAATTCTGTATGCAACAGCGTTCGCATAATATTTTTGAATGTGTATAAGAAATGTATTTTTCTCTGCTAGATAGTTACAAAATGAATCGAAAACCATTTAAAACTTTGGATGAAGCCCTCGAATATTTTTTTTCGGATGAAATTGATGATGACATGGCCTTACTTCCACCGGAAGTGGATGATCTTACTGATGAAGACGAAGGCCCAGATGATGAAATTGGGCCTTCGAATGTTGTTGATGTCCCAGGACCTGTGGAAATCTTTGAACACAACGATCTTAGTGACGACGAATTTGAAAAAGTTGAACCAGTGACTTCTGCTACCAAAAAAAGGAAAATACAGAAACTAAAAACTAACTGGCAGAAAAATGTACCACCTCAATACGACGATTTGCAATGCGACGACGCATATGCAGCTAACATAAAGAAGATTGAGCTAGATGTGAAAGGAAAAACACCTATAGAGTATTTTGAACAATTTTTCAATGACCAGGTGTATGACCTGATAGTGCAAGAAACAATTCGCTATCCAAGGGAAGTGAAAAATTAACAGACTTTACAACATGTAGCGATGACATTAAAACTTTTATTGGATTTTTGGTATTTGCTGTATACCACACTTTGACTAGTGAACGCGACTATTGATCAGAGGCCGAAGACTTAGGAGTACCTTTGGTAAAAAATGCAATGAGCGGCACCAGCTATTTGGAACTGAAATCAGTACTACACGTCCAAGATAACTCACAAGCACAGAATAACCGTCAGGACAAATCTTTTAAAATTCGACCTTTACTCGATAAGATAAATATCAACTTTCAAAAATGGGGAATTTTTCATGAAAATTTATCAATAGATGAGATGATTGTTCGTTACTATGGACACCACAGCATAAAACAATTTATTCGTTCAAAACCCATTAGATTTGGATATAAATTGTGGGCTATGTGTGGAAACGATGGCTACTGCTATAAGTTCACTTTATATTGTGGGAAAGAAACAAATGCAAATGAATCATTTGATCCTCTCGGCACACGCCTGGTAAATAATATGATGTCAGTTATAGAAAGTCCTACCTCACATCAAATATACTTTGACAATTTATTCACAAGTATCAAATATTATTGGTAGATTTGAGGAACAGAGGATTTCGAGCAACAGGAACTTTGCGAAGTAATAGAACTGCAAACGCCCCGCTGGTTTCTACAAAAGAAATTGAAAAACGTGATCGAGGCTTTTGTGATTCTGTTTTTGACAAAGAGAACAAAATACTCGTAGCGAGATGGAATGACAACAAGTCCGTTACCATGGCTACGAATTGTAATTTTATTGAACCAATGATGCCGGACAAAGATGGAACAGAAGTGCAAGAGAAAACACATCAATTCCACAACCAGCAGTGATTAATAAATACAACAAGTATATGGGTGGTGTTGATCACCACGGCTGGATGTTGGATAAACACCATATCCCAAAATACGAGAAAAGAAATGATTGACATGGCAATTGTGAATGCTTGTTTATTGTCGAGAAAAATTGAGCAAAAACCCCTTTCAATAAAAGAATTTCGTAAAAGAACGCAGCAGAGGCGCTGCCAATATTCAAACTGCAAAGGAAGACCACTGACATATTGTTCGAAATGTATGGTTACATTATGTACTGCTTGTTTTCCCTTGTACCACACACCATAATCTTTGCTAATTTTAGTTTTCTAAAAATATTTTGCATCTAACGTATGTATTTTTTAATAAAATGCCCATTTATTTTTGTTTGTGTTTTTTGATGAGATCCGTCCAGCGATCTATTTATACATCAGTGTTTTTTGGAAAAACTATAAATCCAATCGAAAAACTTCCTTATAAAAGCCCATTTCAACAATGTTAAGCAATAATATTTTGAAACATCAATTAATAAATAAAAAAAAATTAATTTGGGCGTTAATGGGTTCAGGGTTCATGTTCCTATATCAAAATTCACCAATTTACGAGACCTCTCTGGGGTAGTGCGTTGCCGGTCGAATATAGCAACACCCTGTATACATATATTTATAAGAAGTATTTAAAAAATCAATATGTGGTCAAGGCTAATGTCCATTAAAATATTATCTCGGAATTTTCTAAACTTGATAAGCCGTTCTAATTATTTGCCCTTTCGGTCTACGCCGCTGCTTTGCAACACCATCCGAAGATAAATATGAACGACACTGCTTTGGAGTGCGCGCTAAATGCACAGATGTTTTTGTTTAGGTTATACCCTATATAAACATTTTTAAAAGTTAAAATGTAAAATATTCTTCAACGAAAATGGAATTCTTGCAAGACCCTAATAGGAAAAATCTTTATGACAACTCAAAATATACTGTTAGAAAATGGGAAGTAAGTTTTAAGAAGAAAAACGGAAGACTACCGTCAAAGGTAAAAACCCTTTCCTGCTTTAATAATCTTAGAAACCTAAAGCCTAATTTTAATTGCAGTTGGATATACGAGAAGCAAGCAGCGATGTTCGCAAAGCTTATAAGTTGTACTTTCGACTTAAAACTGCTGCCCTCGAAGAAAGTCTTATGAACATTGATGGTTTTGATGATGAAATCGAAAATGAAAAAGTCCCCGAAAATAATATTGTTGCAAAAAACAAATTATCGGAAGTACTTACAACGAACATCTCAGATTCCACAAATACGCTAAACAAAGATACTTGGGGTTTTCATTTAAACAAGCAAGAAACACAAAAGGCAACACAAAGTCAAGCAGAAAAACTATCGGTGAATTTAAGTTTTACACAAAAACTATTTGAAAATTCTACGGTGAAGAAACTGCCTCGCAAGTCTTTGTCATTTGTTCGTAAAAAAAGTCAAACTGAAGCTAAGCCTCTGTTTCTTTCTCAACCTGAGTTATCAACAGAACAATCTCTAACATCAAATGTTGACTTAATTACTCTTCCAGTGAAGACTTTTAATGCAATAAGTGCAATTCCGTCTCAACCAGTCAACTTAGTACAAAGTCTTATAAATAACAGTGTTAGTCAAATTCGAGATGTTGACCAAGGCTGGGTACAAAGAGCTATTGGAATAAATTGTC
This sequence comes from Abscondita cerata, assembly GCA_030710515.1. Classification (NCBI taxonomy): domain Eukaryota; kingdom Metazoa; phylum Arthropoda; class Insecta; order Coleoptera; family Lampyridae; genus Abscondita; species Abscondita cerata. The sequence continues at coordinate 113,179 of JALBCR010004328.1, forward strand.
ACACTTATCCATTGGAAGATAGCAATGACGATATTATTGCAAATTCTGAAGATGAACAAGATGATTCGTCTAGCTTTAGTCAAGTTCTTAAGAAACGCCGAACTAATTCCTTTAGAAGAGACGAAAATTCACGACATTTAGAAACTATTGATACTACGACGAAAAGGTTGGATTTTACTAATTTATTTACAAATACACAAGCTTCAAAGCTAAGTTCTGAACCAACAAGTTCATTTCAAAATACTGAACATGAGATGAGTACGACATCAATTCAAAAATCACCAAGTACAACCACCCAGGTAAATGAAAGAAAAAAAAACAACAAATCACTTCGTAAAACCCCAAAAATATCTTATGTAGAGAATGAAGGTGGAAGTAATGATGAGGCAAAAGAAGAGCAGGAAAAAGTTAAAAACATTAAACCACCATCCGACGATAAAAGGAATAAAGAACCGTATGAATTAGAATATTCAGTTAAATCGAGAATAGTGTCGGTACCACGTTATAAAAATTTAAATACTATTGTAAAGAAGAACAAAAGTAAAGAAGAGAAGAAAGAAATTTCAGGAGGCAGCAACGATAAGCCACGATCAAAACAGGAAGAAAAACTTATCAAGAAACTCGAAGTCTGGTAGCATTAATGAAAATTATGTACAAATTAACTTAAAGAAAAAAAAATTTACTCACGTGGCAAAAGTGGAAGAACATTTAGTAACTATAAGAAACAGATGTGGAAAAAAGAAAACTGCGTTGTACGGACCCGATATGGATATGGGTGGGTGTGATGGAGGTAGTTTGACATGCTTTAACTGCGGAAAAACCGGCCATTTTGCCAGAAATTGCAGTGAGGGAAAGTCAGATTCTCTGTTACCTCTGGATGATGATGATGAAGAAGAAGATTGCCCTTTTCCTACTTTGGAAGAAGCTGCAAAAACGGCTCAAGATAGTTGTTTAGCAATACGGCCACCTTTGCAGAGTAATAAAGGTGGTAACAATGACCAATTAACTGATGATTGTGAAGAATTGAATGATGACTGTGATGGTGAACTTGTTGCTATTACTCAATATTTGGAAGAAGAAATTACCAAGTTGGATATTCAAAAGTATATGGACAATACGACTTTTGTTAAACCATATTACGATCTCAAGGAAGATGGAAGTTTGATAGGTATGTAGGTATTTTTGTTTTAAATGATCACAAAAATAAACTTAATCTTCTTCAATTTTAAAAATCAAAATAACAATAAATCTCCTTTAGCAACTAACGAAATCTGCCCTATGAAGCTATTTGACACAGATTAAAAACTATTCAGACGTACAGCAATCAGTCAATGTTAAAATAAAAGTAAATAATATAACTTTTCTTACATGGCTATAGGTATAACTGTTATAAAAAAGAAGTGCAAGTTATTTTCAAAGACATTAATAGCATTTTTGAATTTATAAAACATTCGATTTCCCTTAACATTCAAAGTTAGGGAGCGGCAGTTTTTCTATCACCTGGTCAATAGAGATATCAGCAACATCATTTTCGTCCAATCTAAAAAGAGTCCCATTATCGTTGCATATTTTGAGAAATGTTACGGTGAGTTCTTCTTCCTCCTCGTCAAAGTTTGAACATACTGCAGCATATCGATATTCTTTTTTCTTCACAGGAAACTTGACTAGAACGTAATCCCCCCTGCTGTAAGTGACTTGTTTCTGTCTCAGCTCCTCGCTTGTACTTTGTTCCGGTGTTTTGTTCTCAGAATCCGTGAAAATCGTAGCAACGTCAAGGTTATTTTCCTTTTTTTTTATATTCTATAATGCCCAACTTGTAATGGTCACAAACGTTAGAATCACAAAAGCAGGTCAGTGCTTTCATAAGAAGTCGATTCGAACGATATACGTTACCGACGACTTGGTGCACCGTAAGTGTTCCTTTAAATGAAATGATTTCGCTTTGATTCTGATTGATCAAGACATTCATTTTCTCTATGTCGGCATCTTCAATAACAGAAGTGTTTATCGCTAGACATTTTTCACGGAGAACCGCAACAAATTTAGGTTAATTCGTTATATCACCATTTACATGTTGCACGTACACCATCTGGAGCCCCTTTCCCGTGGCCTGCCTCATGGTAGTTACAGAATTTTTGTGTGAACATATTGTCTAAACAGTATATCTTTACTGTTATCAAATTCCATATAAGGTAATGTTTTTGGTAAGCAGTCATCACAAGTTCTGTCCAAGCATCTTTCGGAATAGCAATCGCAACAATGTATTTGTAGCAAAGTTTGGAAGTTACTGCAAGCAAGGATTTTGGCATTATACAAGGCGAACAGCTTCAAATTATTATTCTCATGTGTTACACAAGGACATTTATCTCGATCCGACAGTTTGGGGGGGGGGGGGTCAAAATGGACGTAAACGACAAAAAACCTCGTACCCAATCGTGATATTTCCCGATTGCAGTAGCTTGTTTTTTGACACGATTTTGGGTGACATACTCCTTCTTTCCAGCCGCTTGACGACTATTACTGTCTTCTTCAAAGAAACTTCGTACTACATCCTTTACTTTCAGTCTATTATTCCTGGCAACTGACTTTGTTTTGTTATGGCTCATTTTTTTATACGTTACAACTTTATTCTTCAATCTCCACAGTTTATATTTGTCTACTATTTTGCCGCCAATAAATCGTTTTAAATTTGTTCTGTCTGCGTAAGTTTTATTTCATAAAAATTATGCAAATTTTGTGTTTGTATTACCTCGCCAAATAGAGCTTTCTTTACCAGTTCTTTTTGTTGGTTGGGTTTTTTTTTTACCATTTGTTCAATTTTACTTTTAGGTGTAAGAGCATTCTTTGCCTTCTCAATTTTGTTTTTTAATCTTTTATATTTCCGTCGTTGACGATTAATCTTTAGTTTTAATTCAGTAATAGTTCTGTCTTTCTTTTTAATTTTTTTACATCTCAATTTTCTTCGCCTTTCACTTCGCTTTCTAGCTTCTTTCTGTCTTCAATTTGGAATGATATTTTGCCGGATATTGTTAGGACCTGGAGCTCTGTTTTCTGCAAGAACAGGAAGATGCACTTTGTCATCAGATGCAGGCAGTGTAGATTGCATTAGGAAAGTACTGGTCACATCGTTCATCACCGTCCGTTTCTATCTGTGATCAGATGAGTATTTTTTCCAACTTTTCCGAGTTTTCCGTTGCTCACTTGGAGTCATGTCGTTGATACTTTTCCTCTGTCCTTTCTCTTTTTTTTAAGATAGTTTAACTTTTCCTTTTCTTTGTATTCTGCTAGTTTCATAGGGTCACTTTTAATTTTGATCAAACGAGTCTTTGCAGCTTCCCTCTTTTTCTGCAAGATTTCTTCCCGTGTTGATTTATTTTTTTTAGGCGGCATCTTGTCCTACTACAATAATAACATTGTAATAGAACAACAAGATTTGTTTTCGTGTTAAAACACTCGTATAAAATCCGTTGCTCAATATGTTCATCACAAGGGACTGACGAATTTTGCAATAAACAAATAATATCTTTGAATAGAATCGAGACATTGTTTAACCAGCTCACATATAATTGGAGTCATTGAAATAACATATTATGAATAATAACTATCAATAATTTACAACATAATTACTCACCAAGGGACTGAGATGTTGACCGTCACAACACGTGTTCTCAAGACGAGCACTTGCATTGAATTTAAATCGGCTGACGAAAAAAGAACAACATCTGCCACTAACTGCAGATGATTACTTTAGGTTGAACTAACATTCAAGTTTTGAATATGGTAAAATACCGCGAATTTTGAAATTGCATATTCGACAAGGGACTGATGCGCAATGTTGAGTACGCTATATTATATTTCATAGAATATCTCCAACTATATTGGAAGGAAGATAACTGTGTAGACCTAATAATTGAAAAAATATTACAGATCTAATATGTAAATATGTAACAGTGACGCGGTAAGGGACTGACATTTTGGACAAGTAACGACGATTTTTTTAATAATCCCGATATAATTTGCAATATTCGTTATTATGACCTTATAGTACTTGTTTTTGTGCAATAATTATCAGTGAGAACCATGAAATATATTAGATATTTTTCTTCAATAACATATGGTACACATATTGTGCGTATATATATATATATATATATATATATATATATATATATATATATTTCCGTAAGCCTGATGAACGTTAAATCTAACCAATACTAATACTATTGTAAAACGTAGCAAATTACTAGTTTCGACTGTTTTTACTTCTTACAGTCATCTTCAGATAAAATAATAGAAAAGGGACGCTGTCAACAATAAGAAAATAGTAGATAATTTTACTAGGAGTTAAAAAATTATATTTTTAACTCCAAGTGAAGTATACGAGGGGTTGGCCACTTGATAAATGTGGTGTACAAACATATGAAATGTTTTGTAAATGTTGTAAATATTTCATTAATGTTGTAAATGTTCTGTAAAGCTTGTATTACATTATACTTTTTTCGTCTAGAAACTTTGACAAGTTTGTAAACTTGATAAACTTGACAATACTTTGATAATGTAATACGGAAACTCCGTCCAAGTTTTGAAACTAGAAGTTTTCATCAAAGTTTACTTACTAGATTTGCGCACTGAATCAAATTTAAGAGCTACGAACACTTACTCATTAATTAGTTACTTGTGTCTTTTTGATGTTTGATTATTTTTACCACGTGCTTCTACGGTTATAATAGCGTTAAAACACCGAATGTTGTCAAATTTTATTTAGGATGTCTTACAACACACCTTACAATTACAGTCAAAATATTGTTTATTTTTCTTAAATTGGTAATTACTCGCTAACACTTTGCGCAATAAAATTATAAAATCGCACGAAAAAAGTTGGAATTAGTATTCCGTCTAGTTTACAAACTTGTCAAAGTTTTCTAGACGAAAAAAGTATAATGTAATACAAGCTTAAATGAAGTAAATGTGATAAATGTTCTGTAAGTTTAGTAAATGTTCTGAAAATGTAGTAAATAGGAGAAATGATTTAGAAATATAGTAAATGTTCTAAATATGTTGTAAATGCAGTAGAAGTTTGGCAAATATTTTGGAAATGTCCTGAATAGAAATCAGTGGTCCGTGGTTTATGGATGTGTTAATTGAATACTCATTTTTCTAAATACCTTTAAATGAAATAAGCGTTTGGTTGCTACAGTAGAAATAATGTTAACATTAACATTTTCATATGCAAAAGTTCTCAAGAGAATCACATCATGTTATATTGAGAGGTTTATTAAGGAAACTAAAGCTATAAAGTTTGGTGAAAAAACGGTTCTAGAAGTAAGTTATGACAATCTGATACTAAATATAATAATTTATAGATCGGTCAATAAATTCATACCCGTCTCGGAGAAATTTGTTTTGTTTACATCAAGCTGACGTGACGTCTGTAAACTTAGTGGAAACGTCGATTTCACCACAGTGACTGATTTAATAATTGCATCTTAATTGTCTTAATGTTATAAACGTAGTTTATATTATACAAAAGTCTTAAATAATGAGCGTAACTTTTAAATATGGAAAATATAAAAAATAGTTTTAATAAAAGTTGTTGGGTAGTTTATTTCAAATTTTGGAGCCCCTCAAGATGACCAACCTTTTTTTTTTAAATTAACTTCCCTTTTTGACCTCCAATTTTGTAAGAGGTTGTTTTTGTGGTTTTTTTGGTATGTTACATTATAATATTTTTGAGAAACATAGCCTGGAATTCAACAAAACCTTTATTCAATGTTGAAAACATTAATGTTGGCAAATTTTTATCTGTGAATAGAAAAAGGGCACCCGATAAGCAATAAAACCTTACTCTGACAAAAAAAAAGTTTTTTAATCAATGTTTAGTTTTGTTAAGAAATTAATTATCAAGGGATCTGCAGGTAAGGTTGTACAACAATTATAATTCGAATTTTTTTAATTATCATTATCGACAAACTCACATATCGACTCTCCCAACAAAAAGTATAGTAACTCAAAAATTACAGTTTTAAGAAAAATTGCATTGAATTTGGGAATGTTAATAACAAATCAAGGAATTGTTTAATTTTATTAAAAACTGTTGAGGGTCTGATTATTTGTAAATAATTGTTTATTCAAAGAAAACTTCTCTAGTTGTTTTTGCCTTTTAGGCTCTACCTGAGTTACTATAGTGTTCATGGGAATTTTTTAGTAAATAAAAGATACTATTAAAAATATTCTTATTTTCCCTTTGAAAATATTACTTTAATATTATATGTTGGCTGATTTAATAAAACATATCATAATCTTCGTCTGCAAAGTCCTCGACAGAACTGGCATCATCGTCTTCCTCGTTACTTACTCATGCTTTTGACTTTTTAGATTCTCCTTTCCGTGATACATTGAAGGTATGTTATTATTAAGTGCCAGCAGCCCTTCGAATTTCCTTTTTTTCACTGGTAAATATTGATTATGAAGTTGAGGCAAGTCTTTAATGTTGGGAATTTGTGGTCGACCTCGCGCTTCTCTTCTCAAATATAAAGTCTTGATTTCTCCTCCATAGGAATATCTAAAAGTAACTGTATTCGGAGTTGCAGAACTAAAACTTATTTCTCTTATTTTACTGATAGTTACTTTGTTGTGATTATTATCAATTTTCCAGTTTTGTTGTTCAACTAAATTTTTGGTAGAGAAAAAGTTTTCTTGGTCCATTTCTTTTACGACATTAAAGTCACCCATTTGTCAGGTGTATAACTAGAGCTCTGACCCTTCTTTGCGTTTGCTATTACTGCGTGCATACTGTGTCCCTCGTTCTGGGTATGCCCCTTTTCTAAAAATCGGTGGGCAATGTCAACTATTGGCGAGGTCACTGCACAACTGAACATTGAAAAAAGAAACCGGTTCCTATTCTGTCCACCACAAATGTCAGAATAAAAAACAAACTTTATGTAGACTTCTTTCAGATATTTGTTCATACCACGTGCAGCATAAACTACTATTGTAGATAGCGTATTTGCTTTTGTAATAGAACACACTAACTTCTAACATTGGAGTTATAAGGATTATTTGGTGATTAAAACAGGCTACTAAAGCTGTTTTGTCATTAGGTACTAATTCTTTATCAGATAATTTTCGATCTCGAGCTGCATCCCTATTTTTCATAATTTACTTGCAATTTTGACTTCAGTTGTTTGTTAGCCATTTTATAGGGATTGCATATTTTGCACTGGTCTTTCTTGGGCTTATGAAATCCAATTTTAAATTATGAAGTAAAAATGTCTCGATATTGTCGTTCAGTTGCCTTGATATTTAGTTGCTTGTCTTGATATAACCCGAACATTCTTCGAATACTGAGACCTTTCTCTAAGTACAATCTCTTGGAGTATTTTCGTAGGAAACTAAAAGGAAAAATTTGATGTGCTCTCTGACACTGTTCTTTACTTTAGAATCAATTATATTTGATTTGTTCTTATGCTTTCCTCTTTTATCAGAAGTTACAGTTACATTACCATCGCTAAGCTTTTTAAAGTAGCGGTGGCATACATTTCAGATATTGCCAATGTATTTAGCACAAAACTTTTTCCTCATTGTTTATCGTCAAATTATATTGCCGTGAAAATTTCCTTCTCGCAATATTTGTACCAACAGTCACTTGTTTTTTTGCAAAAGATTCACTCATCTTGCAATAAAGTCCCACTGTCTTGTATGGTCCCCCAAAGCCCAAAATGCTGAGAAAATAGACTTTCTCTGATCTTTAGTAAGACGTTCTTGACACTTTTGTCTACAAGACAGCTTGCGTGATGGCCAAATACTTTTGGATAAAATTATTTTGCCTAGCCTATTTTTATGTTGAATACCCCGCTTCAAGCTTTTCTTAGCTTTAACTTCTATCCGTTCGTTTATTTTTCGAGAACGTTTTCTACCTGTGTTCTTTTTAGATGTTACTTTACATGTATTAACTTTTAAGGGATCTGCAGAAGAATAATGTTTTTTTTGTACAAGTTGCTTATGGTTTTCGGTTTCACTGAAAGGCTCTATATTATCAATACCTGAAGAACTGAAACCAGATTCTTCAACATCAGAAGGCCTATATTCTGGATCGACATTGCAGTCCACAAAGTTCGATTCCTCATTCTCAATATAAAACTGGTTGACATGATATTGAGACGTAATATTCTGTTTTTAAGTGTAGACTGAATATTTGTAGCTGATGTTACCGAGATATTAATATCTGGAGATGCACAAAAATCGTTGTCGAAAGTAATATCCTCCTCATGCCTTGGGGCTTGTCAATTTCACCACTTGGTGAGGTAACTAATGAGTTCTGTTCATTTCGATTACTGTACACTTTCTTGGCGTCATTACCATCTATTACATTGCTTGTTCTCACACTTAAAATAAAAACAATTTTAAGTATAAAAAAGCGTCTCTTAATTTTGAAATGTGAGGGAAAATAGTTTTTACACTAAAATACTACAAAACTTACTGTAACTACTTACCTACAACTTCATTTTGCCCTTCACATTCCACTTCAGCTTTGCCACGAACAACAAGTTTCAAAATATGCTTCGAATAACAATCAAAACTCTTCTGGGTCTTTAACTCAACATACGATATTTCTCTTTGGAAGTGATAGAGAATCTGTGAGCATAACAGCTTCTTCTTGGAAAATAAATTTGAATTTGGACTTACTATACAGGGTGGGGCACTACCAACGAATTATTCTATAGGATTAAAACGACAAATAATGTTAGAAATTTTAAAGCATACATATGTCAAGATTATTCGAAACCACATTTTAAAAATATTTTGAATTGTACAGGGTGCTTTAGAAACACGTACCATATCAAAGTTGGGTTATTTTAAATGGATTACTCTGTATTTTTTTCTATTTTTAAATTGTACGATAAAAAATAATGTATGTTCTTTAACATGTCCCTAATCGATTTTACCTGATTTGCAGACCCTCCAAAAAAATGCCATAACTTTAAGATAAATAAGAACAAGCAATTTTGTTTTACTTACCTTACTAAGAACCTTCAACATCCCTTTTGCAATATTTACTATTATGTTATGATGTACAGAGTGTTTTAAATACTACCGCATAACATTCGACACAACGACTTCAAACTTAAATAACTTGCTTAACTTAAATGGAACACCCTACATTTCTGAAGTCTGTTGGAATCAGGAACTAGTTACCTTTCAATCGGTATTAGGGTTACCAACTCCTAACTCTCATAGTTTTCGAGATATTTTAAAGTTTGGGAGTTTAAAAATTTGCAATTTACTGGAATTTAAGTTAGCTGTGAATCATGTAACATCTTTTTAAGTCACAATCCATCAAAAACTGATTCGCATAAGGCTAGTTAATTCCGCCTCAGTTGTTGAAAGTGTAACACAGTGTTGTTTTTTAGTTATCCAACTTATCACATTTTCAAATAACATAAACATGAAACCTGTAACTGATTTTCTGTCATATATGTTGTTGCCCAATCAGCATCGATATAACAAACGAGTTCTAACACTTTTTGTATATTCTAAACCTTCAATACATAGTATTTTTATTAGTCGCTTTATCTTAAAAAGTACTAAAGTAATTGAGAGCAAAACATATTATATCTGGACGTAAACCTAACATCAAACACATTAAACATCCTACTAATTGACCATGCAAGTGTTGTCGTCATGGTCGCCATTTTGGTTAGGGTAGTTAAAGAGCTTGGTTCCAAATACACTTATGTTTACATATTTATGTCTTTACTTTATTAGTTTAATTTTGTGTAACAAATATTATAATTGGCTGTTCTATTTGTGAAGGTTGGACCTGTGTAAAACTAAGCATTTTAATAATAAATTGCCGTAGAATAACTGAAATTGCTTAAAAACAATCCTAAACATAACCTCACTTTGTTTCAAAATATTTTTAACTGTATAAAAGTAATTATCTCGCCAATTTATTTTTTAAAACTGTTAAATTATGTCTTATTTTGTTAATTACTTTATTCACCTGATAAAAATTGATGAAATATGAACTACTAAACTACTTTAATAAATCGGTTATGGAAATTATTATAAACAGCTGATTTTATTTGGAACCAAGCCCTTGACGTGCCGCAACAAAAATGGCGAATTGACGTCACACTTGCCTAGTCAATTGTCGATAAGGTTTATCAGTGACATTTTGCTTATCACTACATACAATTAAATTTAATTTTGGTTTTATTAGTGTGTTCACAGTTCATCAGTAAAATGAACATTATCTAGCAAACATTTTTAAGGTTTAGGCCAATCCAGCTTTAAATATTAACCTTAACATTTTTTTTCAGAACAAAATAACAGAAATATGCTCATGACTTATGCCGGGTTCTAAGAGTCAGTCGAATCACGCCCACCTGTCACAAACAACAGCAACCGTTATTAGTTTCAGCAAAAATCGATGACAGTGTAAAGATTGGTAACTATGTTAAAAAAATTCTAAAAATAATGGGTTTCGAAATTATAGTACTACTATTAGAGCGATTTGTATTACGTTCTTAGTTAACAAGTTAAAGTTTGTCGATGTTTACAGTATGATTGATTTTTGATGTACCAAATAACGGTTGCTGTTGTTAAACATCAGTAAATTGTGACCGGTGTGCGTAATTCGACTGACTCTTAGAGCCCGGGATACTAGTCATAAGCACATTTCTGTTTATTTTTTCTGAAAAAATAAATATTTTTAAGGTAAATATTTAAAACTGAAAGTTGCAAGATAATTTCCATATTGCGGATATTTCACAGGTAACTTAGACTCCAGTACCTACATCGTAAATTGTTAAACTATCAAATTTTATAATATCTCGAAAACTATCAGAGTTAGGGGTTGGTAACCCTAATACCGATTAAAAGGTAACTAGTTCCTGATTCTAACAGACTACAGAAATGTAGGGTGTTCCATTTAAGTTAAGCAAGTTATTTACCTTTAAGTTGTTAGTGTTATGCGGTACTATTAAAAACACTCTGTACATTATAACATAATAGTAAATATTGCAAAACAGATGGTAAAGGTTCTTAGTAAGGTGGTGTAAACCAAAGTTGCTTGTACTTATTTATCTGGAAGTTATTGGAATTTTTTGGAGGGTCTGCAAATCAGGTAAAATCGATTTATCTCAGAAACTGAAGTAAGTAGGTATAGGGACATGTAAAAGAACATACATTATTTTTTATCGTACAATTCAAAAATAGAAAAAAATATAGGGTGATCCATTTAAAATAATCCAACTTTGATATGGTACGTGTTTCTAGAGCACCCTGTACAATACAAAATATTTTTAAATGTGGTTTCAAGTAATCTTGACATATGTATGCCTTAAAATTTCTAACATTAATTGTCGTTTTAATGCTATAGAATAATTCGTTGGTAGTGCCCCACCCTGTATATTTCAATGTGTTTTACTGGTTGCCAATCATGAATAAAGACTTATGATACTTTTCTAGGTAAACTGTACATCTATCCAGTTCTTTGACCATCGTAACTCAAAAACAAATATTTATGAGTTACTATGGTTTTCGTTGGAAGAGTCGATATGTTATTAACCGTCTCTGTTATCAGATTAAAAATACATACCTCTTAGATACCGAAAATAGCACTTTCATTTACATTATTTGATTTATTATAGAACCAATTAACTCTGTTTTTCATTAAAAAAAAATTAAAAAAAGTATTTTTAAGGAAGCATTAGCAACACTTATTAAATGTAATTCTCTTTATTGATGTTTTTGTCGTAGAAAACTGTTTGTAATTTATTTTTACAATAGCGCTACTCCTATCTTATAAATAAGATGCGACGTTTCGAATCCCAAATTTTAAGACCATTTTGTTTCACTTTTTCCGACGAATTATAGTTAGTTCGTTGTAATGAAGCAAGTTTTCTGTTCTGTGGCCGGCCGGCCATCCGTCCGTATGTAAACATAATATCAAGGAAACCAACGCACCGGTCCGATTATTATGAAACTTGTAAAATATACAAAAAGTTATGGGGAAAAGGTTGTTGTTAGAAATTTGATTGTCTATAACTTTTATTGGAACTATTTTTTTCTATAACGCATATTTTCTTGTTTTCGATTAAATGTTGAAGATTGAATTAACAGTAAGTTTTGTAAGTTGCGACGCACTTTCTATACACTGTTTATCTTATTTTTCAAGCAAAATGTTTTATGTTAGCACACTCTCTCGACACTCTTTTACACTTTGGTTGATATATGAACGATGTGAATTTCTGAGCAAAAGACTTGTTTCATGTGTAAACAGTTTATGTGTGATTGTGATTGTGTTCATTGCGTTCGAAAGTCATTGTAAGTGATTATTTGGTAAATGTGTCAAATGTAAATGTGGTGTACATAATTTTTCTTAGTGGTCAACCCCTCGGAAATATATTATTTTTTCTTCAAGCGTTTATTGCTAGTTTTCATGTATTATTTTCAAATTTTCAAGATTCTCGAGTGTTATAGTGACGTTTTATTCTCGACAAATCAAGTTGGTACTTTACTGGTACATTCATAATATGACATAATCGAGGTTCCAACCTCTAAATAGTTGTGAAAACAAAATAACTGTTGCTATTAATGTGAACGAGATTCCCAATAATTTTGGGCCTTCTTATAGGAGTTGAGGAACAATAGGTCATCAATGATACACCATGTTCTTAATAGCCGACGTTTCGATTGGCGATGGCCAATCTTTCTCAAGGCAATCTAAGAGTTGGTGACATCAAGGACTCCTCAGGGAACCATAGGGGTCCAGATCATCAAAAATTCAAAAAATTCAAAAAAATTTGATGATCTGGACCCCTATGGTTCCCTTGAGGAGTCCTTGATGTCACCAACTCTTAGATTGCCTTGAGAAAGATTGGCCATCGCCAATCGAAACGTCGGCTATTAAGAACATGGTGTATCATTGATGACCCTATTGTTCCTCAACTCCTATAAGAAGGCCCAAAATGATTGGGAATCTCGTTCACATTGAATTTTTATGAGCTTTAATACGTTGCTATTAATGTTTAGACTAAGTCTTTTTAGCGTCTGCCAGTAGTTCGATAATATGCCGTTTTAATGTAGCTTGAAGAAAAATATTGTTATATTTTATTTCATTTAGCACATACAGATGTTTTAACAACTAGGTTCTATTCTGATTATTTTGTTGTTAAAAATTATTATCTTTGTAAATTTAGTTTAGTTGTCAATGTAAATAAATCTGAGAGCAACTAAACTAATGAAACATAATATAAAACTACGTGTAAAAAAGATAATTAATATAAACTAAGAAATGCCAACAGTTAACTGTAACGACTGTGAACGTTTAAATTGCATTATCGTTATCAGGAGCGATAACCTAAACATATTATGATGAGCTCATAATAAGATCGAAATGCGCATCAGGTGTTCTTTCATTGCGTGTGTGCTACTGTACAAGAAATACTTGGCTTGCTATCGACACGCATGTTTAGGTATTTAAAGTTATCACTCCTGACAACGATAATGCACTTTAAACGTTCACAGTCGTTACAGTTAACTGTTGGCATTTCTTAGTTTATACTATTTATACGTGTTCATATTACACGAGATGTCGAGATGACACACATTTTACTTATAATTAATATAATTACCAATCCAAACTGTGTTAGGAATTTAACAAACAAAAATAAGCTCGTAAATTATTTGAACAAACAAACAAGAATCAATTCAATCAATTATCGCTTTTTGTACTTCATTGTTTTGAAAGTCACTCTCATTCGTGAAACTTCTAGAAGAGGACAGATATTTTGAGTTCGGTCGAAACAGTACAATGTAGCAAACTAAGATGTATGTATCTGGAAAACTATCTATCGCATCGGCTTGCGGCAAAAAAAATTATTACTAAAACGGCCAAGAGAAAAACCTGGAAATTCTTTTCAAGTTCCTGAAATGGCCGCTAGGGGGCGTAACTGAAATCTTGAATCTACAAAAGTGAAATTTCTGTGAATACAGCTATATTTACATAACAATAAAATACACCTAACCTATAAAGTCGAAGATAATCTGAACTTTTTGTTTGACAATTTTTTTCTGTATCTCTAAAAATAAAGTGGGGGGTTTAAAAGATTTTAACAAACAGGATCTTGATATCTTGTTCCTAACCTAAAATTTAGGTCAAAGAAATATTTTTATGGGGAAATCTCTTAAATTTTTTAGTTTTTTAACTAATTTTTCTGGAATTGTTTTTTGTTTATCAGAATAAAATCACCTTTTTTAAAATATATTACAAAATATCGCTAAAAGGTAAGTAAGTAAGGAATACAAAACAAATACCTAATCAAAATGGTAAATAATCCTCAAATTGTAAATAGTTGTCAATAGTTTGCCCCGTTACTTTGAGCAATTTTTGTGCTTACAAAATGCGTTTTACGAATGATGAAGCTGTTGATATGCTTGCAGTTTATTTTGACTGTCTCCAAAAACAGGCTCAATATCCAAATCGCCGTCCTTGTGATGGGAGAGTTTTTCCCCGATTAGTGACAAGCCATTGGTAGTTTTCGGCCTACGTTTCAACAGCAAAGACTTGAAAGAACACCGCGTACTGTGATATATTGAAGGAAATTCTTATGTTGGCACAAGAGCATTATCCCTTGAGTTGGGCATATCATAAACAACGGTTCAAAATATTTTGAAGGACTATAGATGTTCTAATGGTCATCAAAATATAAGGATTTATTTAAATTTAACTTTTTTTTTAAATTACTTTTAGAATGCACCTATATCAAGTTGTTTTGCGTCAAGCCTTGAAAGAGGACAATTTGATCGGAGGTTGCACTATTGCCATTGGATATTAGGCATGATACGCGAAAATAGGGAATTTTTATTTCACATTCTTTGGACCGATAAATCCACCTTTAACAGTGACGGAAAAGCCAATTTGCACAATATGTGGCATACTGGGGGGGCAGAATTATTGGGCCATATTTTTTCGAGCAATCCCTAAATGACAACGTCTTTCTAAATTTTTTAGTCAATCAATTACCGTTGTTGTTGGAAAATGTGTCACTGGAAATTTGTTTTTGCAATTGGATGGTTACCCAGCACATTTTGCTATTATTGAGCGAGAGCATATTAATGCAGTATTTCCAGAGTGGTGGATTGGAAGAGGAAGTCTGTTTCCATGGCCTCCGCGATTCCCTTATGACTTAACTTGTCTTCATTTTTAATTTATGGGAGCAGTTAAAGGACATCGTGTTTCAGACCCAACCTACGACCAAAGAATGCAATACGTAACATACCGAAATTGAAGTTGCAGTTTTGTCTAACCATGAGAGGCCTTAGCAATTAGAGCGTGATGGTCAGCATTCACGGAGGCATTTTTTTTAAATCGGTTTTTAGGGTTACAACTTACATAATAAAGAGAATTTTAGAAAAATTTCTTTAAAAAAATTTAAATTTAAGGGATTGCCCTATAAAATTTTCTCTGCCCTAAATTTTAGGTTATGAACAAGATATCAAGATGAAAAAATAATACCAATGCACATAATTTTTTTAGAAAACAACCGTTTCTTATGGCAATTTCAAAATGTGCGCGTTACTTGTCTATAGGTATTTATATTTAGTCTGAGGTTTTAGTAATAACTTTTTGCCACAAGCCTCTACGATGGATAGTTTCCCAGATACAGAACCTCACATTCTTAGTTAGTCACGTTATAGAAATTAATCAATTGCCCAGTTAATTGCACACGTTATAGATTATAATTGTTAACAATTTCGTTATTTATGTGACATGGCAATAACGCCATAGGTGAAACAACACACAGACGACTCAACTCACGACGATTAACAATAGTAAATCAGGTGATCGAATCTTTATTAGATTAGCGAATTAATAGTTGTATTCTTTCAAGCTGAATCGGTTCAGATCAATTCACTTGAGTTCACTTGGACTTTTAGTTCAGATCAGTTCACTAACTTGGTTTGAAAGAACAAAGAAATCAGCATAAAGTGAACCAAAACAAATCTACCGAAAAGTGAGGTTCTCATTTGGATTAGTTAGGAACAGAGTGGGTGGGGGTAAATGAAGAATTCGTTTGAAAGAACGTTCAAGTTTAGTTCAAATCGATCGGATCAGTTAGATCAGCTAGAAAGAATATGTCTTATAATGGTTTATCAAATTACATAAGCTAAGCAAACACTAATTTTTAGGCCACTTCTCGCGGTCTAAATGTAAAAACAAAAATTTTTAAAATTGATTTTCAATTTACAAATAAAACAATTAATGAAACTCATAATATAACGTTTAATGGGTTTTATTAGTTTTACTGGTCTCCATTTGGCAGTAAAAAACACCTTTACCTTGCTGGTAACGTTAAACGTTCCTTTAAAGTACAAAATAGTTTATTCATATTAGAAGCAAAAATACAATGACAATAGTAATAGACAATGCATAAACAAAAGTGTAAATAAAAAATTATATACCAAAAAGATTACTTTTACATTGATAAATTGGTTTTGACTTTCGCAGTCTGTTTGTGAACTAGTGTTGTTCAGACCAGCGATATAGATTAATGATTTCTACTTCGCAGATTGTATTTATACTGGTTCAGAGGGGGCGGTTGAAAGGGCGCCGGTCAAATGCGGAATTGCTTAAGGTGTTGTTCGGTGTTCTTGAGGATTGGATTCCAGATCTGGTTGAACCCCAGGGTTTCTTCGTTTCTTGTTGAAGTTTTCTGGATGTTTATGGTTCTCGATGACCTCTCTAACCACTCTGTTGTAATAACCGTTAGCCGCTGCTAGTAACTTGGTGCTCTCGAAGAGTATTCGATATTTCCAAGCCTATGACTTCTTGGTGTGTCTCAGTTTTGCTCGATGTTTTTTAAACCTAGTTTCCACTGATCTTTTGTTGGTTCCTATGTATGTTTTGCCACAAGAACGAGGTATACGGTAAACTCCGGTTACTGAGAGAAGGTCTCTTTCGCCCTTTGTTGATTTGATGGTCTGCTGAATCTTCTTGGTTGTGTGGTGTCATGGTGAATTGATGAAGGATGCCTCTTGTTGGTCACTCACCGCGATTGGTATATCATTTATTGTATTACAATATTTACATGGTTAGCGCGATTGTTAATACAGGTATGAATGCGTACTACGTTACTATGTGTGTGTACGGTTTGTAGTAACTGTAGTTTACTAGATACCCGACACTGTATCGTGAACTGTGAGTGTGTACTGTACTGTCTTTTGCTGCTGCTGATCTCGCTACATATATGCGATTAGTAGGTTATTTGTGAAGTCAACAACGTCGATTGAATTATCCTTCGTGGTTGTCAGCAATCTGTACCTTGCGATTGACGAAATGCTGAAGCTGTTTGTTTACATTCGCATTCTACGGAAATACATTTTCTCGTGCGGATATTATGCAAATACTACGGAGTGAAGATAATTTTAATGTCGTGCATCTTTAGAATTCTTCCTATGAGGTCTGTGGCTGTGGATATGTATGGAAGATATACGTGGACGGGGGTGTATGGACTCTTAGATTTTGGTGCTCTTGATATTACGTTCTCCTTTGATCTTTTGATGTCCTTTCTAGTGTATCCGTTTGCCTCAAAGACAGTTCTTAGGTGTACGAGTTCCGTACTTGGGTAAGATTTTTTGGTTTACAACTCAGTCCAGCTCATTCCGTCAGGATCTTGATGATTTCATACTTTTGGCCTGGCTGGTGGTTTGATAAGGCATGCAGGTATCTGTCCATATGTGTAGGTTTTTTTTGTACATTGTGTGACCTGGTTTGTTTTCTTGTTTTTTCACAATCACATCAAAGAAAGCCAGGTGTTGTTCATTTTTTATCTCCGCAGTGAACTGGATACTGGTGTCTCATGACGCTGGCTTGTATTCCGCGGTTTTCTTCTCAAAATTCTTCATGAAGAGATTGACTGTCACTGGGCTCAGTGGACTTTCCGTTTCTACTCCCTCTAATTGTCTCAAGAACTTCAAGAGCTTTCCAAACGAAATAGCTTTCGGTGAGAAAACCTTGCTGAAGTCGATAGGGAAGATTTTGGTCACGACTTCAGTAAACAGCGATACCAAAAGCTTATAAGGATGTTTTGGGGTTTGATGTTGATGTCTCGAATTTTACGAACAAAGTCTGCTGAATCCTAAACGTGTAGTTGTTGGTTTTTCCTATATGTGGTGTGTAATTCAGGAGCGTTTACTATTGGTCTCAGAGGGATATCTGTTTTGTGGATCTTGGCTAGCTCGTAAGGCTTTGGAGGAACAGCTTCCGATTTTAAGGTTTTTGAGTATCTTCTGGTAGAGAAGATGACTTGATGAGTAGATTGGTGAGTCGTAGCTCGTGTTGAATCTTTCTTTAGGGATCTGTAGTTGTGGTTTTCGGTTTTTAAAAGAACGGCACTGTTTCCCTTATAAGCTGGCAGAATGACGATGTTCGTGTCTGCGTTTAATTCTCTTAATGTTGATGTTTCATTTCTTGACAGCATGTTCTTTGAAGGTTTTGCGTTTCTGAGGACATTAACATTCCCATTCTTATCTCTTTAGCGTCTTCGTCCGGTTGGTTTGATGCAAAATTGCCTCCTTTGATCAGCAGTTTCATATCGTCGAGCATTCTGTCTGTTAGGTTGACAACAAGTCACCATGGTCAAGCTTGAGGTCTCAGTGCTTGTTTCGCCTTGATTTTTTCATATTAGTACAAAAAAAAGTAACAATTATATCAAATGTTCACCACATTTTGATGCATTCATTTCACATAAACGAATTTTATTTTTGACAGTCACCAAAGACAGATTCATACCTCAACGTTAAATAAAAACAAATATATTAATAGACGTGTGAAAGAAATTGAAATTGTGTCAATTCGTTTAAACTGCTTTTTATTGTGGTATAGACTATAGTGTATCTCATTCTGAGTAGTATTGTATGGATATCTCTGTTAGTAATAAAGATTTTGTTAAATGGCCAATGTACAGAATTTCATGCTGATCAAGATGACGTTAACTAAGATAAAAAATTCCGATCCGTTCCGAAGATATCTAAAAAACTGAAAAATGCCATTTTCGAAAAAAATAAATTATATCCTTATAATGAAAAAAAAAAAGTCTATATAAAAGTTTCTTCACTAATGAAGGGAAACTGTAATCTATTTTCAAAAAGATTATCGCAAGAATGGTTTTGGAGATATTCATAGTAAGTTTCTTATTCTAAATTGTTTCATAAATAACTTCTACTCTTTTTTCTGTTTTTAATGATATGTCACATGATATGTTTGAAATAAAAAATCTTGACAAGACGGTTATTATTTATTATCTGGTAAGCCATGGAAACAAAGAAATCGTTCAAGTTCTTACTTTCGATTGTTTATTACTGTATTGTAAAGTTAGAAACTGGTGATTACTTGAAACCAGTATTATTAGTTTTGAATAGAAAAAAAATTCAATAGCGAGCTTTTCACTAAACGAACAATATGATCATTAAAAGGGCCGATTAAACAATTACCCGATATTCCCCAAAACACACTGAATCCGAAACGAGTCCGATTTTGCCGTGGTAGAAAAAAAAGTATGATCCGTCGCTCCATAAGATGCGATTGACGAAACCATCACTTTCTGCAAAAGATTCTTCTTCGCTGATAATCATTTGGCCCTAAAGTTTGAGCAACGTGTAATTTATACGGAATAAATCTATGTTTTCTTAAAGTTTTAGCCACTTTAGATTTTTAGTATTACGTAGAACTTCTATTTCCCGAATTGACACCTTCGGATTAGGTGCTGCGCACGTGTTTGGTTTTTTTTGATGATCTATATCGTTTCGAATTCAATGTGTTTTGTGGAATCTCGCTATTGGAATATTTCTTCTGTTCAATCACTAATAATACTGATTTCAAGTAATCACCAATCTCTTACTTTACAACAAAGTAAAGAAACGATCGAGCGTAACAATTTGAACAATCATCGAAATTCATTTGTCTCCATGGCTTACCAGGAAATAAATAATAACCGGCTTGTCAAGATCTTTTATTTCAAACATATCCTGTGACATATCATTGAAAGTAGAAGATGTTTATGGAACAATCTAATATGAATTTCATTTAAAATAAGTAAGTTGCTATCAATATCTCCTAAACCATTATTGCGATAATTTTTTTGAAAATAGATTGGGTACATAGTTTGCTTTCATTAGTGAAGAAACTTTAGTACGAACTTTTTATTTAGTAGTTGTCCTAATAAGTGAAATTTAAGAAGAGAAAAGAAGAGGTGGTGGTGGGGAATAGAAGAGATAGAAGAGTGGATAAATACAAATACTTAGGGTACATTATGAGGTATGATAATAAAGACAGTGATCATATAAGAGATTAAGGAAAAAAAAGTAATACAAAATACAAATACACATGGGGTATAGGAGAAAAATTATTCGGTAAAGAAATAGAGAAAAGAAAGTGGATCATCGAGAAAATAGTAAAAAGTGTGATGATGTACGGACCGGAGTTTTGGGGATGGAAGGAATGGGAAGAACTGGTGAGGATATACGAAAGATTTTGGAGATGGACGCTAGGATTAGAGAGGGAAACACCAGGATATTTAATAGAGGAAGAAATGAAAATAGAAAAATAAAAATACAAGCAGGGAGAAGAGCAATAAGATTTGAGGAAACGATGGAAGATAGAACAGATAATGAAATTTTAAATGAATGTTGGAGGGAGGTAGAATTGCAAAGAACAAAGCACTAATAAGAAGAGAGAAGAGAATATTATAGAAGAGGGGCTTACGCGACAGAAGAGGTAAGAAGATTGATGGAGGGAGGGAGAAGGAGGGTAGAAGAGATAATACAAAGGGACAAGGACAGGAGGATTGAACGTAAAAGAAAACGTATGGTGGCGAGGTATAGATTAGGAAATGAGGAAAATGAAACAAATGTTGGAGAAAAGATGAAGAAACAATGTGTAGGATGTGTGGAGAAAATTGGGAGAATGTAGAGTACACTCATGAAATTTAAAACTTGGACACCACAATTTCTGTAAACAAAAGTTTGCACATTGTGAAGCGGGCTTAAGGGTATCATTTACAATTCTAACAGCAGGTAGTCTCAGCAGGGGTTATCTTATAGAAGGACTGTAGAATGAATCATTACACTATGCACGTTTTAGAAAATAGGTAATTTACGTTGCTTACTTAATTTTTTCTTTAAAGAATATATTTGAAGGTATCGCTAATTAAACACCATAGCTTATTTTTACTTATTACTTATTTTTAAATAAATATAACCTACTAATTATTGTAAGTTATTAAAAAAAATCATTAAACTCTCTATTCATAATATTTAGTCCTTACAAAATGTATATTTTATGACGTTTCATTTTTTTCTGTAGTTAATATAAAAGTGAAAATAAAAACTAAGGCAATTCTTATTGTCAACGTATATATTTAGTTTTTGACAAGAATTTATTACATAATTATAATTAAGATACCAAGTTATAGTTTAAAATTAAATGAAAACTTTTTTTTAAATAAAGGTATTACTATATAAATAAATATAAGAAATCAATAATGGGTGTGACCTCCATTATTATTGATACATTCTTGGAGGCGTCTGCTCATTGACGCTATCAAGGTATCAATGTAATTAATATTAATCGTTTCCCATGCGGTATCAATGGCTGCAATTAGTGCATTACGGTTTACTGGTATAAAATTTGGCCCTTGTTGTCTTCGGATAACAGCAAGTATTCGAGCCCAAACATTTTCGATAATGTTAAAATCTGGGCTTTTTGCTGGCCAGGGTAACAGCTCCAAGTTATTTTCTCGTATCCAACTTGCAATAATTAGTAGGTTAGATTTATTTAAAAAATAAGTAATAATCAGTCAACCCAAATAACCATGTTTAGTTTTTTATTTAATTTAAAAGTTATTGCTTGTAGACGTTTTTTAAATCAAAATTATTTCTAATTTTATTTTGTAAACATTTCCTAAACAAAATTTTGATTCGATAATTAATCGAGCTATGGTGTTTAATTAGCGATACCTTCAAATTTATTCTTTAAAGAAAAAAATTAAGTAAGCAACGTAAATTACCTATTTTCTAAAACGTGCTTAGTGTAATGATTCATTCTACAGCCCTTGTATAAGATAACCCCTGCTGAGACTACCTGCTGTTAGAATTGTAAATGATATCCTTAAGCCCGCTTCACAATGTGCAAACTTTTGTTTACAGATATTGTGGTGTCCAAGTTTTAAATTTCATGAGTGTACATGGCAGATGAGTGTAAAGAATCAAGGAGAGGGAAGTGAGAAGAGAAGTTCTGCTACGAGAGAATGGAGAGGGCATAAAATGATGAAAGACGTAGAAAAGAGAAGAAGATGGATGGAAGAAAGGAAGAGGAATATAATAAATCTAACGGAGGAATGTTAGAAAGAGAAAATAAGTTGATATTTTGCGGAGTTTGTTGTATTAATGTGGGTTTAGTTTTTAGTGAATATTTAAATGTACAACCGAATCAATTTGTTAATTTTAAAAAGACAAATAAAGCTTGATTCATTGAAAAAAGTGAAATAATTGATAGTTTCGAAAATGGCACTTTCTGTTTTTTTCGGATATCTCCGGAACAGACTGGAATTTTTGATCCTAGTTGACGGCAGCGCCCATTTAGCCGAATCTCTAGCTTTATTAATGCCAAAGATACCCATACAATACTACTGAGATTGGGATACGCTGTATATTTAGAGAATTATGCAGTAAAAATCTTAATCGGCTCACGTTTTCTGTTATATGCGTTTTATTAAGACAAACTGTTGTAGAAATGGACAGACAAAGTTTCCAATACAATTGGAATTACTGCTAATATTTACGTACCTATCACGTACAAACTTGAATACGGTTATGAGCATTTAAGTTAGGAATTCAATCATTTGTATTTAGTTAATTGTAACAAAAAATGTTGATTATGAATCTTTGAACTTAACTTTTTTTTTCAGAAACTCCTAGTGAAGTATATGATACTTTGAAGAAATTTGGTCATACAGAATTTCGTCTTGGACAAGAACAGGCAATAATGAGAATTTTATCCGGAAAATCAACGCTGGTAACATTAAGTACAGGAACTGGCAAAAGCTTATGCTACCAACTTCCGGCTTATTTATATTCAAAACGAGAACCGTGCATATCGTTAATTATATCCCCTTTAGTATCACTTATGGAAGATCAAGTGACTGGATTACCTGCTTTTTTGAAAGCCGCCTGCCTACACACTAATCAAACCCAAGTGCAAAGGGAAAAGGTTATGGAATCTGTCAAAGCGGGAAATTTAAATTTTCTTTTGGTATCGCCCGAAGCGGTAGTTGCCGGCGAAAAATCTTCTGGTTTCGGCTCGCTACTGAGACAGCTCCCGCCAATCGCTTTTGCATGCATCGACGAAGCGCATTGCGTTTCGCAATGGTCGCATAATTTTAGACCTTCGTATCTGAAAATTTGTCGAGTATTACGCGAAAGACTATCTATTAATGTAGTGTTAGGTTTGACTGCTACTGCTACTAGATCAACTAGTGATAGTATTATACAACATCTATCTATACCCGACGGCAGAAGTGGAATCATAAGCGACGTGCCGCTTCCTGACAACTTAACGCTGACGGTTTCTAAAGACGTCAACAGAGACCAAGCCTTGTTGGCTCTGTTGATGTCTGATAGGTTCAAAGAATGTAAAAGTATTATTGTGTATTGCACTAGAAGGGAGGCGTGTGAACGCGTGGCTACATTCTTGAGGACTTGTTTGAAAAACGAAGGGACTCCTCAACAAAATAATAAGAAACGTAAACGTTATAGTGTGTACGCGGAAGCATACCACGCTGGCATGGCAGCGGGTCGTCGGAAAGCATTCAAAAGTCTTTTATGAGCGGCGAACTACGAATAGTTGTCGCCACTGTTGCGTTTAGTGTGTTTTCTTTTGTAAAAGCTTATCGGTGCTAATTTAAGTTTTATAGGTATGGGTATTAATAAATCTGATATTCGTGCTGTAATACACTACAACATGCCCATGAGTTTTGAAAGCTACGTTCAAGAAGTTGGAAGAGCTGGAAGAGATGGTTTACCGGCGCATTGCCACGTATTCCTCGACTTTAAGGTGAGAAGTAATTGACTAATTGACGGTTATTAGAATTAATTTTAAAAGGAAATATTGATCACGAAAATTTTACACAACCGTTCAATGGATGTTATACAGGCTGTCCGTTTTTCGAATGCCACTATGGGGATCTCGCTTATTTTAAGAGATACGAAGTCGGTTAAATTGGGGCAAAGTTGCGCATTTTATGCTGAATTACAGTCTGAAAAGAAATTTGAAATATTGAAAAAATTTCTGATTTTTGTTTTTAATTGTTTGCTGATAAACTAATCAGATTAGACATTTCTAACCAAGACATTATTCAGACACTCTTTCATGGACAATTTGAATATGACATCACTTTTCCAATTATCTTCAACATGGCGGAGAAACACATGTCAACTTCATTTGGGTTTTAATACACTCCGCACAAAAATTATCGCAACACCTGAACATTCTTGGTCACTTATAATTTAAATAAACTATTTTCACCCAATTTGATCAAATGTGTTTTTCTGACATTTTATAAAACTGTCATCTCAACGAATTATAAACGACGCACTTTTGCTGCCGATTTTTTGAATATTTCAAAAACGTTAAATAGTCCAACATTCAATTATTGTAGATAATTATCTTGTCGGTTGAGTTTTGGTCTGACATTGTTATGAATGTTCAGCAACGTGCATCTTTGCATCTTTCTTATGAAGAAACCGTGCAATGTATAGCATTGCTGGAAGATGGCCGTAGTATGCGGCATGTAGCAAGAATTCTGCAAGTACAGCCTTCAACTGTATCCAGAGTTGCAGAACGATTTAGGGAAACTTGGAACTACAGAAGAAAGGCTGGGCAAGGTCGTAGAAGCGCTACCACCCTACGAGACGACCGATTTCTACGCTTAAATACTCTGCGTACCTGTCATTTCACAGCTAGATTCTTAAAAAATGAACTTTTAGCGGTTAGAAATGTATCTCTTTCTGTTCAAACTATACGGAACAGTCTTCGAGAGGATGAGATAAAAGCCCATGTTCCTGCTCGAGGTCCACGTCTCACCAGAGAACACAAGGTAGCACGATTAACATTCGCTCGTGAACATGTGGATTGGGATATTCACGACTGGGCTAATGTTGTTTTCTCTGATGAGACGCATAGTTTATGGGCTTCCGACAGACGTCTAGAGACGACCTGGTGAACGTTATTCTGCCTGCAACTTTCGTCCACGTGTCCCTTAAGGTGGAGGATCAATGATGGTATGGGGTGGCATCTCTTTGGAAGGCCGTACAGCGTTAGTGCCATTACCTGGTGCTCGGTTAACAGTAGCTAGGTATATTACCGACATTTTAGAAGAGCATGTGGTACTTTACGTGTCCTTTGTTGGCGAAAATTGCATTTTTATGCACGACAACGCTCGACCCTACATAGTAGGAATTGTGCAGCAATATTTGGAGGAGATCGAATTGCCAGTTCTGCAATGGCCTGCGCGAAGTCCGGACATGAACCCAATCGAACATGTCTGGGACAAGCCTTAAAACGTCACCAGAGGCCGTTTCTTAGTTTACAAGAACTGGAAGACGCGCTGTTACAAGAATGGGAAAATATACCTCAAGACTATGTTGCAAACTTAATACGCGGTATGCCGCGAAGAATGCAAGCAGTAATTCAAGCTAGAGGCGGCAACACAAGATACTAAAACCATTTTGACCAAGTTTTTATATTGTTGTATTTGACAATTTAACAGTTTCTTGCCATTTTCTAATTTATAATGCTTAGTCATTGCTGGTATGTTATCGTTTATGTTTTTTCAGAAGCTACGAATTATATGTATGGTATGTTTGATGTTCAAAAGTAATGTTATTTAAAAATAAATGGGTTTTGCGATAATTTTTGTGCAGAGTGTATTTCTAGATGACGTTTTTTTCTCTTTACAACGATGTATCACACTTGGTAGTCCAGAATCACATTTTTGCCAAAATCCAATTTTTCATTTTTTGCAAGCCCGTAACCCTTAAGATAAGCGAGATCCTCAACTCGAAAAACGGACAGCCTGTATAGTATGTTTACTTAAGTTGGAACCATATGGGAAACTTTCTTTATAATCGCTATTTTGAAAAAAAATATTCTTGATGAAAAGTTGTACATGGGCCAAAACTTAAAATGCAACCATCAGATAACAATTTTTTAAGCCGTATACGAGGTTTTTCAAAAAATATGAATTTTGTTCCAGAGTAAAGTACCATTATTTTTTACAATACAGAAGAATGTTGTTTTGAATTAAAAGTTATATCCAAATATGAAATTACAGCCATTTAGCATGAAAATTCTGGTTTGGTGATTATTTTCGTTTAACATTATAAATATTTGCAGTCATAAATTTCAGTACTGAATGTATCCCTCTTATCTGTTAGAAATATGATAACATTTCCATTTGTTAATGTTTTTTAACAATCTTGCAATTCAAATACGTAATGAATGCATAATAAGGAAAACCATACAAAGAGTATTTACTAAACAAACATCACAAACATAAAATAAATTTTTATTCAATCTACTAAAGCTTCGGCCTTCTCTTTGTAAACATTTTATTGTTCTTATTTTATTATTGTTTGTATCACTCTGACATTCGATTGTCAAATATGTCAGTGCATCTTAGATTACGTTAAATGTATCAAGTCAGAATAAGTACTACGGAATGATTAGTAAATAATCTGAATTTTCATATTTAATTATTATAATTCTAAACAACTTTTCATTATAACATTCATCTCTATTGTAAAAATAATGGTACTTTACTCTTGAGAAAAATTCATATTTTTTTGACTAACCTCGTATACGGCTTAAAAATCGATATATGATGGTTGTATTTTAAATTTTGGATCATGCAGAACTTTTATCAATAATAACTTTTTTTCCAAAAAACTTATAATAAAAAAGTTCCAACGCTTTTAAAAGCCACAATCCAGCATCACAGGCATCTTACCATTTTTTTATTAATCTCTAGTGCTTTCATAATAGGTCAAATGCTTTAGCAATTTCAAATTACAAGCTTCGTTTGGAAGTATGTTGTTTTTTAAACTACTTTCCAGCTATTTAATAATTTTTGATCGTTAGATTTTTAACTTAAAATTTAATTTGTAATTACATAGCATTAGCAAAACGATATCTCAAAAACCTTCACCTGATGAGTTTCAATCACTGACCGTGGCAGTTAAAACATACTAAGTATTTTAATTGAGAACAATGATCTTACATTTACTTCCAAATATTTAGGGTAAGGACGAGGACGAATTAAAGAGACACATCTATGCAAATACCATAGATCGCCACGTGATCAGAAAATTATTACAACGCTGTTTCATACCGTGTTCTTGCACAACGACTTGTCCGAAGCACGAGGTCGCCTTTGCTATACAAGACACGGTCCAAGCTCTCGATATACCTGAAGAAAACATCGAAACATTATTGAGCTACTTAGAACTTCACGATAAACGTTACGTTCAGTTATTAAGTCACGTGTATGTTAACTGTAGAGTTATCTCATACAATGGTCCAAACGAAATTAGGAAAGCCGTTAAAGATTGTCCGCCCTTAGCAATGGCTTTGGCCTTGCATAAAAACGAGGGTGCGGAAAATCAAAATATTCTTGAATTTCCTGTGGTCGAAGTTGCATCAGCGATGGGATGGGACAGCGGCATTTGCAAGCACAAGTTGAAGAATTTGGAATGGATGAACGGTGAGTTTCTGTTAACTTTGTTCTTCGACAATAAATATTTATTTGCAGTTAATGGACAAACGAAACGTTCCCGATTAAACGTCGAGTTTTCAAATCTGGGATTTCACTTAATGGCACCTGGAAATTTGTCCGCTTCTGAGCTGACGAGGCTTTGACGATTTGTATGACACGTTCAAGAACAGCAAAGGATATCATTATTGCAGCTTCATGCGATTAATTCGACGTTGGTTACGGCTGCTAAAGCGACTTTTAAAATGTGTATTATTGACGAAGATGTCACTGAAAGCGTTTCATTCCTAAAATCTACAATTAGACAATATTTTGAAAGTGAGAATCCTTTAAAGGATGTACCTGAGCTTCCTTGTAAGCCAGTTGACGAAGAAGTTATCAAAAGCGATACAAGGTCTTTGGTGTGGATGTATCGTGACAACACTTTCACGGGCAGGGCCGTTGCTCGAATATTTCACGGGATACAAAGTCCCAATTATCCAGCATTGATATGGGGTAGGTGAAGTTTTGGCGAATGCATATTGGTTCTGATTTTAATGCGATATGTCTCATCGCGACTAGAGAAATATTACGCATGCGTGATATATAGAATAATTGTATTTTTTAATTAAGTAATGTCGATATTGTTTTATTATTAATAGACGTAGTTTTATTGAATTTTTGTCATTTTTAAGGTGACTAAAATTGGATATTTACTAATATCCACTGTGGTCTCACTTATTTAGTAGCCCAAGTTTCAAGTTTAGAACTTTCCTACTTTTTTGTAATTAATTTCCAACTTCCTTAACAGAACAAAGATATTGAAACAGGATGGGAGGTGGGTAATATATGAAACTCTATTAGATACAGTTGGATTATTGAAAACGACTCATTTTAACCAACGTTTGATCTATATTGAGAATTTTGGAAGGCCAGGGTTAATAATCTTATTCTTATTTAACTTGTAGAACCAAAGCTCCCGATTTTTTTTTTGTTCATTAGTACCGGGTGACCCAATAAGACTGTTCCTCGGACATATCTCGGGAACCGTTCGTCGTATGACTTTAGTGTAAAAAAAAATTAGGTAAATCAGCCATGAAGAATCGCAGGAAAATATTTTCAAGTTTTAAAAATTACCACCAGAGGGCGTAACTGCCATCTTAAATTTTTAATTTGATTTTCTGTAAATTTCGCATAATAAACAAAATTTTTTGTTCACATTTGTAAAGAGAACCAGTTTATTTATCATTTTCGTAAAAACAAAAGTTTAGTTATTTCAAAAACAAAGATGGCGGGGGGTGTTCAATTGTTTTTGCAATAACCTGCTTTGACTTCTTAACGGTTTGACCGATTTTAACAAATTTGGTATCGTTGAAAAGATCATTCCTTAATCAATAGGAATCAACCAAAATAAAGTTCATTTAGTTGAATCCTTCTCCGCCAGGAGGCTAGTTTTGACACGATGACCCAAATTAAAAAAAAATCAAATGGAATGATATGACTTTTTCTTTATGATAAAGTAACCAAATAACATCCAAATAGGCCAGTAAAAATCATTTTTCAAAATCTCGTTCCTAACCTCAAATATTGGGAAAATGAGAATAATGGATGTTTGAAGATCGAGGACCGCGCGGTAAATTTTCTAAAACTATTAAAAATTTAGCACAAAATGAATAAGATGTTAAAGAGACAATTGTGAGTCTAAATATAATTCATTTAGGTATTATTTAAAAAAAAAATATCATCAGAACATTCATGTTGCTCCAAAGGGACTAAACGCATTTTGAACTTATTGCCACTTTAATATTACTCTCGTAATTCTAACCTTTAATTTACAAAGTAAGCCTAAAAACTTGAAAAGGTATACTATATCCGAATTCGAATATGTTAGACCATATATTTTGGAACCATTTACAAAGATTCTTTGTAAAATTTGATGCCCCAAATCTAGTACTTTGCGTAAAGTTTTAAGCTGTTTTTTTGCAATATGGTGTGTGGTCTTGGAAAAAGAAAGATAGGTAGGTAGTTCAGTACATCTTTGTCAAAAATATAATATATTTGAAAATTAAAAAGTATAAGGTATAACTTTTTAATCGAAATAATGATAAACAAGGTAAGTCTTGGCTTGGTTTGTAAAGTAAAGTAAAAGCACCCTACACTTTAGGCCTTGGAAAATTAAACAAATCGAACACGATGCATTATAAAATGACAGTCGTCATTTTGTAAATTATTTTGTTGTGTTTACATTCAGAAAGTGCAGTTTTTTGAATTTATAATCTTTTTTAAAATGCCGATTTCTAACCAAAAAGCATTTAATATACTGGCGATCTATTTTCAATGTTTTCAAAATGGGATTATCGCTGCTCGCACCTTCTATTTGCGCTATCCGAATCGACCGCAATACCATCGCCGCGTGTTTGTACGTTTAGACCAGCGCCTGTTAACAACGGGTAGCATCCGTAGACCTGTCATGAATCGGAGAAATAGGCAAAATAACGAACAAAAAGTTATTAATATCCTGGCATCTATAGAATTCAATCCCCAAATTAGTACTAGAGAAATTTCTCGAGACTTGGGTATTCCTTAAAGTACGGTTCATCGTATTATTCAAACCCAGAGG
>JALBCR010004329.1:0-126698 GCA_030710515.1 Abscondita cerata
CCCAACAAACTCCTGGACCCCGCGCGCTAACCCAACCCCACACATTTACAGAAAAATAACCACTTCTGTTTTTTGGGACATATGTGATTATTTTCGTAACGAGTTCCTTCCATTCTAAAAACTTTTAATGGTCCATCGTTGCGGCTATTGAACGTTTTTTCGTCGCTAAAAATCACTCGATTCCAAAATTCCAAAGGTTCGTTCACATATCGCCTTGCAAATTCCAGACGACGTCTCATATTTTCGTCACTGAAAACTTCTTTTGCAGCAGCATTATACTCTTTATTCCCATCTCCTTTAATCTTTTTGTGCAGTTATACGGCATCCGGGAAAATGTGTATAGCTATAGCCCTGGAGTATGTAGCAAATGGTTGTTCTGTTACGTAATGAAACAACTCGAGATCTTGAGCACGTGTAGATACTTTAGGTCTACCACTTCCGATGGCTCTTTCCAAAATGTGTTCAAGATTCCATTTTACTCGGTAATGCCCTACGGTGCTTTTTGGTATATCTAACATACGTGAAATTTCACGCACGCTACGGCCCGCCGCAATTCCGAAACAATCCGCGCTTTCAAATCAGCACCGAGATGAGGTGGCATTTTCACAACACTTGAAATTTTAAACTAAAATGGAATTTTCATTTCTTACTTTATTTATTGGTTTACACTACCCCTTCTCAAACAGTAGGTAATTGTTTATTTATTACATACTTCTAATGACCAATGTAACAACCCTCAGAGCAATTTGACTCAAAGGAAGTAAATTAAACAAGCAAGGATATTCTATTGTTATTGAAACTTATTCATAAAGTAAAAGCCATTTTCTTATAATGCTAATGGACAGGATTTTCTTAAAGTATTAAGATTTCAATAGAGGACTTATAAACTTTCGAAAATATCTAATTATAAATATTTGCACTGCAATTGCGCTTTTCCTTAATAATTTCTTAGCAATAACATACACGTTCTTGGTTTTTAAGTTGCCATAAATTTGATATGATATAAATTTGTGTTTCTAATATTACATCACAAACTAATCTTTATTCGCCAAAAATTGTTGCTTAAGTTGTAAAGCTTCGTACACACCTGAACAACAGAACCGAGCAACAAACATAACAACGAACCGAAAGTCAAACAGAACGACAAACGATCTTTTATGATTTCCAAAATCCGAACAACAAACGGAACGTTTGTGCTGTTCCCATAATTATTTTCAGTAGTTTTCAGTTCATATATATTTATTATTGAGAAGAGAAAATTGCGGAAAACAAGAAGATAGTGCCAACCAAATTTTTACGCACAAAGAAGAGTAAAAAATTATAATTTACTTTGCTTTTTTTTTATTTTGGAAATTTCCCGCCCAAATGATGCTAATAGGGACATCATTTTTTTCTTGCATTCTTAAACACTGATTAATTTAAAACATTTTTCTTCTGTCAACTCCATAATATTACCTAAAACACAACAAACCCACAAAAGGGAGGACAAAAATAAATAATTTAATTCTCCCGCATAAGTTTGTTCGCCGTTTTGTTTAGATTCGTCCAAACCTGCAAACGCATTCGCGCGCATTTTCTTTGATGTCGGAGAAAAACCGACAAGTTGCGGGAACGCCGCAAACCGTTCGTGGAACAATCAGGACTTGCGAATCTGTTCTAAAATTCGTACGTAGCACCGTCCAAATTAATGTTCCGATTGCCGTTCGGTTCGTTGTTCTGTTTGTTCCTCGGTTTGTTGTTCAGGTGTGTACGAAGCTTTACAATAAGCATATTAATATGAACTATATCTTATGAAAGGAGAGTTATGTAACTATAATTAACGACTTAACGTTACGTTAGTAGATTCCATTTACTATTTACACATATTTTCTTGGAACATTCGATAATTAACTATCGGGATATGATGACCCTATACTTCGCAGGTTGTGCGCAACTGGATACAAGCAAATAACTTGGAGCTGTTACCTGGCCAGCAAAAAGCCCAGATTTTAACATTATCGAAAATGTTTGGGCTCGAATACTTGCTGTTATCCGAAGACAACAAGGGCCAAATTTTATACCAGTAAACCGTAATGCACTAATTGCAGCCATTGATACCGCATGGGAAACGATTAATATTAATTATATTGATACCTTGATAGCGTCAATGAGCAGACGCCTCCAAGAATGTATCAATAATAATGGAAGTCACACCCATTATTGATTTCTTATATTTATTTATATAGTAATACCTTTATTTAAAAAAAACGTTTTCATTTAATTTTAAACTATAACTTGGTATCTTAATTATAATTATGTAATAAATTCTTGTCAAAAACTAAGTATATATGTTGACAATAAGAATTGCCTTAGTTTTTATTTTCACTTTTATATTAACTACAGAAGAAAATGAAACGTCATAAAATATACATTTTGTAAGGACTAAATATTATGAATAGAGAGTTTAATGATTTTTTTTAATAACTTACAATAATTAGTAGGTTAGATTTATTTAAAAATAAGTAATAATCAGTCAACCCAAATAACCATGTTTAGTTTTTTGATTTAATTTAAAAGTTATTGCTTGTAGACGTTTTTAAACAAAAATCAATTATTTTGTAAACATTTCCTAAACAAAAATTTTGATTCGATAATTAATCGAGCTATGGTGTTTAATTAGCGATACCTTCAAATATATTCTTTAAAGAAAAAATTAAGTAAGCAACGTAAATTACCTATTTTCTAAAAACGTGCTTAGTGTAATGATTCATTCTACAGTCCTTCTATAAGATAACCCCTGCTGAGACTACCTGCTGTTAGAATTGTAAATGATACCCTTAAGCCTGCTTCACAATGTGCAAACTTTTGTTTACAGAAATTGTGGTGTCCAAGTTTTAAATTTCATGAGTGTACACTGTACAACCATTTCATTATAAAACTTTGACAGACGTACGTTTTAACACTAATTTTGTTATTTAACATTTTGAATAAGTAAACACAAAAGTATTCTGCGGATTTAAAATAAACTCATGCTTAAATACACACATAAAAATTAATTTTATTTTATTCAGCACCAAACGTAAATATAAACATAACAAACCATTTCTTATTTTCATAATAAAATCAATAAACAATATTTTATGTTGTCGAAAAATTTTGACAATAATAATTTTTTTTTATATCTACTTAGCTGATGAAACGCAATAAAATTATTTATTAACTTATTTTTAAAAGGGTTGGACGTAATAAAATACAGCGATTATGTTATGCAGTAAACGACTTTTTTTTATACAACTATAAAGAACTCAGCTGCTACTTTTAAATAAATAAAATTTGACGGTTTATGAAACGTAGTAGAAATTGCTCTGACCCAAAAAAAATTAATCAATAAAAATTGTATATTAGAAGTTTTAACATTTTTACACCAATACAAATTTTGAATTAAAATTATAAAAATAAAGAACTAGAAAGAAAAACACATCAGTACTATGTTTGGCACAAGTTTTTGTTTGGTGGTTATTAAAAAAAGATAAAATGTAAGTAACTAATTATATATATAAAATTAAAATTAATACCTTTTCTCCAAAAAATAATTTTGTTTGCGTAATTAATTAAAAAATTAATTAATTTGTATACAACAAAAAAAAATGCAGTAGACGTATATTTAAAATGTTTTATACCTTTCCAGATCATCTCGTTCTTAATGCAGGAATGCAAAGAAGTATGTGTCCATCTTTTCTGTTTTAAAAGATATCATTCATGCAGGAATATTACGAACAAAACCATTACTTTATGTCTTCCTTTATTCTGAAGACGTTTTAACTCTGTACTTTACGGCCACTTTTGAGTTTTGCGTTTTCTTTTTACTCACGTCGCTACCGCTATTTTTAATATAAGTCTTAAAATTTTTTAGTGCAATTTTATATTGCATTTCTGATTTATATTTACAATTTAATGGAAACGTGCACATATAGCCGGTTTTGATTGTGTGTTTTTCATTGTGTAGAAAATCCAATTTTGTAATGCCGTTTTTAACAAAACCGAAATCTACTGCCCTAATTAAAACACAAAAATCTAATTTAACGTCAAATAAAAAAAAATTTAAAATTTGTTTATTTTGGTTTATTTTTTTGTTGTTGTTTTAATAACAAAGGAGAGGTGTTTGACTTCAATACTAAAAACTGAGAGAAAATATTTGAATTAAATTTCATCATTTAATCCTGAGTGATATTGTAAAAAAAATATTTTGGAAGTAAATATCTATTGTTCTCCTCGATAAACCTTTACAAAAAAAACTTAAAAAAAACATGTTTTGGTGAGCATCCAGATACATAGCGTCTACAACTTAACACAAACCTATATTAGAATCAGTAGAGAAAATTGATTGTTCAACATGTGGTTGTAACAGTGTCGCTTACTTTTTAGATAATTTTATACATTTAAATTAAAAATTTGCCATAATGTAAAACGGTCAGCAATAAGAAAATATTTGAAAACATGAAGGAACGTATTTACTAAATTACCAAATATGTAAAATAAAAAGAAAAATTGTTTTAACATGTGAATCATAAAAATCTAAAGTAAATTTTAAATATGCAAATGCGTAATAGCAGTTTTAATTATTAATTTATCTAGATATAAAACATTGAGTAACAAGATTTGAATCCAAATTTACAGTAGGATACATCTATATTAATATGTTATGTCCTTTTGGGCGTCCTCACCTTCTTTTACCGAATACTTTCAATTCATTTTACGAATTCACATGGAGTACATGCAAAAATCGACCTTTTTTCAAATTCGTCTCACATTAGAACGGCTTGAGATATTTTCGTTTGGACAAAAGTTTTGAATTTACGAAAGATGTGTCTTTATTTTTAGATTTAGATTTTTTTTTGTATAAGGGCATATTTGAGGTTAAAAAAAATTAAAAAAATTGTCAACAAAATTTCAAACAAATTAAGTCGTAAGTTGACCACAACTCGCTTATTTACCGACCGATTTTCAAAAATTAAAAACATCATACGTGGATAAAGAAATTTTTGGCCGTTTCAATTTTGTATGACATTAAAGAAGTTATAAACGAAAAACGTTTCCGATAAAATTTCATTCGAAAACTAAAACGGCTATAATTTCTAAATTATAACAGATAAAAAAAAAATTTATTTAAAAAAACGTTTTTTTATGACCCTATCACATGATGTTTAATAAAATTTATCATTTTTTAAAAATTTTTTCAAGCAATTTTACATTGTTATACGAATAATGTAATTTTTATAACTCCTGAATCATATTACGTAAAAACACGAATAAAAAATCAAAATATTTGTAATTTTGCAAATTTTCGAATGGTTTAACTGTAAAAGATTTAATCTCACCCAAAAAAAATCTTTGTATGCACCAACTTGATGACTCACACATGCGTAACTGCGAGCGTTATGCGAACCAAACAGTCAATCTCACCTAAATAAACTTTGTTGTATTACGTTAAAGCGGTCGAGCCAATAAATCCGGTTCAAAATATTTTTTAATAAATAATTTCTATTCGTACTACATCTATATCTTCTATATTAATATGTTATGTCGTTTGTGCTTCCTCACCACTACTCGATTCGTTGCGAGCGCACACCCAAATACTCTCGATTCATTTTACGAATTCACATGGAGTACATACTCTGCATTCATATTGATTACTCAACTGATGAATGTTAATGTAAGTGCTAATTATTGTTCATGACTGTCTGCTCCTTTAGAAGCTAATTCATTTTTGTGACTTAACGCATGCCTAGCATGCTGGCTGTGTCTAGTAAAATTAATATGAGTTAATTTTAATTAAAATGAATTAAAGACGTGCAGTAACATTTACTTCATAAATTATTTAAAACTAGTGGATTTATTTACTGGCAAGATATTTGTTTATTGAATGAATGAATCTTATTCATTTTTTTTTATATACATTTAACCAAAGAATTCTGTTTTCTATAAAAATTCAAAATTAAAACAATACATTTTCTAACTACCAACCTACCAATACCAATATTTGACAAAAATTAAATTAACTTAAATTTTCTCCCCTTCTTTTTCAATACTTAGTTTATTGAATCTATTCTTTCTCTTAATAACACTCCTCTCCTTTGTTCCATTTGCAATTTATCACACTCCTCTTTTATGTGTCTGATATTTTTTTCACTCAGTCTACATTTTCTTTTATTTATTTTCCAACTAGTATTTTTTTATTTTCTTTTGTTTGGAAATTAAAGTTGTTTATAATTTAATTATAACAACTTTTGTTTAAATTATTTTTGATCCGATAAGTAATTACTGAGATATTACAATCATGTGACACTAATTATGATAACAATATCTCCACCAATATTAATTTTACAAAAAAAGTTGAGAAAGAAAAGTTGTTGGAAATTCTATTGTCTATAGCTTTTGTTTGAACCATTTTTTTTCTAAAACGAAAATATTATTTTCGAATAACGAAGGCAATGTGAATTTTTATTTTTTATTTTCAATCTGTTTATTAAATGTTTTTTGGTATTTTTTAAGTTTTTAATTTGTTATATAATTCATTGTATTTGCAATCCGGATATATTTGAGCTTTTCACTTGCGTCTAATCACTCTTAACTATTTCGTGTTTCATATTTCTTCCTCCTTCTCCTAACTTGTTTACCTCCTTAGTTGCATACTTTTCTCTTTCATAATATAACTTGTTGTCTTCTGGTTTATTTGTTTTCTTGTTTTCTTCGTTACCTCTTTCCAGCCCTTATATAGAATTTTCTTCTTTCTATCCCTTCTTACTACCTTATTACCTTCTTTCATGACTGTATTCTTATCTTCTTAGATTTACATTTTTTACAATGCATCTTAGCCTTTGCTTTTCTACTCCTAAAGTCTAGTTCCGGTACCTTCATCCCATTCCTTCTAGCACCATAACTTCGCTGCGTGACACTTATTACCAGTTTTATAAACATCCACCTTCTTTTTTTCCATGTCATTCTCAAACATCTATTTTCTTAACTCCCATACTTCCTCAACAATCTTATTTGCGTTTTCTTTATATGCTTTTCATGTTTTGCTTTCCTCTTCTTTTTACTATCAACTTTCTTTTTCCTCTTCTTTTTAGAACATTATTATTTTTGTTATATTTACGTTTGTTATAAGTTTTTTTTCTGTAAATATCCCTTCAACAGTTTAGTTACAACTCCCATTTCATTTTCATTCCTAGTTTACTGCATACGCTGATATCCAAACTTTTATATTACCGCTTCTTTGATATTTCTTCATCCCCTCTTCCAAATCTTCAACATATTGCAGTAGAAAGTTTTTTAAACAAAAAAAATTGTTTCTAAAATTGAAAATGATCAATTAAAGATTTATAATAAATGTTTCCATTTAAATGTGAATTAAAAATTATATTTATTTAAGAATTTCTGAAAAGCCAATCCATATTTTTGATGGAATAATTTAGTTGTACATAAATAAATAATTTTCGTTTAATAAGTGAAGTAAGAAAATGTTTTGTAAGTAAGTTTTATTTGTAGCAATATTTAAGAAAATGCAAAATTGACAACAAGTGTTATCGAAATTATTTTTTGTAAAACAAAACAAATAATTTTGTGTGTGAGTTTACAGACGATAAACACACGTTATTACGATAAAGATCAAAATTTTGTTAAAATGAAATTAAAATGTTAAAGGTTACGAACAGTTATATATATATTAAAATAAAAGCAAGTAAACTATAAGTGAAACAAAAAGGTTGTGTAATGGTGAAAGGTAAAGGAGGGCAAACGTGCAAAGACCAATTGGATTGAACGTTGAGACATCGAATCGATAAGTTTAGATTCGGTTTTAAACATTTATGTATTTAACATGAAAGTTTTCATTCATTGAATCAAAAGTTAAAATCAATCGATAAAATTTCTTCGATAAATATAAACTGTGCACTCAATGCAGCTGCTGAAATGTTTGCTTAATATGTAAGAATTTTTTGTTTAAAATTGCAATTGTTTTATTAAGTTTGAAATCCATAATTTTTCAGTTTTTTTATATTCTTTTTTTAAATTAAGAAGAGGTAAGCGCTTCTGAATGTTATAAAATTATAAGAGTTTTTGTACCTGACTATAAAACAAAAGGTTTCTTTTTAGAATAGTTCTGCGGTGTTGTGATAAATATACCGATAACTGATGTAGCTTTAACTTGAGTATAAACACCATAAATGTAGCGGTTTAAATAATCATTTCAAAGCATAGCTAATCAATAAACAATTTTTCGTTTTATGAATGTTGATTTTTTTGACATTATAGACAATTTGAAGAATTAAACGTTGAGAAAGAAATGCTTTATATATAATAATTAAAATTTTCAAACTAATCATTAGCGGAAATACGCAATCATACCCGGAAAGCAATTTCGCAGGAGCAAAATACACGTCCAGTTTAATTGAATGTTGAGAAAGAAATGCTTTGTTAATGAGAATTAATTTTTTTTCATTCGATCCCGCCAAGCGCAAACGAAAATATACGCTCCTAAACGAAACCAAATTTTCTATTGCAAGAGACAATCGTTTAATACATCAAATACATTAGAACCTTTTTTTTTCAAACTCCCACTAATCCAGCTATCAGCATAATGTCTTTGCAGCCATCTTGCCTTTACTCACAAACCTTTTAGAAACAGGGCCGACCAATCGAAAATACGATCCGGAAATCCGTTTTGGCGCCATCTCTCCCTTACTCACGAACCTTCCCAAACATGCGTGCACGCCCCCGACCATTACTGAGCATCAACTCTGCCATCTCGACTTACTCACAAAGATTGGCGAACAATAGCCGACGAAGACCGAAATTCAAATTTCCCGCCAAAAATGAGCCAGAAACGGTACCATATAACTACTAGAGACAATTTCTCATACCTACACTTTTCGATTACTTTTCTGGTAAAAACCATCTTACGCGTTAATTTAATGGATTAATTGCCTGACAAATTTGGTGCGACATTTAGTGTCGTTTAATACTATGGTGGAAGGTCTGAATGGTTAATTTCTGTAGTTCGAAATTTATTTTTTTGTTTATTAATTTATGTTATACATTTTTACTAGATTAGATGCAGTCTCCGTTTTTTAATTCAGTTACTTCTACGTCAGTTTTCGTCTTTGTCTTAGTCTTTTTCATTTGAATACGATTTCATATGTTTTAAGACAAAACTGCCATCTCTAGTTAATCTAATGATTCTCTGACACATTTGCAATGCAAGAAGAGCAAGGATACATTCGACAAACTAGGAAACACATCTAATCATTTCTAGTTCTGTAATTTTGAGACCTCAAGTTGAAGTTTACTTAGTTTATCTGAATACCATTCTCCGTTATTCGAGGTTTAAGCTTAGCTTTTAGGAACAGAATAGTTACTTTTATTAATTTTAGTTTCACTACTTCATAAGAAATGCAAGGATTTGAAATTGTTGGTAGAAATTTTTTAATTTATTCATCCAAGTAGACATAAGCAATTTATCAGCAAATAAAATGTAAGCGGCTGAAAAGAATTAATAAATTAAAATTCAAGTAGTCGCAATTTATTTTGTTTCTCGCACGTACAAGTTAGAAAAAAGGCTGCAGCGAACTTTACAATAGCACTATAAAACATTAACGTTGACTGCATCTCGTTATAAATGTACCGGCAATTTGCATTTAAACAAAGCCCCGTCGAACAATTGACAATGTTACTGTCTACCAATAATTTTCTGCTAATGTTTATTTTAATAGGTTCGTACTTTACGGGTCCAAGAGAGACAATTTAAATTGTTTTAATGTGCGCTTATTAATACTAATAAAAAAGCTATCCATTGCACACACACAGACCTTTAATAGACGTTTTTATTTTTGTTACCACCTGAGACTGCTCAAATAACAACACAATTAATTTTCTTACTGCAGATATTGCGCAAATTTAAAACGCCGTTTGCATAGCGTGAGCTTAAAAGAATGTTTACCGAACCAGTATTTTAGAAAAAAGTTAAAATTAATATCGCATTCATTCTGAATAACGTAAAATGCAAATTAAGTCAACTGTTTAATTCAGAAGTAAATTAATTTACGTGAAGAAAAAACAAACCTAAATTTCTGATATAAACAAAAACAAATGATTACCAAGACAAGAAAAGGTTTTCAAAATAATTACGTGAACATGTGAAGGTGAAGAACAAAAATAAATTAGTGTTCAGGGTTGCATTGATATTTTGTGTTAGGGACCGTCTGGAATCGTTTATAACACAAGGGAATAAGCATTTTGACCATTTTTCTAACCTAAACTACCACTGTGAGTACAATTTTAACGTGGTGATGGTAGTAAATTATTTATTTTATTTTTTGTTGTACATTTTTATAGGTATTTATTGTTAATGTATGCTTTAGTAGGTAGATTATCTCAACCAAGAATTTTTAATCGCGAGAACAAAGTTCGAGCGTTTAATTTTTCTTAAGGGGATAATATGCCAATAAAAAACATGAATGCAATACAAGATTTTATACACAATCAAACCAATTTAATTAAAAATAAGTAATCTGACAGTTCTAAAATTTTAGTGTAATGTGCAAATATTAGAAAATTTAGTGAAACTTTGGGCGGCTTTGCATTATTAGTTGCTAGAATGCTTGTTTATTAAAATTAGAAATCGTTTGTGTGCGTCATTTTGAAAATGTCAGAAAGTGATTCTTGCCGGTAGAAATTAAAGCAGAAACTGAAGAAGTAACCCTTGCAACTGTTGCCGGCCAAATCTAAAGATGCATACATAAAAGAATTTGCTACCTTTAATGAATGGAGAGAGAAAAAGAGGTATGCAAACATCATAAACGAGGACATCCTGTTGGCTTATTTTTTAAATGTAAGAAGCAAGTTTTCTTCCTCGTCGATGTGAACGAAATATTCAATGTTAAGAGCAACTTTGAATGTGCATAGAAATATTGACATATCAAAATATGGCAAATTAATTGCTTATCTCAAGAGCCAATCAAAAAAGTACAAGGCAAAGAAGGCAAAAGTGCTTGAGAACAATTTTTGAAAACAGCATCTGATGAAAAGTACTTAATGATGAAGGTACAACCAACTTTCTGTTCTTTTCTATTGGTATCTTAATTATTTTATTCACAATCACCATATTATAGAGCTATTATTATGCCGCTATGAAACGTATTATAACACCTATAAAACACTAGTGGTTTATATTCCATAAAACATTAGTGGTTTGTAATATATAAAATTCAAGAAAAATTTGCAAAAAATTTAGTAATAATTTATTAACATTAATATTAATATTCACGTTAACATCAAAAGTAAACTTATTTGCAATATCAGGATTTACATTTACACAAACCACGTTTGAGGAAGACTGCATCGCGGAAATCTCTTGCATTGTGCTGGAATTTCCTTAAATTTTTCTAGCAATATCGATTTTATTTGACTTGCTTTCTTCTATATACCCCTCAACAACACTAGATGACCTCCACGCTCCGTGGTGCCTCTTAAGAGTGAGAATATTACCACAAGCATTAGCAACAGAGTCGCCGAAGAACGGCGCATACTATGGCCCGCTGTAGGATTTAGTCTAGAAGTTTTAAGAAAGAAGAAATTTGTGAGGGATCTGGAAATAGTGTTAATTCCCACAAGTTGCACGGTGCATTTTGAATTTATATATCGCAAAAATCTTCTCCTGCGAAATAGTACTTTTAGGACGTAGGCGTATGTATTTCTTGCATATCTCCATAACATTAACAGAGAATCCTTCGTCTAATAAAGTGAAACTTGACACATACAGTTTTTTTTCTGGGATGGACACGTAGGTAAAAGATCCTTTAAATCTTTCACATGTTCAATATTTAAGTTTACTAGTTTATTGCATCGTTAACCTCCACAAACACCCATTATTACAGAGCAAACTCTAGAAATATTTAAAATATATTTAATTATAGTGAATACAGAAACTTCTTAGTTTTCAACAAATTCTAATTGATTAGTATAATCAAACAATAATAATGGGGTTATTAGCCCATTATCAATGACGTGTATGGTGTGAACTACAAAAATAAAAGTAAAATGGATTTTTTTTTGAACGAATGGAGGATAATACGAATGATTACCTCCTTCAACCAGTAAAAACCTGACGTGTCTTGTATAATAAAATTCAAATACTTAGAATTAAAAATTATCAAATTCTGTTTCCCTCCAAATTATTTCTCAAAACTCAGAAGCCTTAAGCACGTTTCACATCTATCATCCCAAGCAGTACCATATATTTCAATAACATTGGATGAACATAATCAGAATATTTGTCAGTTGGAAACTTGTGTCAAATATTTCTACGAGCAGATTCATATTTAAGAAATATTGAATATACTAAGTGACATAGAAAGAAGAACACCCAGTAATAAATAATATTTTGTAAATTTTTTTTGGGAATATATTTGTTTATATTAAGATAAAAAACGATCAGTTTTTTCAGCCATATTGCCCTAGCGGTTGTTTTGTTAACCTCATTCAAAAAACACTTACGATTAAGTAGCCCTAAAACAATTAATTAAGCATTTGTAAGTACAGTTGTCATTTAAGCGATTTAAATTGCATTTCAAAGAGCTTCTTTAATTC
The DNA here is from genome assembly GCA_030710515.1 of Abscondita cerata. NCBI lineage: Eukaryota > Metazoa > Arthropoda > Insecta > Coleoptera > Lampyridae > Abscondita > Abscondita cerata. The sequence continues at coordinate 12,625 of JALBCR010004329.1, forward strand.
AATCACAATGCCTCCAGTGCGAAGACGCCATAATTTTCGGCAATTAAGCGAGTTTGATAGGGGTAGAATTGTGGGATTGCGTGAGGCTGGTTTGTCTATGAGAGATATAGCCGCTAGAACGCAACGGAGTTTAAACACTGTGGCAGTCTGTGTTCGGGCATGGAACCAAGAGGGCCGTACACGAAGAGCGAGAGGTACAGGACGTCGTCGAAGAACCACAGAACGCAAAGATCGCCGTCTTAGACTATTGGCTTTACGGGACCGCTCTTTTCTACACGGGCGATTGCGGACCAGTGGTTTGAAGAACATGGAAGACCGATTGGGATGCGAACCGTTTATAGACGGATAAGAACCTTTGGGTTCTTTTCATATCGTCCCCTTTTGTGCTAGCCTGGTGTAGAGAACGGGCAAATTGGAACCAAGAATGGAATTCAATTGTCTTTAGTGATGAATCCAGATTATCTTTGGGCATGCATGACCGTCGTGCAAGGGTGAGAAGACAATTTCCCTAATTTTCTGTAAATAGGCATGTGCACCACATAGTTGGAGTTATGGTATGGGGAGCTATTGCTATTGGTAGTAGGTCACCTTTGGTCTTCATTAGAGGTAACATAACCGCTGCGCGCTACATCCAGGAGGTCGTAGCCCCATATTGTACCTTATGTTCAGACCATCCCCAACAGCACATTCCAACAAGACAATGCACGACCTCATGTTGCTAGGGTTTCTTGGCTCATTTTCAGGCCAATCAAATTGCTTTGTTGCCTTGGCCACCAAGATCTCCCCAATCTTTCGCCCATCGAGCACGTCTGGGATATTATGGGAAGAAGATTACTCAATTTACCTCACCCTGCACAAACTCTAGCGGCTTTGCAGCATCAATTACAGATAGCATAGGATGAGATACGTCAAGAAAAAATCGATCACCTCATTAGAAGTATACCCAGACGTGTTAATGAGTGCACAATACATCGTGGTGGAGCAACACATTATTAAGTTTTTTGAAGAAGTTAACAGTTTAATTTTTATCAAATTGTGATTGTTTACTAATCTAATTCGTATACACTAGTATACCAAAAATTGTTCAAATAAATTTATTATTACTGGGTGTTCTTCTTTCTATCTCACTTAGTATATATCAGTATTTATAATATTTATACAAATTGCGAAATAAAAATTAGTGTACGGTTATTTAATAGTATATTATTTAATAAGTGGTAAAGAAGGCAATAAATCATGCGGATAATTTTGCGACACGAGACGTTAGTCGAGTTGAATACTATGCTTTATCTACGACAATAACATTTTTTGTTAAACATAATTTTACTAAAAGCAATAAAAAATTACAAAAACATTTAACATTTACCATAATTATCTAAAGACAATTTTTATTAACAAAATTAATAGTAAAGTGTGAGCAATTTCTGAATGCAATTAAAGATTTAAAATTGTGTAAAGTTATTGTTTCGTTTCTTGTAGGTTGTATGTATGTTGCCGTCTCAACCCCAACGCAAAACGACACGATCAATCTTACATCCATATTGCATATTGCGACGCATATTGCGACGTGGAATGCGGAATTTAAACAAACAATTACGACTAAAAATGCTGACAATCAGAAAGCATTTCTAACGACCTCGTTTACAAAGCAAACAAACCTACATCGTACATATAAAACGAAGTAGATACAATAACAAAGTCAGTCACAGTTAAGTTTAGTTTAGTGTAGTTTAAGTCCAGTTTGATTCGACACTTAACTGGCGTCGATCAGTTAGCGACACTGACCAGCGGTCAGCACAAGCGCGTCGCCAACATCCAACCCCGCCAGCGATCTCAAGCCCTACATGTGATACCACAATATCAGGTATCACTCACGCACAAATTTGCCTCTGAAATCAGCAGCACCGAACCGCAGCACTCACACCAGCGCCAACGAGAACGGAATGAACCAAAACATTTGCAACAGCATCAACGAGAGCGCCAAGAAAACAACCGCAAAACAATTTTTTTGCCCATTTTTGCATAACAATCTTAGACACTCTTTATCGTAGATCAATTTACTAAGGAGCGACTCATGTGGGGTTGCCGTCTCAACCCCATCGCAAATCGACACGATTAATCTTACATCCGCATATTGCGACCTGGAATGAGGAATTCAAACAAACAATTACGATTAGGGAAAAACTGACAATCGGGAAGCATTTTTAACGACCTTGCTTGTGAAGCAAACAAACTTACATTGTACACTCATGAAATTTAAAACTTGGACACCACAATTTCTGTAAACAAAAGTTTGCACATTGTGAAGCGGGTTTAAGGGTATCATCTACAATTCTAACAGCAAGTAGTCTCAGCAGGGGTTATCTTATAGAAAGACTGTAAAATGAATCATTACACTAAGCACGATTTAGAAAATAGGTAATTTACGTTGCTTACTTAATTTTTTTCTTTAAAGAATATATTTGAAGGTATCGCTAATTAAACACCATAGCTCGATTAATTATCGAATCAAAATTTTGTTTAGGAAATGTTTACAAAATAAAATTAGAAATAATTTTGATTTAAAAAACGTCTACAAGCAATAACTTTTAAATTAAATCAAAAACTAAACATGGTTATTTGGGTTGACTGATTATTACTTATTTTTAAATAAATCTAACCTACTAATTATTGTAAGTTATTAAAAAAAAATCATTAAACTCTCTATTCATAATATTTAGTCCTTACAAAATGTATATTTTATGACGTTTCATTTTTTCTGTAGTTAATATAAAAAGTGAAAATAAAAACTAAGGCAATTCTTATTGTCAACGTATATATTTAGTTTTTTGACAAGAATTTATTACATAATTATAATTAAGATACCAAGTTATAGTTTAAAATTAAATGAAAACTTTTTTTTAAATAAAGGTATTACTATATAAATAAATATAAGAAATCAATAATGGGTGTGACCTCCATTATTATTGATACATTCTTGGAGGCGTCTGCTCATTGACGCTATCAAGGTATCAATATAATTAATATTAATCGTTTCCCATGCGGTATCAATGGCTGCAATTAGTGCATTACGGTTTACTGGTATAAAATTTGGCCCTTGTTGTCTTCGGATAACAGCAAGTATTCGAGCCCAAACATTTTCGATAATGTTAAAATCTGGGCTTTTGCTGGCCAGGGTAACAGCTCCAAGTTATTTTCTCGTATCCAATTGCGCACAACCCGCGAAGTATGAATAGGGGCGTTGTCCTTTAACAACAAAAATACATTATGAAAATGTTAATTCAACAGATCCCGAACTATTTTTTGGAGAAAGTATAGTGAAATAAGAATACTTACTTGTTGGAAAATATAATCTTCGTCTGGATAAAACACTTCGACTGAAGGTTTCATAATAGTTTCCAAAATATCTAAATACGCAGCAGAATCAAGACGTCCATCGATAGCCCAACAAACTCCTGGACCCCGCGCGCTAACCCAACCCCACACATTCACAGAAAAATAACCACTTCGTTTTTAGGACATATGTGATTATTTTCGTAACGAGTTCCTTCCATTCTAAAAACTTTTAGTGGTCCATCGTTGCGGCTATTGAACGTTTTTTCTTGAAATCGTGCTTGAAGCAATAAAGAGATTATCATGTAACTTTATTAAAATTCGAAAAATGTATATCGTTCACCATCATCTTCTTGCTTAATGCGCATGTCATACATTGCAGGTAATTTCTATACACAGTATTCAATTGTTATATATATATAGTAACATTTTCGTCGCTAATCACTGATTACAAAATTCCAAAGTTCGTTCACATATTCTGCATTCTTTATCCTCATCTTCTTTAATCTTTTTTGTGCAGTTATACGGCATCCGGGAAAATGTGCATCTGCTATAGCCCTGGAGTATGTAGCAAATGGTTGTTCTGTTACGTAATGAAACAACTCGAGATCTTGAGCACGTGTAGATACTTTAGGTCTACCACTTCCGATGGCTCTTTCCAAAGTGTGTTCAAGATTCCATTTTACTCGGTAATGCCCTACGGTGCTTTTTGGTATATCTAACATACGTGAAATTTCACGCACGCTACGGCCCGCCGCTAATTCCGAAACAATCCGCGCTTTCAAATCAGCACCGAGATGAGGTGGCATTTTCACAACACTTGAAATTTTAAACTAAAATGGAATTTACATTTCTTACTTTATTTATTGGTTCACACTACCCATTCTCAAACAGTAGGTAATTGTTTATTTATTACATACTTCTAATGACCAATGTAACAACCCTTAGAGCAATATGACTCAAAGGAAGTAAATTAAACAAGCAAGGATATTCTATTGTTATTGAAACTTATTCATAAAGTAAAAGCCATTTCCTTATAATGCTAATGGACAGGATTTTCTTTTAAGTATTAAGATTACAATAGAGGACTTATAAACTTTCGAAAATATCTAATTATAAATATTTACACTGCAATTGCGCTTTTCCTTAATAATTTCTTAGCAATAACATACACGTTCTTGGTTTTTAAGTTGTCATAAATTTGATATGATATAAATTTGTGTTTCTAATATTACATCACAAACTAATCTTTATTCGCCAAAAAATTGTTGCTTAAGTTGTAAAGCTTCGTACACACCTGAACAACAAACCGAGCAACAAACATAACAACGAACCGAAAGTCAAACAGAACGACAAACGATCTTTTATGATTTCCACAATCCGAACAACAAACGGAACGTTTGTGCTGTTCCCATAATTATTTTCAGTAGTTTTCAGTTCATATATATTTATTATTGAGAAGAGAAAATTGCGGAAAACAAGAAGATAGTGCCAACCAAATTTTACGCACAAAGAAGAGTAAAAAATTATAATTTACTTCGCTTTTTTTAGGAAATTTCCCGCCCAAATGATGCTAATAGGGACATCATTTTTTTTGCATTCTTAAACACTGATTAATTTAAAACATTTTTCTTCTGTCAACTCCATAATATTACCTAAAACACAACAAACCCACAAAAGGGAGGACAAAAATAAATAATTTAATTCTCCCGCATAAGTTTGTTCGCCGTTTTGTTTAGATTCGTCCAAACCTGCAAACGCATTCGCGCGCATTTTCTTTGATGTCGGAGAAAAAACCGACAAGTTGCGGGAACGCCGCAAACCGTTCGTGGAACAATCAGGACTTGCGAATCTGTTCTAAAATTCGTACGTAGCACCGTCCAAATTAATGTTCCGATTGCCGTTCGGTTCGTTGTTCTGTTTGTTCCTCGGTTTGTTGTTCAGGTGTGTACGAAGCTTTACAATAAGCATATTAATATGAACTATATCTTATGAAAGGAGAGTTATGTAACTATAATTAACGACTTAACGTTACGTTAGTAGATTCCATTTACTATTTACACATATTTTCTTGGAACATTCGATAATTAACTATCGGGATATGATGACCCTATACTTCGCAGGTTGTGCGCAACTGGATACAAGCAAATAACTTGGAGCTGTTACCCTGGCCAGCAAAAAGCCCAGATTTTAACATTATCGAAAATGTTTGGGCTCGAATACTTGCTGTTATCCGAAGACAACAAGGGCCAAATTTTATACCAGTAAACCGTAATGCACTAATTGCAGCCATTGATACCGCATGGGAAACGATTAATATTAATTATATTGATACCTTGATAGCGTCAATGAGCAGACGCCTCCAAGAATGTATCAATAATAATGGAGGTCACACCCATTATTGATTTCTTATATTTATTTATATAGTAATACCTTTATTTAAAAAAAAGTTTTCATTTAATTTTAAACTATAACTTGGTATCTTATGTAATAAATTCTTGTCAAAAACTAAATATATACGTTGACAATAAGAATTGCCTTAGTTTTTATTTTCACTTTTTATATTAACTACAGAAAAAAATGAAACGTCATAAAATATACATTTTGTAAGGACTAAATATTATGAATAGAGAGTTTAATGATTTTTTTTAATAACTTACAATAATTAGTAGGTTAGATTTATTTAAAAATAAGTAATAATCAGTCAACCCAAATAACCATGTTTAGTTTTTTGATTTAATTTAAAAGTTATTGCTTGTAGACGTTTTTTAAATCAAAATTATTTCTAATTTTATTTTGTAAACATTTCCTAAACAAAATTTTGATTCGATAATTAATCGAGCTATGGTGTTTAATTAGCGATACCTTCAAATATATTCTTTAAAGAAAAAAATTAAGTAAGCAACGTAAATTACCTATTTTCTAAAACGTGCTTAGTGTAATGATTCATTCTACAGTCCTTCTATAAGATAACCCGTGCTGAGACTACCTGCTGTTGTAAATGATACCCGTAAGCCCGCTTCACAATGTGCAAACTTTTGTTTACAGAAATTGTGGTGTCCAAGTTTTAAATTTCGTGAGTGTACATATTGCACTGAAAAAGTTACTTTAAATAAAAAAATTTAAAAACAAAAATTTATTAATAAAAAATGTATATTAAGTGTTAATTCAAATCAATCATTGATAACGTAATAAAATTAAAATACGAATTTTTGGTACCAATCTAATTTCAATTTAAAAAAATTATTTTTATTTTTGTAGACAAAGCCTTTTCATTTAATAAAATTAAGTAGGTAGTGAATAGAATTAGTGTGTTAGTTGTAAGCGTTAAAATAAACTTATCTGTAGTCTAAATAAAAGAACTGTTTGTGTGAAACGTCCGGTTGAATTGGACAAAATATCACGTATTGGATATATTATTTTCAAAATTTTGGCACCGCGAAGTAAGATACCAGCTATACCTAGAAACAAACTCAGTAATTTTGTGTGAACATTTTTGAAGGACAAAATGAAAACGGGAAGATAGAGAAGAGTATGACTGAAGCAAAAGACTCGATGTTAAGGTGTTGAACTGTTAAGACGTTAGAAGAAATAAAATGAACAAATAATTAAAAACCCATTAATTAAAGACGTAATGCATTTCCAAACAAACATGTAAAAAGGAACTTAAAAGTAAATCTCCGAAAAGTGAATATATTTGATTGTGAATAAACAATTAAGATTCGAGCGTTGTTGCAGCTCGCATCGTTTATTTTGCCCGCATTGAAAAAAATGTTATAAACAATTAAAGAATTAGTAAAAAAATAAATAGAAGAAATAAAGAAAATGGTATTAATACCGAGAGAAGAAAGCAATTCATGGATCCGATGGGGAAGCAAATGTGCGGAAGTAAATAAAATTTCGTCAAATGTTACAGGTTCATCTTATAAGATTTTGTAAATAAATTAAAGTTTGCGTTAAATATATATTTAGTAGATTAAAGATACTTGCACGTAAAAATAGGGTTTTATAAAAAGATTTTATGTAATGTGTTTTGTATTTAAAGATATGCTATAGATGAAATAAATTGTTGTTAAACTAAGTTAATATTCCCATTAAAAACGTACACAAACCTGAGATTAAGAAAAAGTTAAAAGTTTGAAGCTAAATTTATAAAATTTATTTAAAAAGAAATTTAGAGTCTCATGCTAAATAAAAATTTGTTTATTAAAAGCACATTAACAATCCATCGCAATATAAAACAATAACAAAGTTAGTCACAGTCACAGTTAAATTCAGTTTAGTGTAGTTTAAGTCTAGTTCAATTTGACACCTAACTGGCGTCGACCAGTTGGCGACACCGACTAGCGGTCACTACGAACGCGTCGCTAACATCAGACCCGGCCAGCTGTCTTGGACCCGACATGTAATACCACGGTATCAGGTATCACTCACGCAGCACATAATACGCGACTTACTATATTCCACGATCTACACTACGTTTATTCATTACTGTAAATAGTACAGCTCGATTACGGTATGTGTAAATAATAAACGCTAGTAAAAATCGACACAATTCCAAAGTATTTGTTTGGTTTGATCCGGAGTCTAGAGTATTTACACCCTAAACGTTACAGAACTATAAACGTCTGCGACACTGCTAATACTTATTTGTAAATTAATTAAACTATAAATCTTATTTGCTCTGTCTGTTTTATTTTTTGTGGATTCGTCTATGTAGCCTTTGGCTACGGTTGATGATTTCCACCCTCCGTGCCGCTTTAGAGCAGTGATGTCGCCGCCAAAATCAACCAGTAATGTTGCGGACAAACGTCGGAAACAATGGCCCTTGTATAATCTGCTGTCCGGTAATTTCAGAAGTGTGGCAATGTCTTGCTCCATAGCCCCAAATTTATTGATGGCAATTTTTTCAAAAAATACTGTCCTTTTGTGAATTTCAAATATGATAAAAATTCTCCTGTTTTAGCAAATCATCTGCTTATCTTTGTTTTTCTGTTTGGTAGAGTGACCATAAAAACTGATCCAAGGTCTTAAATATCTGCAACCTGCATGGAATTTAATTCAGCAGCACTAGTAGCGCCCATAATGTCTATTATTAAATTAACCTAAATAATTAGTTAATTTAGTAAAGAATATAATTATTTACACAAAAACATACCTTTGTTGCTAGAAAGTTATTATCTGGGGCTTCTTGTATGAATTTGTTAATTTCTTCTGATGTAAATGTTCTCGCTTTTGTAGGTGTGTAGTTCTCAGATTTACGTTTCAGGAATGCTTGCAGTTTTTAAAAACTTTCGATATTCACCCCATTATTGATACTTAAATTACTTCTAAGCATGGAGTAAAATGTCCATAAAGATGAAGCTTTATATTTACCGGACAATTCCTGGAAGCACGCCAGGAGAACATCTTGCGAAAAACAGTTTATGTTATTTTTAATACGCCAATCTATAAAAATCTTGTGAGTCGTATGGTAATTTTGGCGAGATTTCTCAGGGAAAAGATTAAGGGTTGTTACTCTAGCTGCTTCTTTTACGTGCGATAGTGTGCCGATTTCCAATGCGTTTTGGTAACTTATTTTGTTCAATACTAATGCACGCTTTCAACAACCCATAGAAGGTTGGATATAATAAAGGTGGAAGGACTTCAAAATTGTGACAAATATTTACATATATTAATAGATATTTAACTAGCGAGTGCATTAATTTAACAATTGAGATATTTTAATGCGTGAGCGAAGTGAGCGCGTTAATGTTTGAGATTGTTAATTGCTCTTTAATTCACGAGTTAGTTACACAACCTTTCAACCGACGACAGTACTTTGTAATTTTAATAAAATTATATTTTAATAATAAATTCTAGAGAAGGTACGCTATTGTGAACGCACCTTTAAAAAGCACATTTTGTGAACTCACCACAATTCTTTAAGTAAATAACATAACCTAACTTTGTCGTTTCTACTTTTTTGTGAGCTTAGTTTTTGGTAATTCTTTTACCTTTTCGTCTTTTGTATTTATATTTGCCAACAGTATTTCAATACTAAATCACTAAGTTGATAGCAAAACAAGGTGTATTAAATTTTTTTGTGAGAACGGATTGATGCTTAATCAAAATACTGGTCCACCTACAAAAAAAACACCATAAGTCATTCCTTTTTTTTTGATTTGCTCTTACAGTCCCTACTTGAAGAATTTAACTTTTGAACAATAAGTAAACAATATTGAAGAACTGCGTGAGAAAATACATTGTTGAGCTGAACACTCTTAAATGTTATTAAACTTTATCATCGGAATGTTGCGTACAATATAAAAAATGTCTCAAAATGTAAATAAATTTAGTATTTATTATAACTTTAAATTAGTGTCGATTTGTTATTATTAAAATTTCTACCCTACAAATTACGATAGATTTTTTATTTATATATATTCATGTTGAACTTCATTAACAGATATTGGCGAAATGGCAACTTGATTTAGTGATAAGTATGTTTAGTTGCCTATACCAAAATCGTCTATTAATAGAAAATCGTTCATTAATAGATGTCATTAATGATCAATTTTGTTGGATTAATGTAAGCCATAAACGCACAGTCGACGGAAATAGTTATTTAACAAACGAGTTTATTAATAAAAGCGATTAACAATCGAGATATTTTAACGCGTTAGCAAAGCGAGCTCGTTAATGAATGAGATCGTTAATCGCCGTTTAATTCAAGAGTTAGTTACACAACTTTTCCGTCAACCGTATTTTGTAATTTTAATAAAATTATATTAATAATTTTAGAAAAGTTATGTTATTGTAAACGCACCTTTAGAAAGTATCGTTTTGTGAACACACCACAATTTTTTAATTGTATAACATAACCTAACTTCATTGTTTCTACTTTTTTGTGAGCTTTGTATTTGATTATTCTTTGCTTTTTCGTCTTTTGTATGGCTATTTAACAACAGTATTTTAATTAAAGTCACTAAGTTGATTGAGAATTGAGGTACTAAATTCCAATTGTTGTATCAAAATACAACAGTTTTTATCACAGCGAAACAAAGTGTATAAATCTTTTTTGTGAGAACGGATTGGTGCTTATTCAAAATAGTGATGCACCTACAAAGGCCGAACCAGAAATAGTTGACAATGTTTGACAAATAGTACAAGAAGCCCAAGTACATCTTTACGTTGCCTGTAAACAAGTTCAACTTTTGATAATGACTTGTCAGATCATACCAAACAAAGATATTCATTTATATCGCTACTGTGTATTCCAGCTTAAGATTCTTTAACGATGAGGCTTAATGTTATTTCACACAACATGCTCATGTAGAGATTATAAAAAAAACATTAAAGTGGTTCCACTACACCTCCAAAAGATATTTTTAGGAGCCGGAATGTTTATCGGGCCATTCCTTTTTTATAGTTTTTATTTTCTCTTACAACCCTGCTTGAAGAATTTATCTTTTGAACAATGAGTAAACAATATTTAAAAATTGTGTGAGACAATAATTTGTAAAATAGATGAGCTAAACATTGTTATATGTTATTAAGTGTTATCATCGGAATGTTGTATACAGTACAAAAATGTCTCAAAGTTTGTGTGAACAAATTGAAGATTTATTACAACTGTAAATTAATGTTGATTCGTTATTATTAAAATTTGCTTTGCTACAAATTATGACAAATAAAATAGCAACTTTAGGAATACACATGTATGCTTAGTTGCCTATACTCAAATCGTTCATTAATAGGGGTCATCAATGAACGATTTTGTTTCCGTTAATGTAAGTCATATATGCACTGTCGACGGAAAAAATTATTCATTCATTCATACAGACTACCATAGATCATTGTATTATCCATTAATTTAATTAAAATAAAAAACAATTACTTATAATTACAATAAATTATTTTTTTACGTCATACACCGATTCACTACCGTGATGTCCCTACCACAACTACTATTTTTTGCTTTATAGATAAACGATCTAACTAAAATCCTAACCCTAAATATGATAACGTCACGACGTCGAATAGTAGGTACAATTATAGCAAGTTTTTGAAAACAATTAAGAGGTTATTATTATTGTTAACCAGTTTAGTCTTAGTTTTTTTTATGATCTTAGTTTGTTACCTGATAATACAATCGCTTAAAAGTTTTTATCCAAAACGGCCGCTTTTAGCGACAAACACTAACAGTACTTTATATATAACATTAAAGATGACTCCTTTAATAGTAGAAGATACTACTTAGAGAAAAAGGGAAAACATGTACACATTAATCAAATGTAAAAGTAATTATCAACTGATATCAACTATCAACCAAACAATGACACTAAGTTCAAAATTTCATTTCAGAACATTCAACAAACAACTAAAAATGTTTTTAATTAAAATTATACGTAAAACTTTGTAATAACAACAACAAAATATAAATTGTTATTTTGACGCGCCTTTATGAAGAGTTTTAATTAAAAATGTACACAAAAGAAAGTATCTTAAGAAAATCAAAAGCAAACACAAACAAAGAAATAAAATAGTCTTCGAAAAGTGCAGATATTTTGAGTTTGAATTTCAAATCAACATAAAATTTATTTAATTATTTAAGATTTTTTACAAACTCAAAGTATAAATATATGTACGCTCTTATTTTCCGTTTATACTTTTTAGTTTCTTAGTATATTACTTTGCTTATATAAGTTTGTCAAATTTAATTTTCATTATTATTACTATAAAATGTTTGTAGTTTCATTAGTGCAACAAAATGAAATACAAACTTGCTGTTAAGGTTTATAAATTGTATACAGAATGCACTTTTCAGTTCGCTAGGTAATATTTACTCAGCAAAGCCGTCATATAATATAAACTTTTTAGACTTTTACTAAATTACTAAACCTTTTTCTAGAGTTCATAAATTTTACTTAAATTAATTTATAAAAAAAAGTTAACATTTATTTAGTATGTTTGTTCTTTATAAAGATGAAGCAATTCAATAACTACTTCAGCTACCAAGAAACTTATAAGTATTTAAAATAAAAAACAAGTGAAACCAAAAGTTGTTATACGAATCACACCGAAAAAATGAATAAAGTCATATTTTTCACACATACCAATTTTTTAGCAAACTTTTCAATCCGATTTCGGGTAATCTAAATTTCTTCCATCAAATTTAGATGTTGTAATTTCCTAAAAAGTTTCTGGTAGTTATTGTTCAAAAACTAATTTTGAAGAATTAAAATTAAATTTATTTATAGTTTAAGAATTTATGAAAACCCAGTCCTTATTTTTATTTATGAACTAATTTAGTTTTTACATAAATGAATATTTTTCGTTTAATTAGTAAATTATATAATGTCTAGTAGTTAAGTTATATATGTAACGGTAATTAAAAAAATGCAAAATTAGCATTTGGTGTAGAATAAGTATTATCAGAATTATTTTCCAAGAAGAAAAACTATTAACTTTGTTGTCCAAAGAGACGACAAGTGCATTAAGTTTACCACGGTTAAAAGTGTACAGCTGAAACGAACTAGTTTTAATGTGAAAGGTAAAAATAGTTTAAATATTTATTTGATAAAAAAATATGTGCTTAAACCATTGCAATACGTACATACATACATTTCTTTAAAACCGCTCTGTAGTTATGCAAGAAAGTAAAAAGTATCTTTTGCTAAAATTTATTTAATGACAATAATACTGAAAGCTTTAGAACCATGGTGAGAATGTTTAAGATAGGTAGGACTGAAAGGGTAACATACAAAGAACTTCTTACGCAAAGAAAATTTACAGGAAAACAAGTGAACGTATATAACATATTATTCGAAAAAAAGGATGTTCAACATAATTTTAGAATTTAGTTGTAAATTTCCTACGGTTGAGCTTTTTTATTAGGAGTTGAAGTTAATGAGAGTCAGTGAAAACACAGTTCATTTATTCACATTAACGAATTTGACTGGCTGAGGTCCTTATCAAGATGAGTACATCTTTGGCATAGACCATCAATTTTTTGTTAAAACAATTAATAAATCAATACATACAATTTTTAAAAAGAATGTTGATGTAAATAGAAGGACTGTGTTTTGACTGACTCTTATTATCGTCCACTCCTAAGAAGAAAACCCAACCAACTCTGCATTTTATCAAACAAACAATGCAAAAAAAAACTCAAAATAGATGTCGGTTGTAAACTGCAAAGTCAAAAACTAATATTTTAATTTAACGTGTCATTCCACTTGTGCTGAGAGATTAATTGGCAACAAAAAATAAATCTGGCTGTCTCTCAAATTTGGCCAACCACAGAGAATAAAAGCGACTTCTAACGTGCATTTGAATTCTTTATGCTGGTGAGGTTTATTTTTTGCAAACCTGTAGAAACAATTTAAGAAAGACAGAAAATATCATAAATATCATTGCGGAACAATTTCAAAAAATCGGAGGAAAAACTCCCTAAATGACTTATTGCGGCCAGAACTAGTAACTCACAACACACAAAGAAACAAGAAGAAAGGGAGGGAGACGGCCACTTCACAGGAAAAAAAACTAGCAACTGACAAAACTACGACAGAAAGAACAACACTTTCTCCTTGAGTGTTGACCTCAGCTGGTCAAGAAATCGGCACCGTAACTGGTCTAAAACGTTACCCTTTCTGCGCGAACTTGTGCAACTTGGTGGTTTAGACAACCCCAATAGAAAAGTATTTAGCAAAACATACGCTATTTTTATCAAGGAAAAGCACTTTACGACGTTTTTAAAGTAGACAAAAATGCTTTGCGTCTACTGCAGAAAAAACTTAAAACAGCATTTTACAACACTAAAAATCGGACTAAGGAAAAGCACCCCTAAACGCTAACAAAAGGGTGGACAAATAAGGTAGCAACAAGTGCTAGCTATGCGCACACTCAAAAGTTTCAAGGTTGCAGTGTTAGCTAAATCCTACTTAATTTAAGTTTTGATACAGGACAATTATTTGGGGTGAAAGAAGCGATTGTGAACAAAATTCAGTGCAACAAAAAAAGGGATATCGACTAGGATAACAACAACCTGGTCAGATCTGCAACAAATGATTCTCAACTTAAAATTAGGAGTAGTTTTGCGATAAGCGTGGAAGACATTTTTTTTGCTTACAGGAGTTTACAACGGAGAGGATCTTTTGTTTTGTAGATCACCAAAACTAGTCCAAGTGGAAAGTACATTCTTAAAAGTCAGAGAGCGAGAAAACTTTGTTTGTTGTGGGAATTGATAAAAAAATGGCAATTGCTATCAAATTTGCAGTTATTGTCATTAATTACCGGTTTGGCAAGCCGAAAACTCCGTAAGGGAGCGTAGAAGCCTGACCCTCACCCAACAAAAACTTAAAGCAATTGTGGTAAATGAAACTGTTATGGAAATCAAAATTTATTGAAATAATCTTAGATAAACTGAGACGAAGACACTCGTTGCTATCGGCAAAACAACTCAAACACTAACAGTGCAGTAATTAAATGTGGATGTAAACCCAAAACCATGCGATGGATTTACAAAATGCTGGTCTAGCACATTTTTGTCTAAAGGGTTGTTTTCTAGAAACACAAAAACTAAAACAATTAGCAACAAAAGAAAATTTGATATAGTACAAATATTAGCATACGTTTGCATTGCAGAGGCAGTGCGAATGGAAAAGAACAAAAAAAAATACGGAGATTAAGTCAGTCAGATAGAACTCTACTCAGTAGATCTTGTGACAATATCAGAATCCGCAAATGAATCCTTGTTTAACACCAACTTCTGCATGGTATTAAAATGTACGGAAGCTCTAAAAATCCATATCCTAGCAAAGAAAAATAAGATCTGCTGGCATACAGACGACTCAAAAACCGAAGTAAGGGAGGGAAAGCAATTTTGCCAATACTTTTGAGACGAAAGTATAAGCAATTTAACGTATGTTTAAAGATTTTTCCTCCGTAAAATTGGCCAAAAAAATATTACAGGACCGTACTCTAGACAACTAGACCCCTTTATGGAAGGTGAATGTAAAAGAACCAAGACACTTGTTACTGGTGGAGGAGACGTTTTGCACCTTAATGTGGGTACTTCTTATAAACCAATGCCAAATAATGGGTGTTGTAATAAAAGTTGTAAGTTTTCACTACAACACCCATTTAATCTGGCACTAGCTTAGAAGAAGCACCCACATTAAAGTGCGAAACGTTGCTTTCACCAGTAACCAGTGTGTTGGTTTTTTTTCATTCACCTTCCTTAAAAAGGTCCAGTCAGCTTGACTACGGTCCTGAAATATTTAAGCAATTTAACGTAGTATCCAATAGAATCTGGAATAAAAATATTATAAAAGAAACATACTTATTATGTCCGACTGTCAGGCGACCATCAAAACGTTGATCAGTAATGTCATATACTTAAACATGTGTAAAACAAAACCAAACAAGCTAGGAGTACTCAATAAATTTAATCTTGTTTGAATTCCAAGACACGCCGTTTTAGAAGACAATGACCAAGCAGATGCCCTCACTAGAAGGAAAGCAGTTACATCTTTTATTTAACCAGAACCTTTTAATGGTATTGGTAAGCACGCATAGGTTCTGAAAGAAGAAACGGAAAAAACTACTAAGATAAACTATCAGGTCAAAGGCAACTAAAGATTCTACTAAGGAATTTCACCAAGAGAGAAACAAGTTAATCGTTCGGATTATGCAGGGACATTAGCCTGTGAGATGTGTTTTAAACACAATAATCAGGTGTACATAAAATATGTCTAAACGTCAAAGGAAAACCGTCCCTTCTCCAACAATTTTTCATGCCAACAACACCAACTTATTTTATTTATATAATCGTATGGTACATTTTAAATATTGTATTGTTATGTAAGTGTTATGTATGGTGCCTCAGAAGATCAGTATAAACCTGTACAGTGTGGTGACAAAACCGTGTGCAATTGTGGATTGGTTCGTCTTGGCCAAGCATTTACTTCAAGGTTTAGGAAAACCACTAAAACCTAAACATGCCAACCCTTACCCACCTTAGCATTCACATGTAATAATATTAATTAAGTGTGTAATGTAACTGTGTTTTGTGAATTTGTGTTGCACATTTTTTTCCTAATTCCTAAAAGTTTCAGCTCCAATTTGTAAAATATTTTACTATCGCAGGTATATACGGCAGAGGTTTGCAGTTGCTTGTAATTTGAACCTTTTGCTATTGTTCCCATGTAAATAACTTTCAAATACAAGTTTTTGACAGCTACAAAGCTCAAACACAGGACCCAATCTTACAAATAAGTATGTTAATTAGTAAAATTTAGAAATTATGTCAAGGTCATTGCAATTGTGGGGTAAAGAGAAAAAGGCGAGAGTCAAGGTGTAGATATAAGGATGTTAGGACATCGTAAAAAGGAAAATCCTTGTAAAATACGCCAAGTTAAATGGTTAAATTAGAAAATTCTTAAAATAAAAATTAAAAAAAGCAAGGCGAGGTCGTCGTAAAAATTTAAATCACGATTGTAAATCGGCGCAGCAGAATGAAGTAGGTTATCCTAAAATTTAAGAAAAAAAAGAAAGGGGAAAGCGATCTACATAGAAACCCCAAGGATTCAATTATAGTGTTAATTACTTATTACAGTTTCCTGTCGGTTTAAAAAGAGATGCAACAACGAGGATAAGAGATGGCGCGTCAAAAACGACAGCCGGAAAATTTAAAATTTGAACAAAAGCTAAAAGCATAGATGTTTAATGAACCATAGTAAAAGTGCAATAATTAATAAATAACGCAATCAACAAAAATAGTGACGCGGTTTAAATTATATCAAAGGTGATTCACCTGAAGAATTAAATTTAACAGTACATCAAAGTCGAAATCAAAGATTAAGAAGTAAAGACTGTCTATTAAACGTGCAAATTTGGGTGCGGCGTTGAACGGCATCCTCATAGCGGTGTAAGCTCCAGGATTGAAATCAGCGTCCACACAACCTAAACCCAACAGAATCGACAACGGGGAAAATTATAGAATAAAGAACTACACTTACCTATGATCTTGACGTTCGAGATTGGTTTATTATTATAGTTAGTCTAATAGTTGTAAGTATTTGTAAAAAAATAGTCACTGCATGTAACGTTGGTAGCGCACGACTGAACGATATCGCGCATCACGTGGCGAATAGAAATTAAATCTGCGCGCGTTTTGAATTAAAGTTTCAGAATAAAATTGTTGTATTTAAAATACATTTTTATGAATAAATTCTAGTGGGATGATGTTGTGTATTTTATTTTAAATTGCTGGAAGGCATAGATTTTTATTAATACGAAAAATTTAAAAATAAGAAACCTAAATTATTGCGAGGCCGTAAATATACCCCTAAGCCTAAATTTGTGTGATGGCGCAGTTTTAAAAGGAATAAATTTTTAATTAAAATAAAATTTTAAATTGGAAGCATTTATCACCACAACATACAAAATAAGACACATAATTTAATAGAATTAACGTGCGTAAAGTATTAAACATTTTAGTGTATTAGTCAAAGGAATGGAACTCTAAACTGCAGCGTCTATCTATTAATAATAATATTTATCAACAAAATTATGGTACAACAATGAGTAACAGCTTATCTCTGTTTACGACTAACCTGTTCATGGGTAAATTTAAAACTGACTTCAAAAATAATTTAGATTATTTTTCTAGAATTTTGTTTAGATATGTAGATGATGTTTTTGCAGTCATCAATACTAAACTTTACAGCCCTCAGCAATTTGTAGAAATTTTGAATTCAAAATTTAATACGATTAAGTTTACTTATGAAACAGAAGCAGACCTAAGTTACCTGTCCTCGACACTTTAGTGTCCAGAAACGGCAACAAACTAGATATAGATATTTATCGTAAGGACACTAACACTATGAGGTTTATAAAAAAATAATTCCAACTTAGGTATGCGACATAAACTTGCATTTTTCAATTTTTTGATTTACAGATTATTAAATTTTCCATCGTCAAAAGAAATTTTTGATAAAAAACTGCAAAATATTAAACAGATTGCATTATAGAATGATTCTTAGGAATCAATTGTTACAAACATGATTAGCAAACATAAACATAAGTTAAACAATAGTAACATTAGAACGTTAGGAACTAGTAATAGTAAAATAGATAAGAAATATGTCAAATTACCAAATTATATCACATACAAAAAAAGTCTTCAACAAATATTTTCAAAATTTGATTATAAAATACATAGTAATTTCTAGTAGTGCAAAATCTTTTAGGCAATCTGAAAGACCTAATAAAAATGTGTGATAAATTGGGAATTTATAAAATAAATTGTGAAGACTGTAACCATGTATATTAGAGCAAACCAAGAGACCTATTAAAACTGATTTTAAAAAGTACTTAGCTCATATCAAATATCATCGTTTAGATAAGTCCAGTGTTGCCATACATATGTTTCAAAATAACCATACAGTTTGCTTATGAATTATGATGATTACGGGCCACTAGGATTTTTGAAATTATTTTAGCTTATACAGGGTGATTCATAACTATTGGGACATAGGCTAAAAGCGGGTTGTTTAGACCAAAAATATGACCATAAAACACAATATGCCTTAATAAAATATTGCCTTGGAAAAAGATACAAGGCGTTAAATAAAAATTTTTTTTTCTTGATTTTTGTTAATAATTTCACTGTAAATTTATCAATTCTTATCAAAATCTACAAAAAAGCATAATTATCTGACAATTTAAAACGTACCTTTAATAAATAAAGTAATATCACTGACACTATGAACTGTTCAACTGCGTTTTTCTCGGAAACAAATAAAATTATCGTATTTAAACAAAAGTACCAATATTGTGTAAAAATGATGTTTACGTCATATTCTCTAATCAAAGTCACTAAAAAGTTTTCTAAAAAAAAGTTACCAGTCGTTTCCATCATCAGGAATCATTCACGTAGCGCCCCCTACAACAAATTAAAAATAGTACATAAAATAATGTTTTTGGTTTAAAGTTATGCTTCTCTGCCAATTTTGATAAGAATTGATAAATTTACAGTACAATATTATTAACAAAAAATGAAAAACAAAATTTTTAATGTAACGGTATCTGTTTCTACAGCACTATTTTATTAAGAAATATTGGGTCCTATAGTGATATTTTAACCTAAATAACCCGGCCTTAGCCTATGTCCCAATAGTTATGAATGGCCCTGTATAGGAATCAGTAAGACGTAACGATGCGTTACACGCAGATAGTATACTGGGTTCTTTTATTTTCAATTACACATTCTATGTTCTAGGTGTAATTACAAAAGAAAAAATGTCAAAGCATTGTTTATATCCTAGGCAACCTGATAAAAAAATAATTAAAATTTAAAAAAATCAAGTATGCAAGGGTCAATATTAGAATCATTTTATGTCACCTTGTTTATTTACTATTGAGTTTTTATTATTTAATGACTAGTAAAATACATAATGAACAGGTATAATAATGAAGATAAAGTGACAATGCTTAAGAAACGTTGGGGACATGTTTTCAGTCCACTACCCTGAAAAGCCCATACCTTGTGTAAAAATCATTCTCAATATTTTTAGCAAATTTAAAAGAGATGATTGTGTTATAACTGGTCATAGAAAAAGAAGAAAAACCAATCATATTCTAATCGAAAAAATAAAAATAAATATTCTTTGTTATGTTGTGGAACGGCCTACAGGATCACTTTTAGATGTGGCTAAACATTTTGAAATTTCGTATAACTCGGTATACAGAACCCTAGAAGAATTTAAGTATAAATCCTATAAAATTTCAAATCATTAACAACTTACCGAGTAAGATAAAATAAAGCGTACCGATTTTTGTGAAACAATGTTCACCTGTTGAATAAAATGAAGAAATGTTAAGTAAAATATTATTTACTGATGAAGTTACCTTTACTATCAATGGGGAGGTCAACTCTCAAAATTTGCGGTTTGTACTAACCCTTTATTTTTCCATAAAAAAATCACAAACGTCCCTTTTATTGATCTACATATTGGTCTTGTACCAATCCTCATAATGCTAAACTTAACTCGGACGCAGTACCTCTAAAAGGTTAATGTTTGGCTAGAATTTATTTATTTATTTTTATTTATTTGAATAATCGCCCAACAGGTTAAATTACCCACTTATAGGACAATATCTTAAACTTAAATTTATACTTTAATACAAACAATTTGAAAAAATTAAAGGTAAAACTAAATATAACATATAAAACTACTTCTAAGTATTTTGAAAATAAGAACCTAAATCTCTTACATTAAGTGATACTATGTCTACATCATTATCAATAGAGTTATAGTTATAACACATAATGAAAATTGGAGACTTGCACATAATGTTGGTGCGTGCAGAAGGGGTGTAAAATAAATTGGAGTGTCTTGTTAGTTGTTGAGGCACATAAAATTTATTAATTTAAGTAATTCAGGACAATCGATTAAATTATGGAGTAAGCCATGTAAGAATTTCACGCTTGTTATTTTTCGACGCACTTCTAACGACTGTACTTTCATTTCCTCTAAGAGCATGTATTGACTGTAACCTCTATCTGGATAAGAACCATGAATTTTATAAAATAAAAACTTTAAGAATCTTCTTTGTATATTTTCAAGATTAGTTTTATGTGTTTCATACAATGGGTACCAAATTAAAGAACCATATTCTAGTTTAGATCTAACCAACGAAAAACAATAACTTAATTATATCAATGTTGGCAAAAGATTTTGAATTTCTAATAACAAAACCCAATAATTTAAGCGACGCATCTAGAGTTTTTTCAATATGAGAAACAAACGATAACTTGGAATCAAACCAGATACCCAAATCCTTTAACAATACTACTCTCTTTAAGTCTACATTATTTATTCTGTACTGAAAATTAGTAAGATGTTGTTTCCTACTGTATGACATAACTGAACACTTTTCAATTTTTAATTCGAGAGAATTAAGGTTACACCACAGCTGAAGCTCATTAAATTGTAACTGCAAATCTAAACAATCATTTGGACAAGATATAGAACGAAATATTTTTAAATCATCAGCAAACAATAGTTTTTCGCAAGAAATGGAATTAGTAATGTCATTGATGAATAGTAGAAAAGAAGAGGGCCCAAGTTTGATCCTTGTGGTACCCCTGAGGGTACAATGAATGAGTCTGATTTAACATTATTGTATGACACATACTGTTGACGATTACTTAAATAAGAAGTGAGTAAAAAATTAATGAGTCACAAAAACCAAAAGTGTGCAATTTATTAATCAAAAGTTTATGGTTAATACGATCAAATGCTTTTGATATATCTGTATATATAACATCAACTTGAGTATTATGGTCAAGATGCGTAGAGATGTATTGACTAAAATATGCTAAATTCGAAATCGTAGATCTGCCTTCCATAAAGCCATGTTGCGTAGTCGATATACGACATTTCACACTTGAGTAAATATTCCGATAAAGAAATACCTCAAAAACTTTAGCAAAATTATTTAATATACTAATCGGTCTATAATTTGTAATCAAACATGGATCACCTGATTTTAGGACTGGACAAATTCGTGCTATTTTCCATACTTCAGGAAATGTACTTGTTTTTAATGAGAGATTAATTAATGTGGCTAATGGTTTAGCAAAGACACTACTACAATCTTTAATCAAAAAAGAAGGCAGTTGATCATGGCCTGCAGTTTTTTTGTTTTTCAATTTTTAATACAAGCGATAACATCATTCTCATTTGCAAATTGAATTATAAAGCTTGGAGAAGTACCGTATCGTGAGATAGTGCTAGAAGAACAAGTACTTACATTACCTAATGCATCTTGATTGTATACACTACTAAAAATCTACTAAACGCGTTTACTATAGATTGTGGATCATCAAATGATATATTACCGTCACGGATAAAGCCAGGAATTCTACTTTTTCCTTTTAGCGTTAACAAAACTCCAAAATATTTAACATCGCTCCTAATAGATTGCTCAACACTTCGAAGATAATTATTGTATGCAATGACAATTTCAGATTTAACTAAAGCTCTGAGACGTTTATAGATTTCATAATCAGCATCTAGTTTATTCCGTTTGTATGTACGATAATATTTATCTTTTAGTCGGATATATTCAATTAGTTTACGATTAAACCATATTGGATATTTAAGTCTAGAAGATCGATATACAGGTACATATTGATCTAATAAAGAATATACTACATTATAAAATGCGTTACATGCTTCATTAACATTTGTATAATTATATAAAAAGACCAATCACACTTAAACAAAGCATTATATAAGTTTAAATAATCAGCGTTTTTGAAGTTATATCCTTTCTTGGCAACATTACATGTAAAATTTGGTAAGTTTTGATTAGTCATGTGTAAAGATACGTTTAAAGATGGATGATGTTTGTCTTCTTTTATCAGTGATTGCTCCTCTTTATTAACATAACACATAATATTTGCAATTACTAAATCTAAATATCGGTTATTTGCGTTTGGAATACTATTGTATTGCTTCAGATTAGCAAAATTCAAAAATGAGTACATAGTGTTACTCTTAGGATCATTGACAAAAATAGAGTTATTAAAATATGGTATGTTAAAATCTCCTAAGATGATTACCTTACCAGAATTGCCACAAAAATATTCTTCCAATAAATCGAAAAAAGCTGAAATTTATTTGCATTAACATCTGGAGGAATATAAATTACAAACACAGTCAGAACACAATTATTAAAGAAGCATTTACAACCCACAACATCAACATATTCTACACGATCCGTAATTGAGTGTAAGTTTAGTAATCTCAGTTTTAATATTATTGAGTACTGCTATTAATGAACCGCCACCCCATGATCTATTCAATAAGTCAAATTTACGATCACAACGATAAACTGTGTAGTGTTCCGGTATTATTTCACAATTTTTATATCACTATCAAGTGCAGTTTCCACTAAACCAATAATGTCAAATTCTACATCACACAATGATGTGTACAATAAGTCGGTTTTAGAACGCAATCCTCTTACATTCTGGTAGTAGCAATGTAAGTTGGGCTTAATCAGTTTAAACTAACGATTTTTGGTAGACCTTTGTAATATTTGATTCTAATATTATTTTCACCATTTTTTACTCTCAAATCAAATTCTTGTTTAACTTTTCTGTAATAAGTTCTTTGAAGAACAGTTTCATCCGTTGAAATTGAATATTTGTACTGAGAGTTCTTCAATTTATGCTTATTTTTCAATACAGCAAACACATCAACTCTAGACCGAAGAGTAACTTTTAGAGTCGAATTTTATCAGTAGTATTAGGTTTACCAATTCGGGAAATAGCAAATTCTTCTTTCTTTGTATCTATTGATAGCAATTCTAAGATAGAATGTGTAAATAACTCTCTTATTGGCCTATTTTTTATCGATGAAAGTTTAACAATTCTTAAAAAGTTTTTGGATTTACTGCGAGAGTACATCATTCCATAAATTGAAAAGATTAATTTTATTGAACCCTGGTTGCAAATGGATGGTGCTCTGGCACATTCATCAAATACAATAAAAAACTTTTTAAACGACAATTTTGAAAAACGCTGGATTAGAAGATTTGGTCCTATTTTGTGGCCACCCCAATCAGCAGACTTGACCCCTAATGATTTTTTTTTATGGGGTAATTACCTACAAAGCAAAGTTTATAATGATGTACCCATTCAAAACTTAGACAAATTAAAATATCATATACGCGCTGCATGTAATGAAATGAATTAACAATTTGTTTAAAATTCTTTACGTTCCTTTTAAGACCGCTTAGCTTATTGTCTCAAAAAGCAAGGTGGACATTTTGAGTATTTATTAGATCATTAAAGCAATGAGTACCTATTAAATATTGTTAAAGTTCATTAATAAAATGTTAATTTACTAACCTTGTTTTCATTAGTTATTTGTTTGCGTTAATAAATTATTGTTTGTTTGCGATTTGCGTTAATAATTTATAAAGAAATTACTTTTGGATTAAAAAAATAAATAATTCTAACCCAACTTGTGCAGATTTATGCAAATATAACGTTGTATAACTGGTTGCCTATATCGCACCAATGATTTAATTTTTTTTTCATTTAAAAGTACACATAGGGTAAATGTGTAACTAAGAAAGAAGAACCCGGTATACATAACCTCTCTTTTTCTTTTATTTTTAGTGTCAGCTCACTGATGAAGATAGATTAGCTTTGTAAACCCGTTTTCTTTTTTGTTTAGTGCATTAGGTTCGTGGCAAAAAAGTTATTAATTGGTTATAAACACATTAATTTCTAACCCACATTAGATTTCTATTTGTCTAAAAAAATAAGTTAACAAAGCCTGCTTTACTATAGAAAAAGTTATAAACACCTTCAGCTTTGCATACATTAATGCACGATTATGTAACAGTTCATTATTAAATTTGAAGAAAAATATTACTTCGTTTATTACATTATTTATAAACTTCGATAAATTACGTTGGGTCGCAATCTACACCGCACGCAAAATTATAATTTATTTAATTAAAAGATTCAGAATTGTTTATGCCGCATAAAATTATATTAAAAACCTTACAGTAATAATTTCGACATCAAATAAAATTTATGTGTTAACAACGTTTTCCTCGAGGTGCCTAAAGCTTACAATAGCTCTTTGCAGCATATGCCCGAACAGTGAATTTTTTTCGCTAAACGCTTTACAGCAGTGCATTAAAAACGCGTAACACGGGCGTATTAAAAAATCCATTAAAATGGGTACGTAACTTTGTTTAAGTTTTAAAGCTCAATTAAGGACTGTTTGAAACAATTTTTGCGTCGCGTCAAGAATTAATCGATACATTTATGTTTTATGGAATAAGTGTGTGGGTGTTTTTGTGCATTTTACAACGTACACTTAAGTACCGTATAAAACAATTTTCTTCGAATTCGTGTTTTGCTCAAACTTCCTTGCTACTTGTTTGATCTTATTAGTTCTGTGTATGCGGTATTGGTCTTCCTTAATGGCGCAATTTACTTCAAAGGGCACGTTTCTAGTAGTTGCACAGTCCTATTTTTCACAACTCATACTCTGTTTAAGTTGTTCTCATTTAATTTATTACGAAACCTTAGTTGGGTACGACGCTAAAGTCACATAT
The DNA here is from genome assembly GCA_030710515.1 of Abscondita cerata. Taxonomy (NCBI): domain Eukaryota; kingdom Metazoa; phylum Arthropoda; class Insecta; order Coleoptera; family Lampyridae; genus Abscondita; species Abscondita cerata. Next base: position 38,095 of record JALBCR010004329.1, read on the forward strand.
TATAATTTTCCTAGGTTTATATAAAAGTTGCTCCCACTTTCATACGAGTTCTACTTAATTGAAAAAAAGGGCACATAAGTCCTCAAATGAGAACGCCAATTAAGATCTCTATAAATTGTTAAAAATTACCCATCAAAGGAAAGGAAAACCAACTGCAGCGTCTATTTAACCAACAGAAAAACACCAAAAACTGCACCTTTAATCAAGATGGCTTCCAGGTCTACACTACGGAACAGGTTCTTTAAGATTAAAAGTAAGATTTCTTTTAGTTAAATGTGACATTGAATTTCTTAAATCTTGCCGCAAAGCAGGTGTTTTTCCAAAATTTATTAAAGTTTATGCAAATTTTAATTCATACTCATGTAAAAAGGCGCTTGAATTTGCTAAGCGTAAATGGTTAGATTTGGAAATTAAATGTCATTATGGTAAATTAGGCAAATTAGAGTTAGAAGCATATGAGTTACATTTAAAAACTGACTTCAGGATTAAATGATGACGAGTATGTTCAATGGATTAAGTTTTTGCACCATATTAATGAAATTATTCAACACAAATTTTGGCAAAAAAATGACCCACAACAAAAGTTCACAGAATTATCTAAAAAGAAAAAGAGGTGCACAGACTTGATCCCCAAAAATCTAACATAGTGGTAAACAAATCCTCGGAGATTTTTAACAATGACGAATTAACTTTGTTGAATAAAGGCTTGAAATATAACCTCAAATTTAACAAAGCGCCCATAGATAAGATTATTGTAGGAATTGAAAGTTCGATCAAACTTTTAGACGATAATTCTAAAAATTCATTAGGAATGCCTGTAAAATTCAAATTTCAGATAATATTCAGCAGTTACCAAAATTTAAATTTAACGCGAGAGAAATAAACATTGTTAAAAATCTTAAAGAGAAAAATTGTTGTTATCTCAAAGCAGATAAAGGCAATAAAGTAGTTATTTTGGACAAAGAGGATTATTTTGAGTCAGTTCAGGTGATGCTTAATGAAGGCCCCTATTCATTAATATCTAAAAAATTATCTTCCCAAAATGATTGCTGATACCCGTAGAGTCTTATTAGAATGTGGAAATATTATACCAAAACAACTTAGGTTTAGACTAACGGTATCTAACCCGGTTCTTCCTAGAATGTATTGTTTACCTAAGATACATAAACCCGGAAAAGCAATGCGTCCCATTGTTTCAGGTATTAATGCTCCTACTTATCTGATATCTAAATGGTTGTCAAATAAATTCAACAGTTTAGAATATCAACAATCAAATTTCAGTGTTCAAAATTCATACGATTTTATTGAAAAAATTAAAAACATTGAGCTGACTGAGAACGAAGTTTTAGTTTCATTCGATGTCTGTTCATTGTTTCCAAGCGTTCCGATAGATATCACTTTAGATTATTTGAAAGATATGTTACACCAAAACCATTTAGACAATTCAGAAGTAGATAATTTTATTAAATTAGCAAGATTATGTATGAGTCAAACCTACTTTCAAATTAACAATAATATTTATCAACAAAATTATGGTACAACAATGGGTAACAGCTTATCTCCGTTTATGGCTAACCTGTTCATGGGTAAATTTGAAACTGATATAAAAAATAAATTAGATTATTTTCCTAGAATTTGGTGTAGATATGTAGATGACGTTTTTGCAGTCATCGACACTAAAGTTTACAGCCCTCAGCAATTTGTAGAAATTTTAAATTCAAAATTTGAGACGATCAAGTTTACCTATGAAACAGAAACAAACCTTAAGTTACCTTTCTTAGACACTTTAGTGACAAGAAATGGCAACAAACTAGATATAGATATTTATCGTAAAGACACTAACACTATGAGGTTTATAACAAATGATTCCAACCATAGTATGCAACATAAACTTGCATCTTTCAACTTTTTGATTCACCGATTATTACATTTCCCATTGTCAAAACAAAACTTTGATAAAAAACTGCGAAATATTAAGCAGATTGCATCATACAATGGTTTTTAAGAATCAATTGTCACAAACATAATTAGAAAACATAAACATAAGTTAAACATTAGAAACATTACAACGTTAGGAACTAGTAATAGCAAAATAGATAAGAAATATGTCAAATTACCAAATTATCCCACATACACAAAAGGTCTTCAAAAATATTTTCAAAATTTGATTATAAAACAGTAACCTCTAGTAGTAACAACTTGCAAAATCTTTTTAGGCAATCCGAAAGACCCAATAGAAATGTGTGATAAATCGGGAATATATAAAATTAATTGTAAAGACTGTAACCAAGTATATATAGGGCAAACCAAGAGACCTATTAAAACTCGTTTTAAAGAGCACGTAGCTCATGTCAAATATCATCGCACAGATAGGTCCAGTGTTGCCATGCATATGCTTGAAAATGGCCATAGAGTAGGCGACATTGAATTAATTAAGAGGGTAGATAATAAAAACGAACTTGATTCTTATGAAAGTTTAGAAATTTTAAAAACAGAAATTTGCTTATGATTTATGATGATAACGGTCCATTAGGATTTTCGGAATTATTTAAGCTTATCTAAGAATCAATTAAGTTTAACGATGCGTGATAAGCAGATAGTATATATAAGCTTCCCGTTGTTTTTATTTTTAGTATCGGTATCGCTGATGATAACAGCTTAGCTGTTGAAGCACGTGTCCGAGTAAAGTTTTTGGTGCAGTTTTTGTTTCTGTTGGTTAAAAATTACATTTTACTGCATGTATAATTTAATGAAAACGTCAGCAAATTGATACTAACTCAAAAAGTACTAGAAAAATTATGCATACTATCGTCTTCACACGTCAGTAATTGTGAAATTTTGCTGAAATAATTATGTAAAGGATAGTGATTCATCAAGCAAAGTACATTCGTACATTCATTTTATAATATCATTATAAACTGTGTTGAAGCATTTGGATCTCTCAACGCCTATAAGGTCTCTAAATTTTCAAAATGGTTTAAAAAAAGTACAATTAGTGTTATCAAAAGTAAATTAAAGGCTCACAAACGATGGAAAACATATGGTAATAGGATAGATTTTCTTGCGTACAAAACTCTGAGATCACGCTCAAAACTCTTAATACGTCAGAATTATTACAACTACATAAAAGCAGTAAAATAAATATAGAACTAAACCCTAAGAATTTCTGGTCGTTTGTTCGTCATCGTAAAGGTCATTCGGATATACCCACAACTGTTTACTACAACAACAGTTCCGCTTCCGACGGTCAGACCATATGTGACTTATGTTCAAGATATTTTAGGTCGGTTTTTGTAGACACTTTACCGCTGTACAATTAATTCTTCCATTGTACTAAGTAAGTTAAAGCAGATGATTTACCGCCAGTTGTTATTAAAACATGTTGCGAAGAACTCTACTACCCTCTTACTTTAATTTTTAATCAATCACTAGCCTCAGGAACTTTTCCCACAAAGTGGAAGCTTTCTCGAGTAATTCCAATTTATAACAGCCGTGACAGACATGACGTAAGTACTTATCGCCCTGTTTTGCTTTTATCAATATTTACGAAAGTTTTTGAGTTAATAGTTTATGATCATCTTTTTTTCCATGTAAAAAACTCAATCATTCCTGAGCAACATGGATTTACGCGACGCAGATCTATCAAATCCAATCTAACTGAATACACTAGTTTTATTTTACGGAAAATGAACTCAGCAGTACAGGTAGACAGCATATACACTAATTTCAACTAGGCCTTTGACAAAATTAATCATAAGATTTTACTCGATAAACTTGCTACACATGGAATACATGGTGACCTGCTTCGCTGGTTCACGTCTTACATTTTGCGCAGATCCCAGATAGTAGCTTTGCGGGGTTATAAGTCTGCACCTGTTGTGATACCATCTGGCATAGCTCAAGGATCGCATCTAGGTCCGTTATTGTTCAATCTTTATACTAATGATATCAACTCCTGCTTTAAACATGCTAGATTTCTATGTTATGCAGATGATCTTAAACTTTTTCCTCCAATAACTAGTATTTCTGACTGCATGCGCCTACAGCAAGATCTAAATCGATTAAATAATTATTGTAACCACAACCAACTGCGCTTAAATATGGAGAAGTGTCACCACATAACATTCACACGTAGTTTTAAAATAATAAATTTTTCATACAAAATTTAAAATATTGAGGTTAAACGTGTTACCAACATTAGGGATCTCAGAGTTATATTTGACAACAAAATACTGTTTGATTTACACATCTATACCATTCTCCGAAAATGTTACCAAATGTTGGGTTTTTTGTTCAGATCTTGTAGATGCTTTACATCTATCAAGGCAATTAAGTGCCTATATTTTGCTAACGTTCACAGCCATCTGAGATTTGAAGTCCTCAATACAAATATTACATTAAAAAAGTAGAGAGAGTTTAAAAAATTAAAAATCTGAAAAGCCTAAAATAGAAAAAATTGTATAAGAATTCGTTTCAGAAGGCATTTTAGCGACTCGTACTTTCAAAACTCCCCGCTGTGCGGCTCGTTTTCGAAACTGTACTGGTCTTATAAAATGCGTTTTCTGAAACTAGTTCTTTAATATACTATTTTGTACTCAAACTCATTCAAACAATTATTTTTCGAGATAGGTCTGAGTGCCTTTAATTGGTCACGCGGTATGTACTATTAAGAAAATAAAAACTAGGACACCTTGGTTCAACAAGTTAAATAAACATATCTACTTTAAAGATTATTAACCCTGGGATTCCTTCATTATTTACAATTTAACAAGGAATAGGGCAAATAGTTTATGTAAACTCTCATGCATCCATATGCTTGTTTTCTTGTATTCAATCCTGGCCGGAGGTTGTTATGTCCCGATTGTCACAATTTATTTTTAATTTTTAACGAATTTAACATTTTTACCGTATTATTTTTAATTTTGAAATTTTTGAAATATTTCTCTACATCGAGTTTCAATTTTATTCCATTTTCTAAATACGCTGTTTTTATTTGCAGTCATTTTAATAAAAAAAAATAATTTTTAAGTTTTATTAAAATTACGAGATATTGTATAAAACCAAAGACACTTATTTGCTGAATCAATAACTAAATTAAAACGGAAGTAAATAAAAAAAAATATTTTTATTTTGTTAAACGTATAACCTTATGAATTGAAAGATGGAATATACTACAAGACTAACTGAAGCTAAAATAGAGATGTGCGTTGAGCCCTTATTTAATAAAATACTTAGTTATGTTTAATTGTTTACGTTTGTAATGATGTCTGCCCGAATTGCATTACAACTTTTGTCGCCAATTTACAATTTTGATTATTGCTTTTAATTTTTAGTTGTTTTAAAATACGCATTAGATCGAACTTAACCGTTAGTTGTCGTTTGGAGTTCACTCAAGATAAACAAGGGGTAAAGTCAAATATATTCAAAATTTTGTAACGTTTAGACGACTGTATTTATTTATTTATTTATTTAATCGTATGGTACATTTTAAATATTGTATTGTGATGTAAGTGTTATGTATGGTGCCCCAGAAGATCAGTATAAACCTGTACAGTGTAGGAATGCAACGACAATAAAGGTGGTCATACCCACTATTAATTTTATATTGCAATATTCTTGTTAAATACCTCAAGTTAGTCTTTATATTAAAAAAAAGGGAAAAATGTTTGGGATTTGTATTTATTTGCTCGTGTTTTTAAAATACAGGTTTATTTACGTAGTCCGTTGGTGAAAAAGATATCAAATTACTGAAACTCCATTAATATAAAATTTGGTATATGGCCATAACCGATTACTCCAAGTCAAACTAAAATATTGTTGAAATGGCAGCACTTTCTGGTATATCAAAAAATGGCCTCTTTTTTGTAATGGAATGACTTTATTTAGTCTTAATACTTATACTATCTCTTAATTCATATTTCTCTTGATAAACTGTCGTCTTAATTTAGTTACTTATTACATATTCAGCAATCGAATGTGTGTTTAATTTTATACAATAACCCATCATTTTAATGAAACTTAGAAATTGTATTTTTTATTAAAATGATTGCAAATGAAAACAGCTATACTTGTATTACGTATTTAAAAATCCAAAAAATGTTAAAAAACATGGTTAAAATAGTGAGAATGAAATTGAGATTCTATGTAGAGAAATTCTTAAAAAATCTAAAAATAATAAACAAAAAATATGGTCAAAATGGTCAATTTGTTGAAAATTAAAGATAAAATGTGACGAACGGGAAATAATAATTCCGGGGCAAAGATGAATAGAAGAAAACAAGTATATCAATACATAAAAGTTTACTTGAACTGTTCACTCTATTCTTTGTTAAATTGTAAATAATAAAGGTTAATAATCTTTAAAGTAGATATGCTTATTTAACTTGTAGAGCCAAGATGTCCCAGTTTTTGTTTTTAAAATGGTACATTTTTCACAAATTTCAAAATAACTGTGTACTTAAAGGCGCAGTAAACTTAAAAATGAAAAATAGTAAAAAATCTTTTAAGAATAAAAATTCAAACCCCAGGTTCCTACGGTTATTAGTTATCGAGTTATAAGCAAACAAAGTTTGAGGAAAGTCAGCTGTGACGTCATACCGACATCTTGTTATACATACGAAGGTTATGCGTAACAAGTGTGTCGTTAAGATTTATTCTTCACTATTTTTAGTCTGTTTAAAGGGCTTTTTTGTTAAAATGGCGTTTGGGTTTGAACCCAGATATAGTAAAAGGAATTAGATGAAAATTAGAACGAAAAGTCAATTCAATAGATGAAAAAACATTTCGACTGAATGATACTAACTGGTACGGGTGCGAAAACTGTGTGGTGATGGCGACAGCCAAAGAATGTTTCTGTTGTCTGGAAAGTAAAATAATAAGTACAGTAAGAAACGAAAATAAATGTATTGTGCATCATGATGCATTTGAAAACATAACTTTAAGTTTAAATTCTTTAAATGTTTTGCGACAGAGTATAATTTTAAAGTGCAGTGTACAAGAAGAAAAGAACAAGTAAGTTAATTATATTCACTAAATCAATATACCATAATTAATATTTATACCACTTTGTAACTTTGCTATCTTTAAAAGGTATTTAAATGAATGTAACAAATTATGGCGACACTTGGCTTACTGAAACTTTACATCGTGGATTAATTCTTGGACATCAATTAGACGCCACAATCGAATTATAGTTCCATCGTGCGTTGTTAATAAAATTCGGAAAAAAATTCCAGAGATTAATGGGGATTACACAGGATTCAAAGAATATGACAACGCCCCTATTCATACTTCGCGGGTTGTGCGCAATTGGATACTAGAAAATAATTTGGAGCTGTTACCCTGGCCAGCAAAAAGCCCAGATTTTAACATTATCGAAAATGTTTGGGCTCGAATACTTGCTGTTATCCGAAGACAACAAGAGCCAAATTTTATACCAGTAAACCGTAATGCACTAATTGCAACCATTGATACCGCATGGGAAACGATTAATATGAATATGAATATGAATATGAATATGATATAATATGAATTAGAAAGGGTCATAAGGGTTCCCAACAATAAGAATTTAATATTTCTAGGAGACATTAACATATGTCTAAAAAATCAACATAAATTTAGTCAAATACAAGACGATTACTTACAATTAATGGGTTTAAACAAATTAATACAAATGATTAACTCTCCAACCCGGGTTGCTGAACACTCTTGCACTATAATTGATCATATCTTTGCAAGTATTAATTTAGTTGATAAATTGGTTCCATTTGTCTTACAACAACCAAAAACTGATCACTTCACTATAGGTTTCCACATAAATAATTTTAATAAAAAAATTGCAAACACAGGTAAGGCCACTGTTGAAAAACTTGATTTTGACCTATTAGATACTAAAATGAACGAAATTAATTGGGTCCCAATTTTGAATGAAATAGATGTAAATAGTTAGCTGTGCCAGTAAAATAATCCATACTGTTCAAACAGCCATATCTGAGGCAACCATAATCTCAAAGGTGAGGCCCAATAGTAAAGATAATAAATTGAAACCATGGATAACTAAAGCTATTTTAGTATCGGTAAGGAAAAAAGAAAAATTAGGCAAAAGACTATATAAACAACCTTTCAATCTAGTACTCAAAGAATTTTATAAGCAGTATTGCAACAAATTAAAAAAATTAATAAATGAATGCAAAAACAGTTATTATGGTAAAAAATTTCCACAGCCGGGAATGATAGTAGAAAACTTTGAAAATGTTTAAATGAATTTATCAAAGGAAAATTCGAAAAAAACTGAGATCAATGAACTACTGGTTGAAGGACAGACTATTTTAGGGTCTGAGGGTTGCTCACAGGTTTTCAATCAGCACTTTATGACTGTTGGTGAAAAGCTTGCTGCCGATCTCGGTTATGAGCCTGTGGCATCACCGGATATCAATAGTAGACCAAATGGGATAACCTGGGACGGATTTGATGATGTGACATGGTTGGAAATAGAAAATTGTATAAGTGATCTCAGGGAGGGTCGGGCCCCGGCTGGGATAACATCTCAGTAGAAGTCATTAAAAATACAAAAACCTGCTGGTCCCAGCCCTCTCCCACCTGTTTACCTTAAGCCTCGTTACTGGCACATTCCCCACTTGTTTAAAACGCACAATTATCGTTTCCTATATAAAAAAAGGTTCCAAAAAGACGTCGCGAATTATAGACCTATTTCAATGTTGTCAAACATTGGTAAAATTTTGGAAAAAGTCGTTAATAGGCAGCTATCGAAGTATCTAGAGGAAGGTAACCTCATACCATCAAACCAATATGGGTTTAGAAAAGGTGTGAGTACACAGGACGCCCTTTTGGCGGTCACAGACAGAGTGTACAGTTCATTAGATAAGGGAAAAAAGTTCTAGTCATCTTTTAAATCTAGCTAGAGCGTTCGACTCTGTCCCCCACTTAGACCTTACTTACGCCTTAAAAGACTGGGTATCGACGGAATAGTTTTACAGTGGTTTGAAAACTACTTATCAGAGAGGGAGCATCGATGTAGAATTAACAACTGCTTAAGCAATCCACTATCAAATAAGTTTTCCATCCCACAGGGCACTATTTTAGGGCCAAAATTATTTGCGGCGTACCTTGCCGAACTATGTCAAATTGAGCTACTGGGTGGACATCTAGTGTCATACGCTGATGACACCGCGCTAGTATTTGAGGGCGACAATTGGAACTGCGTTCATGATTTGGCAGCTCGTGGTCTGGATAGGGTAAGGGACTGGATGAGAGAGCACACTTTAACAATCAATTTTAATAAAACTAAATATGTGTCGATCTCTTTATCCAGTAGAGGACAACCTGCCGCCTCACAGATTATCACCCACTCAGGACTGTGCCCTCGGGCTGCTACGTGTAACTGTATCAGACTTGAGAGGGTTACAGAAATTAAGTATCTAGGGGTCATCATTGACAACCAAATTAAATGGAATTCACATATCAAATTGTTAACATCTAAACTAAAGCGAGAAGTAGCAATAATTTTAACTCTTAGAAATTTCTGTACAATTAAAACTTTAAAATTGGTCTACTTTGCTTTAGTGCAATCTGTTTTACAATATTGTGTAGTGGGCTGGGAGGCGCCTATAGCTCCAATCTCCTGCCCTTAAAATCCACCCAGAACTTGATTCTAAAATGCTTATGCAAGGGAGGCAGGCTGGACTCTCCCTCTCCCTTGTACCTAGAGCTGTCAATAATGAATTTAGAGACAATTTACAAGTACAACTGTTTGTTAGCATTAAAAAAATCGGCTTCATCCTTTAACATGGTGTTCTCTAACAGGCGAGGAAGAAATATAAGAGCAAAAAAAGAAAACACGAGTACGGGACAGCAGTATTGGAAATATCAAATATTTTAATAATCTACCGCTTTCACTAAGAGACCACTTTGATCAAAACTACCCCAGTCATAAGAAAGCAATAAAAATTATTGCATAAATTTATAAATACAGCGTTGTTACCATAAACAAGTAAAATAAATAAACAAACAATATAAAAGTTAAAAAATAAAATATATACGATTACAAGCTGATTGACTGTCTTGTTCGGCTCTATCAATCACTACTTAACTGAATAAAATAATCACTAAATTCAAATAAGCGCCTACAATTAAAAATAAAAATACAATATTTTTTCTTTCTTTATTATCCTTTTTTGTTTTACATTATTATATCTATGAAGTTAATTAATTAATTCAAGTAAATTTTGCTAAAAAATGTAATGTAAGAAGAGACGTGTTATTTTACTTAACTTAAAAATTTTTTTTTTTTTAGAGAAGAGACATTCTATAATTTATTATGTAAGAATTACTTATACCTATTTCCTTTATATTCAAACTGTTTGTCAGGCCAAACTTCCAGTAACACCACGGGCGTGCCCATAGTTACTGGTTCTATTTGAATACTATTTGTTTTGATTTGTGTTACTTATTATTATATTAGTCTTAAGGTTTTGTTCTTTTTTTCTTTTTTATGTAACAAAATTTTATTATTGAGGAAAATAAAAGTCTTGAAAAAAAATATAATTATATTGATACCTTGATAGCGTCAATGAGCAGACGCCTCCAAGAATGTATCAATAATAATGGAGGTCACACCCATTATTGATTTCTTATATTTATTTATATAGTAATACCTTTATTTAAAAAAACGTTTTCATTTAATTTTAAACTATAACTTGGTATCTTAATTATAATTATGTAATAAATTCTTGTCAAAAAACTAAATATATACGTTGACAATAAGAATTGCCTTAGTTTTTATTTTCACTTTTATATTAACTACAGAAAAAGTGAAACGTCATAAAATATACATTTTGTAAGGACTAAATATTATGAATAGAGAGTTTAATGATTTTTTTTAATAACTTACAATAATTAGTAGGTTAGATTTATTTAAAAATAAGTAATAATCAGTCAACCCAAATAACCATGTTTAGTTTTTTGATTTAATTTAAAAGTTATTGCTTGTAGACGTTTTTAAATCAAAATTATTTCTAATTTTATTTTGTAAACATTTCCTAAACAAAATTTTGATTCGATAATTAATCGAGCTATGGTGTTTAATTAGCGATACCTTCAAATATATTCTTTAAAGAAAAAAATTAAGTAAGCAACGTAAATTACCTATTTTCTAAAACGTGCTTAGTGTAATGATTCATTCTACAGTCCTTCTATAAGATAACCCCTGCTGAGACTACCTGCTGTTAGAATTGTAAATGATACCCTTAAGCCCGCTTCACAATGTTCAAACTTTTGTTTACAGAAATTGTAGTGTCCAAGTTTTAAATTTCATGAGTGTACATACTGTAAGTACACTGAATAGGTAAGTTATGTTAAAAATATAAGCATTACCTGAAAATGTAGTGGTTGTATCACTTCACTATCAAAATCGTAAGCTAAGATCGTTTCAATAAGAGTCAGTTTCCAAGTGTAGTCTTTTTCTGTATATGAGTTTTTATAGTTCCATTGTTTTGTAGCTTTTAAATATTACTTTTATCACTCGTATCTTTAGCATCTTTGTTTCTACCGAGATGTAACGAAGGAACTGCCGTTTTTACTAGTCTTCTTTTCATTTTTCATTTGGCATAAGCTTCTTCTTCAAAATGTACACTGCAGACAACATGATTAACAGTTGGTGTAAAATTTTGTCTGTTAATTCTATTTTTCCACGCTTTGTACCGTTGAGGGTCGTTGTCTTTACTTGGTAGCGTAACATCTAAGTTTTTTAGATTATTATTACAACTTACAACACAACAATTAGGCATTTTATTTCGAGAATTATTTTAACACGATAGCGTAACTGGACAACAGGCTGAAACAAAGCAGTAAAATATACTAACAACATGTGCACTCCCTATTTCACGTACTGCTTCTGGTAATCTGCTTAGTGTACAATGTTGACTTTCGCGTCGGTGTCGGTATGACGTCACACACTTAAGCGGACTAACTTTACAGTCCAATTTCTCAAAAACTATACGGCGTATAAATTGTGCGGTTTTCATTTTTGTTCTTAGATTTTTTTCTACTATTTTTAGAGGCAAAGTTGAAATTTCGGTTTACTGGGCCTTTAATAGCTTTGCAAACAAAATAATTTTGTATACACTTGTTATCACCCGCGTTTGTGCTTATCAAATCAATTGATGAAAGGACGCAATTAGTGTATTGTCTTGTACGAAAGTAATTTTGATCCGTTACGAAATTTATATTATTTTAATACAATATTTTGAAGAAGAAACGGTCTCTTGCTTGACTTGTTGATAAAAAATTAAATTTGACTTAATAAGTGGTATTATTATCAATATTCCATGTAAAATTTAACTTTAAATGAATTTCTTTATAAGTCAAAACCTAGTATTTTACATTACATGTCCGGTAAAATGATTTTTACTGGCGACTAGGTGATATAACTGACGAGTCAAAGACTTGCAACGAGTCACTAAAACACAGTCCTACATAATATTGTAATTGTTACTAAATTGCAAATAAACAAGTAAATAAAATTCAAATAAAATTAAAAATGACCAAATTGTTGTTATAACAATTTCGGCAGTTGTAATCAGTGCAGTGTTGTAAGACATAAAAAAAATTACTAGAAGAACAACTAAAAATATGAAATACATCATGTGATAGTCTAGATCTAATTGATTTAGTAGAGCTGAAATAAACCCGATACCCTCAATTTGGCGATACATTTTTTTTTGTTTGGCTTTTCTTCAGTGATGTACAAGTGACAGTAATAAAACGAATCTTTATCTTGCTTTCAAAAACACGCCAACCACGCATATGATTGCTGAGAAATCAAGTCCGGTGTGGAAATTATTTACCATATATCGCGTGCAATGTATGGTATGTTATTGTTCCGTGTAAAAACGCCTTAACAAAAATGCTAAAGTTAGTGATATTTTAACTTGACATTTGCAGATTTTATAAAGCAATTTCCTTCTCAAAAGAAATAATGACTGTTACGTATTGACGCAGGCAAAGGTTTTATTAAAAGTATACTAATGACTATTGGTCTAACGGTGAATGTATATTATCGCCATTTTACGGAATTTGAACAAATTAACAACAAAAACATTTACAATCACAGTTTTCAACTTTGCTGTTTGTACAGAAAATAAGCAGCTCATCGTTCTCGTTAGGCAGACCTATTAGGTTTCTGAACTATACTTCATTCCTTCCGCAGTTCACCACCAACGATGGTTGTGGATACAGGCCGGGACATTTTGACATTAAACTGCGCGAGAGTATGAAAATCCAGTACAATTACTAAATGTTATGTTAGTGATTCTATCAATAAATAAAATAAATTACGAAATCAATGTTTCCAGTACAAAACTCAACAGATATGATTTCCTCTTCGGAATATGTTATTAATACTCCAGTACTTCCATTTGAGGTATATTTGGCATCAACAAAAATTGTAGTTGTACTTTTAATTTTAGTTTGCACGAAACCATGAAATAAAAATTTTCAAACGATAAAAACGCATTTTGTATTTGTTTTTTTATGAATATGCATATAAAAAAGCATAGATCATATAAATTTAAAACGATCAAACATTTAATGGTTGTGAAAAAAGAAAAAATTTATTACTGACCTCGATTTTCATTTGTATGAATAAGTAAACTGATTGTTATTAGCATTTATTATTATAAATCGATTTTTATTAGTTAGATGGTAGTTAATAAAAATATACGATTTGTTATAAATTACATTTAATGGTGGAATTTATGACAATTTAGAAAATATCATTGTTTTCTAACAATAACATTAATATTATAATACTAATACTTTTTTTATATTAATATACTAACAAAAAATAAATCAAGTTACACAAATAAATTATTGCAATGGAGGAATTAAGGGCTACTGATTTATGCCATAAATGATTCTTAATGGTATTATTGTTTGAAATTTATATTTTTTGTATGTGTAATTCATTTGTGACATTTTAACAAACAATTATTCCAGGTTTAAATTTTATAACTACCATTCAATTACGTGCACAAATTCATCGATATAACTGTATGTGCGCTTTTAATTCTCGGTTTGTTCCCAAGTTGCGTTCCAATCTAAACTTGTGGATACTATCACTTATAGGTGACACAGGTAAGTGGGTACAGTCATTATCTTTTTTTCTATTGAAGATAAAAATTTGAAATTTGGAGCGTTTAAGTTTGAGTTTAATGGGATAAAAATGATTTTCGTGTCACTTCCGGTTAGACCCAAATATTGGATTTTTAAATAGGGCACCCGGTATTTTTTGACATTTTCAAAATCAGCGGATTATTTTAAACACGTTTTGACTACTTTTGAAAAATTTTTCGCAAAAAAAAATTTTTTTAATTAATTTTTAGGAAAAAAAATTAAACGCCGCCAATTGTCAAAACTCATTAAGAACTTTCTAGTTATGCTTAGAAAAATTAGAAGCCGTAATTTTTTAGCACGTGAATTAAGTTATACCTCTTTAAAGTTTCCTAAATCACTTTTATCAAATTTACTCAATTCTTTCAAATGTAAACATGCCAGGTACACTCATGAAATTTAAAACTTGGACACCACAATTTTTGTAAACAAAAGTTTGCACATTGTGAAGCGGGCTTAAGGGTATCATTTACAATTCTAACAGCAGGTAGTCTCAGCAGGGGTTATCTTATAGAAGGACTGTAGAATGAATCATTACACTAAGCACGTTTTAGAAAATAGGTAATTTACGTTGCTTACTTAATTTTTTCTTTAAAGAATATATTTGAAGGTATCGCTAATTAAACACCATAGCTCGATTAATTATCGAATCAAAATTTTGTTTAGGAAATGTTTACAAAATAAAATTAGAAATAATTTTGATTTAAAAAACGTCTACAAGCAATAACTTTTAAATTAAATCAAAAACTAAACATGGTTATTTGGGTTGACTGATTATTACTTATTTTTAAATAAATCTAACCTACTAATTATTGTAAGTTATTAAAAAAAATCATTAAACTCTCTATTCATAATATTTAGTCCTTACAAAATGTATATTTTATGACGTTTCATTTTTTTCTGTAGTTAATATAAAAAGTGAAAATAAAAACTAAGGCAATTCTTATTGTCAACGTATATATTTAGTTTTTGACAAGAATTTATTACATAATTATAATTAAGATACCAAGTTATAGTTTAAAATTAAATGAAAACTTTTTTTTTAAATAAAGGTATTACTATATAAATAAATATAAGAAATCAATAATGGGTGTGACCTCAATTATTATTGATACATTCTTGGAGGCGTCTGCTCATTGACGCTATCAAGGTATGAATATAATTAATATTAATCGTTTCCCATGCGGTATCAATGGCTGCAATTAGTGCATTACGGTTTACTGGTATAAAATTTGGCCCTTGTTGTCTTCGGATAACAGCAGAAATTGTG
This sequence comes from Abscondita cerata, assembly GCA_030710515.1. Classification (NCBI taxonomy): domain Eukaryota; kingdom Metazoa; phylum Arthropoda; class Insecta; order Coleoptera; family Lampyridae; genus Abscondita; species Abscondita cerata. The sequence goes on from JALBCR010004329.1 coordinate 53,552, forward strand.
GTGTCCAAGTTTTAAATTTCATGAGTGTACATTAGACAGGAGTGAAGACGATTTTTTTCCAATTTTTTGACACCAAATTTTTTGAAAATCGGCCAAGAAATAAACATTACAGTAAAAAAAATTAAAATGACAACAATAAATGGACCAAAAACAAAACATTTCAAACAAAAAAATAGTAACCCTTGGAATTGTTGACAGCTTAGCAACGCGGGAAACAAAAGAAAGTCGCAGTTTCTAAAACTCAATAATAATTTATTTATCAAAACAGATTGTCATTCCCGTTTTGAATTTGTACTTTAAAAAGTTTTTTTAGTTTGGTTGTTGTTGATAATTAATAATAAATTCACTAAGTTATCATTATGAATAACATTAATGATAATAGGGGCTATTCCCAAAATGAAAAAGTTGACTTGTTGTTAATTTACGGCGAGTGTAGGAAGAACGGCCGTCCAACGCAAGCTGGAAAATTTTATGAGAAGGAATCCGGTAAAAGAAAGGAAAGATCGCTTTGTTGGTTGTAAACATTTGGAAATTAACGTGTTGGCGTTTGTTAATATGAATGCTACGGCGTCGTTAAGAGAGATTGCTTTGGAGGTAGATGCGACAAGAGAAACTGTGCGTCGAATTCTGAAGAAGCATAATTATCGCTCGTTTAAGTACAATTTACACCAGCATTTGTACGATGGTGATGAAGACAGAAGACGGGTTTATTGTACTTGGCTTCTACTAAACAAGCATAACGATAACGATCTTGTGAAAAAAATTCTGTTCACGGATGAATCCAGGTTTTGTAATAATGCAATGTTTAATGGGCAGAATTGCAGGTATTGGTCACAAAACAACAGGCGCATTATTAGACCTGGTCGATTTTAAGAAAGATTTGGGGTCAATGTTTGGGCGGGAATTCTTGAAAACCGAATTATTGGTTCGATTTTATTCCAAGGCACGCTGACTGGAGTTCGGTATTTGGGTTTCCTACGAAACCAAATCCAGAAAGCACTGAATAACCTGCCTTTACGGTTGTTAGCCTTAATGTTTTTTCAACAAGACGGTGCTTCGCTCCATAATTCTAGAGACGTCACGCAGCATTTGTTGGAAAGTTTTGGAGAGAATGTCATCTCTACTCATGGGTCAGTGCGCTGGCCAGCACGATCCCCAGTTCTCACTCTTCTTGATTTTTATCTGTGGGGTCACATCTAGGGTATTGTTTATGCTACACCAGTTTTCAATCTTGCTGAATTGGAAGAACGCATTTTAAATGCATTTAACGCCGTCACTCTAGAAATGTTGGAAGAAGTAGCAAAAAACAATATCAGAAGAGTCAGGGAATGTCTTGCTCAAAATAGTGGTCACTTCGAACAATTGTTGTAAACGGTTTATGCCAACACAAAACGGTTCTTTTCAGAGCCACAGAATAATTTTTAAAAATAATTTACAATCCAAAGGTTCCTATTTTTTCTAGGAATTATTTTATGATAATTGCATACCTTAGATTTTTTTATTTTTTTTTACTGTGATGTTATTTCTCGGCCGATTTTAAAAAATTTGGTGTCAAAAAAATAAAAAAAAAATCGTCTTCACTTTTGTCTGATGTACCTAGCATGTTTACATTTAGAAAAATTGAGTAAATTTGATAAAAGTGATTTAGGAAACTTTAAAGAGGTTTTTTATTCAATTTCAAATTTTTATCTTCAATAGGAAAAAAGGTATTGATTGTACCCACTTTCCTGTGTCACCTCGTATATGGAACAATAAAAACTTGAAACGATAAAAGTTATTTGTTGTGACAATCTTTTCAACAGAATGCTTATAATATAATAAATAAACATTACTATTACAAACTTTCAAATCCTAAAAATATAATTTTTAAAGTTTGTTAAGGAATGAAGTTTCAGGAACGTCAACTAAAATTTTGAAAGAAATTTCTTTGAAACACCAAGAAAAGTTATTTTTTTGTAATCCATAGAAAAAACGTAGAATTAAAAACAAATTTATAACCTATTCCTTTTTAATTAAATAACCATTTAAATAAAATGTTCAAAATATTTTTTATTAGCTTCCATACAATAGTACGACCGAGTTTTTTCAGCTCTTTTTTTGAAAGACTATGGGAGTGATTTTTCCACGAATTCGTTCAACGATGATGATTGTGTCTCGTACACCCAATGTTGTAAATATCTCCACAAATAAAAGTGATTGGTAATCTAGCTGGCCATTTTATACGACCTATTTAATTACGAGTTTATGAAAAGGGGTTATTTAAATAGTAGCAAACAAGTTTATTTTCTAGTTGTTTAGATCTTCTTCCATAGTTTCATTTAGAAGTAGTTCTATTTGATTTTCCAGTATACTCAAATACATCTCTCTGTTTGAATTTTATAGTATAAAACAGGGGTCTTACAATATAGTTACTTAAAATTACAGCGTTGAGTCTTTGAGAATGTTTTGTTATAAAATATCACTTTCAAGAAAATTCAAAAAATCGCAAAATATTACAATAAATCTAGTTTAGTTTAATTAAGTAAAGACAATTGTTTCTTAACAGTCGTTTTTTGCTAGATGTCACAGATTTTATAAATCATTTCTATTTTTGTAAAACGTTTTTAAACAGATAAAAGTACTGACCGATTGCAGCGCGTCTTGCGCCATATCAGGACGTAGTGAAATATGGCGGCGCGACGACAATGGAGCTGTGAATAGAAAAATATTAGTTTTATGTTCAAAAGTTGAGATTTCTTTTTCAAAGTACTTTTGTTTTAGTAAAAAAGTTTAAACAATAGGTAAGTAATGTATTTTTTTTATAAATCTTAATCATTTAGTCTATTTGACACCGTGTGTTAAGTTCAAAAGATAACCTAACTTTTTTAAGACTTGTTTGAAATTTTGTACACGTTATGGGGCACTATCGAACGGAGCGCAGTGGAACACTGTTCCATTAAACCCCACTAACTTAACTTCATTTTTTGGCAGATTTTACACAAGTTCAGAATGGTAAAACACCGCGTCAGAAAAAGTGACAGGGAACTTCACAGCAAAGCTAACATGCGAGAAGCTGTAGAAATCGTAGAAGGTAGTATGAGCTTGCATGCTGCTGCTGAAATGAAAAATGTCAAATGTACTACGTTGCATCGATATGTCTAAAAGAAAAAAGCTGTAGCAAACGAGGCAGAAATTTGTATGACACATAACTATGCAGAAAATAAAGTATTTTCAACTGACCTCAAAAAATAGTTGGAAGAATATTTGGTCATTTGTTCTAAAATGTGCTACGGTCTTGACACTTTAGAAACAATTAGTTTATGAAATGGCAAAGCAACAAAGTCTTAAAATTTCCCAAGCTTGGAATGAACGGCAAATGGCTGGTATTGACTGGCTTTACGGTTTTAGACAACGTCACTCCAAGATAAGTCTTCGTAAACCTAAAACTTGCAGCTTGTCCAGGGCTACTTTCTTTAATAGGCACAATGTGAAAACATTTGTTGATAACCTCTTTACTATTTTACAGAGGTATCTAAGTTTTGGGGATAGTACCCAAGTGTTTAGTTTAGATAAAACTGAAACAACCACAGTTCAGAAATTAAAAAAAGTTTTTGCTTTAAAATCATCTTGGCAGCTAAATAGAGTCACAAATGCAGAGTGAAGAACATTAGTGACTACTTTGCCTCTAGTGATGGTATTCCCGCGAAAGAATTTTAAAACTCATATGTTAACGGAAGCACCCTCAGGCACTTTAGGATTTGTTCAACCTACTGGATTGATGACCGGCGAAATTTTTACGGATGTTATAAGACTTTATCTACGAAAGACAATCCAACTCTTGTAATCATGGACAATCATGAGAGTCATTTATCTCCGGTGGTTTTGAATATTGCCAAAGACAATGGGGTAATACTTCTTACTATACCTCCACATACCAGTCACAAATTTCAAACTCTCGACGTATCCGTGTTTGAGCCATTTCAAACCTATTATAATGCTGCAGCAGGTTCATGGATGGTTCGGCACCTAGGGCAGACTTTAACAATTTACAATGTGGCTGAGCTTGTGAGACAGGTATTTGAAAAATTTATGACGCCATGCAATATCAAATCTGGATTGAAAAAGGCCGGAATTTTTCCATTCGACTGAGATGTCTTTGCTGAAGACGAATTTCTAACAAACGAAGTGACAAATTGACTTTTGACTGATGAGGAGCAACAACCACCACAACCAAGAGATACTACACCTCCCATCGATGACTAGCAACCTTCTACTTCAAGAGATGCTATCCAAGAATTTAAAAATCAGATAGAAGACCCCTTAGAATGTAGAAACTTGCCCAGAGCTGGGCCTAAAAAACAATAATAAAAGAAAAAAAGATAAATAAAATAGATGAACGTGCACGTAAAAGAGAACAAAAAAAAGAGAACAAAAAAAAGGAAAACAAAATTAACAAAGACAGTAAAAGACTGAAAACTAAAAAGTAACAAAGACACCATTTTCTAGTCCTGAGAAAAAGTTCGATTGAGATGATAGTATAACTTCGTGCGAATCTAGTGATAACGATATGAAACGTCCACTGTCCAGCTTTAAATTACCAAAACCTAACGATTTTATCGTGATAAAATTTGCCGATTTGAAGCAAATCAAATTTTTCGTTGATTTAATACTGTCTGATATAGATGAAAACAACGTATTTAAGATAAATTATTTGCGACGAAGCGCAAAAGTTGACAATAATTTCTATTTTCATTTAAAACAGGACCTGGCAATGGTTTTAGCTGAGGATATTGAACTAGTCTTGCCAAATTATCTGAAAAAACTGAACGTCAAAAAGCATCTTGACAAGGTATTAAAAGATTTGATACCATTGGTTAATTTTTTGGTATGAATACAGGTTGTGTTCTAATGTGACCTATTCCCTGTTTCATTGTACCCCAGACCTGGGGCACAGTGGAATACAGGAAGGGGTTCACAAAATCAAAGATAAATAGGTTTAAGTTTGATTATTGATCTCTGTTTTGCTGTGCAATTACTAAGTTAATGTATATTGTTATGCTTGTAAGCAAAAATTATATAAAGAACAAACACTGATTTATCTAAAAATAAAAATATTTTTTCGTACTACTGTGCCCCCAACTGTCCCTATAATTTGAGTCACTCAAGGAAACAATAGAGAGAAACTGTCGTCAGATCACTTACGAAGTCTTTCAAAATATAAGAAGAGCTTTAAAAGCTTGGTTGTACTATTGTGTGGAAGTTGATTAAATTGAATTAATTATTTAATTTTTAAAAAATTTAAGTTTTATTGATTACTATAGTGTTTTTCTGAAGAATTGTCAAACTTTAAAATAATAATTTGGATAATTATTCGGAGTTGTTCGTTTCCGTTAGAATTCACTATTATTATTATTATTGTTAGATTGACTGCTTTTTATTTAAATATGATTGAAATGAATAAACTTTAAACTTGTTATTTTTAGGATTCGTAATATGTTCAGTTTGTAATCTTAATCTTTGAAATCAACAATTATTTTGTTCCATAATGAAAAATAATGTTTGTGTGACTTTAATGGCAATAGTAAAACTTTTTTCGTATTTTTAAACAAAAACTAATATTTTAAAACTTAAATCTTATTTCTAAATGAATTCTAAAACTTATATTATTAAATAATTCTTTTTTAAAAGGAATTTTTATTGTTTCATTATTCGTACTTAAAACTTTGTAAATTTAAATACTATAAACATTTGTTTAGCAATTTCAAATGCATATTAAAATATTGCAAATTCTAATTTTATTTTAAATTTGTATGAGTGGTCTGGGTGAGTGTTGCCAGGAATATAAGAATTGTCAATAATAAATAAATGTTAAAAGTAACGAGAGTTGTATTAAAATTTAATAGTTTTAAAATAATTTCTTAAAAAGAATTAAGAAGATTATTTTAAAACACTCCGACGTGGGACAGATCTCGACTAAAACACATTTTAAAATAACGGAAAACAAAATAGAAAAGCAGAAACTAAATTATAAAACAGAAACATAATGGAAAATTTAAATAACGGGCAAAATAATGAATATAAAACCTAAAATGCGAAAAGATAGAGAAAATAGTGATTTTTGAGTAAATAAAGAATCGAACTTGAAGTAGAAGAAAGAAAAAAACTCGGGAATAATTAAATAATAACAGAAGTAAAGTTTGAAAAGAGTATGCAAAAAAATTTTAAAGTAAGCAAATGGAAATGACAGTGATAATACAAATCGAAGAAAAAAATAAAACTTTAAAGACTGATTGAGCACGAAAATCATAAAATAAATGAAACAGAAAAAGGAAATTTAAAATATTATGAAATATTAAAATTTGAAGAAGAAAACTAACTAAAGAAATAAACTGATCACTTCACTTAATAAACCTGGATAAAAGTTGTGCAAGAAAATGACACTTTTTAATTGAGAAATAAAATAAAACAAAAAGAAAAATGTCTCAAGAACAAATACATAAAAATATCAATCAACGAAGGATTAAATTTGATAAAAAATTAAACAAAAAGCGAACAAAAAAAGATTTAAAAGCAGATTTGGTTTATTTAAAATAAATGTTAGCTAAAAATTAAATTTATAAAATAAAAGACGGATTTGTGAGATGTTGTAAGTTATGAGTTAGTTATTTTAATTTAAATTTATATGGGTGAGTGCTGTCAGGGATATGAAAATGATTAGTAAAAATTGTATTGAAACTTAATTATAAAGAATAAAGAAGATGAATGTAAACCGATGTTTATTAACATTGCAATATTAACAAACTTTTTTATTATTTATTTTTGTTGTTGTATTTAATTTCTTAAAATAATCAATTTTGATTGAAAATTCCTGTTGATTGTATTATCAAAAATTACCAATTTTTACTAAAATAATATTATTATAACTCACACGCCGTAAATAAATTGCATGAATAAACTAATTCATACATTTTACAATTAAATTGTTTGTATTTGTAGTCCACAAACAACAATACAACAAAGCCAAAATTGTTGAGCTTTTATTAGAAACATATTTGTACTTTAATTGCACTAAATTATTACTACAAAGCACTTACTGTACTTACTTTAAGATTAAATTAATTATAGTTATAAACTAAGACAATTTAAATTAAAAAATTTTTTATAGCTTTCGTTGGTTGACCTAAATTTAAGTTTAACCTGGAAAGATTCTGTTGTTCTATCATAATTTCTGGTTAATTCTAGTAGGATTAAAGTTACCGTCTCCGGAAACACGGAAACTTTTCAAACTTTTCAATTAGCCTCCGAACTGACAATCTTGTTTCTTTTGCTAGTTTTTCAATTTATTATTTTTCTTTAAAAATGTTTCAAAATTTTTTCAGTCCTACCAAACATTATTACTTAAAATATTTATAAATTTAATGTACCAATAATAATTAAGAAAATAATAAGCTAAAATTTTTATTATAAGACAAACATTTCAGATGTAACCAAAATTTAAGCCAATCTACGTACATGACGTAATAGCACACAATGGGGAATAGTCCGCAAATTACAATCTTAATGGTCAAACCTCTGTATGCAAATTTTTTTACGAACTTAAAACGTCGCCACAAAAAATTTATGACATTACACTTTAGTTTTACAATTAATTTTGTCACAGCGCAAAAAGAAATTAAATTACTTTCAAATATAAACACAACCCCGACAAATGTAATCACACACAAAACAAAATTTGCATAAAAATGAAAAAGTACAAAAAAACGAATAAAAACAATTAATCATTTGAAAGCAAATAGTAAATACGTAGAGATACAGAGATTAAAAAATTAAAAAAAAAACGGTTATAAATATTAATTACTCCCAAATCTCATTTGTTACGAACAACACAACAATTACATTTTTTCTGTAATTATATTATTTTTAATTGTAACACACGCTAACAGGTGTTAAATTTAAAATAATTTTTTTATTTAATTTTTCCCAGTTTTGCGCTTTTATTAAAATTTTATAGAATAAGTGGATAGTTTTGAAAAACTTTGTGTAGATTAAGGGCGCACTTAAAATGGGCTTTTTTAAAAAATGGAAGTAAGGATGTACGTACGGTTTTGTGGCATCCGTTCAATTAGTTGTATTCAAAAAAAAAACTGAACATATGTAACTGCACGTAATAACTGACGCAACACATCGCGACGCTTATTACACCGACGCGACGTCCGGCACCGAATTTGAACTGCGGTACGGGACGACGTATCCGACTGGAATTTCTAGTGCAAAGTTTTTACGCTTGCGTACTTTACTACCCACAGGTTGCGTGTATATCATTTAAAATATTGTAAATAAATGTGCACATTTTTTCTTTACGCAAAATAATCTTGATTTTGTGTAGGTGCGTGTCCAAAAAATTCAAATGCAAAAAAAAATCGCCGATTCTACACCATTAAATTTAATAAAAACTTTAAGACGCCGGACGTCGGTTTTCCACGACGTAGTTTGTGTCAAAGTTGTTTGTCCAAACATCAAAGTTGGTGCCGAAGCCAACTCGCTTTCAACTTTTACCTCAGCTTTCTTTTCTAAATTCCCTAATTAAATAATTAAAATCAGCGAATGAATATTAAGTAAGGGGACAGCGAAGTATAAATATCACGTGACTAACTGAATGCAAGGGTGATTTTAAAGGGTAAGTTTGTGGGCGTCGGGACCTTCGATGTTTACTCAATTTGTTGAGGAATATCGTGTAGGCTATTTGAAAGCGAAAATTAAAGTTGTATTTTATCAATTTTTTTACAACAAATTTTTACAACATGAAGCATACTTTTCTTGTATAGTCAAACCTCCAAATAGTGAATATTAAATAATGTTTGTAGAAACCTACAACTAACAAAAAATTCCTTTTTCGTTTAGATAGTAGCACAAGTTATGCATAAACAGTTTGACAAATAGTATTAATAAAACAATTAAACCCTTAATAATAACTTTCATTTCACTATAAACCGTAAATTCATAGTCTCAAAAAAAATTTAAAAAAATTTTGTAACAATTTAATCATAAAAAACAAAGTATTTAATCCATGTAACAAAAAATATATTTTTACTCATACAAGAACCCATAAGTTATGACATAACCACATAAGGAGTTTGTGAATTTTGTTAGTTTAATGAAAATCTGTTGTCCAACAACTTGAGAAAACAACTGTTATCTAAATAAAAACGCGTTAGTTTTTGATATCTGGGACATAGGGGTTATTCAGTAAATGGTTGTTCTTTTGACTTAGTTTAACCAGATTCAAAAGCAAACCAGGTTACACCGAAAGATGAACCAATTACTCAAGTAGTATTCCGAAAATCGTTAGTACAAAGTTCAATACGTTAATTAATCAAACAAACAATGAAAACATCCAGCCATCAAATTAAAAACCTGTTACAGGAAATTAAATTAAACAACTCGATTTAAGCACTGTTTAATAAGTTACATAACAAAAAACATAATTAACAATTTAGAATATCTCTTTATGTTTCACAAATACACAAATAATAAATCAACGACACATAAGATAAATGGTAATCGGAACCTAGATAGCATTTACTACCGAGCGAGACGGATTCTTATCTTTTCTGGAATGGCGATCTTAACCAATTAGCTTAGTAAGAACACAAAGCGTGTAAGTTCATATGTAACAAAAACTACACATTTTGTAAACGCCATCTTAACTTATAAAGTAATTCGTCAAAGTAGTTAGAGTTACTCTAATAACAACACAAACCAGAATGGATAAGACACGATTGAGAAATAGTAAATTTGTCTAGTGACATAAAGTTCTTTACAATTAAAGATATAATTACTTTGTGGTAATTTACTTAACATACATACCGTGTGTCCCACAGAGAACGCAACATAGTGCTTTTATTAAAGCAAAATATAGAATGGATCTAATAGTGCTTTGAAATTTTCAATCGATGCGACGTCGGTATGTGTCATTTTGATTGCTCTCAAGTTGCAGCAACCAACTTAAATTTGAATTAGTAGCGCTACCTTTATAACTTTCTGCAATAATCAGTGTGTACACAACTGCTAAGAAAGTTCAAATGGTTAAATGGGTATGCAGTGGTGAAAGGTATAGAAACTGTTCAGCATTATCTGCTGCACTTTTTCAAGATCAACCGATTCCAATTGCTAGTACAGTCATGCGAGTATTTCAAACCTTTGAAAATATTGGCAGTGTTCAAAAAGCGACCAAAATTATTTTATTTTAAATGACAAACAAAAACAAAAAAAATATTGATGTACACTCATGAAATTTAAAACTTGGACACCACAATTTCTGTAAACAAAAGTTTGCACATTGTGAAGCGGGCTTAAGGGTATCATTTACAATTCTAACAGCAGGTAGTCTCAGCAGGGGTTATCTTATAGAAGGACTGTAGAATGAATCATTACACTAAGCACGTTTTAGAAAATAGGTAATTTACGTTGCTTACTTAATTTTTTCTTTAAAGAATATATTTGAAGGTATCGCTAATTAAACACCATAGCTCGATTAATTATCGAATCAAAATTTTGTTTAGGAAATGTTTACAAAATAAAATTAGAAATAATTTTGATTTAAAAAACGTCTACAAGCAATAACTTTTAAATTAAATCAAAAACTAAACATGGTTATTTGGGTTGACTGATTATTACTTATTTTTAAATAAATCTAACCTACTAATTATTGTAAGTTATTAAAAAAATCATTAAACTCTCTATTCATAATATTTAGTCCTTACAAAATGTATATTTTATGACGTTTCATTTTTTTCTGTAGTTAATATAAAAAGTGAAAATAAAAACTAAGGCAATTCTTATTGTCAACGTATATATTTAGTTTTTGACAAGAATTTATTACATAATTATAATTAAGATACCAAGTTATAGTTTAAAATTAAATGAAAACTTTTTTTTAAATAAAGGTATTACTATATAAATAAATATAAGAAATCAATAATGGGTGTGACCTCCATTATTATTGATACATTCTTGGAGGCGTCTGCTCATTGACGCTATCAAGGTATCAATATAATTAATATTAATCGTTTCCCATGCGGTATCAATGGCTGCAATTAGTGCATTACGGTTTACTGGTATAAAATTTGGCCCTTGTTGTCTTCGGATAACAGCAAGTATTCGAGCCCAAACATTTTCGATAATGTTAAAATCTGGGCTTTTGCTGGCCAGGGTAACAGCTCCAAGTTATTTTCTCGTATCCAATTGCGCACAACCCGCGAAGTATGAATAGGGGCGTTGTCCTTTAACAACAAAAATACATTATGAAAATGTTAATTCAACAGATCCCGAACTATTTTTGGAGAAAGTATAGTGAAATAAGAATACTTACTTGTTGGAAAATATAATCTTCGTCTGGATAAAACACTTCGACTGAAGGTTTCATAATAGTTTCCAAAATATCTAAATACGCAGCAGAATCAAGACGTCCATCGATAGCCCAACAAACTCCTGGACCCCGCGCGCTAACCCAACCCCACACATTCACAGAAAAATAACCACTTCGTTTTTTAGGACATATGTGATTATTTTCGTAACGAGTTCCTTCCATTCTAAAAACTTTTAGTGGTCCATCGTTGCGGCTATTGAACGTTTTTTCGTCGCTAAAAATCACTCGATTCCAAAATTCCAAAGGTTCGTTCACATATCGCCTTGCAAATTCCAGACGACGTCTCATATTTTCGTCACTGAGAACTTCTTTCGCAGCAGCATTATACTTCTTTATTCCCATCTCCTTTAATCTTTTTTGTGCAGTTATACGGCATCCGGGAAAATGTGTATCTGCTATAGCCCTGAGTATGTAGCAAATGGTTGTTCTGTTACGTAATGAAACAACTCGAGATCTTGAGCACGTGTAGATACTTTAGGTCTACCACTTCCGATGGCTCTTTCCAAAGTGTGTTCAAGATTCCATTTTACTCGGTAATGCCCTACGGTGCTTTTTGGTATATCTAACATACGTGAAATTTCACGCACGCTACGGCCCGCCGCTAATTCCGAAACAATCCGCGCTTTCAAATCAGCACCGAGATGAGGTGGCATTTTCACAACACTTGAAATTTTAAACTAAAATGGAATTTACATTTCTTACTTTATTTATTGGTTCACACTACCCCTTCTCAAACAGTAGGTAATTGTTTATTTATTACATACTTCTAATGACCAATGTAACAACCCTTAGAGCAATATGACTCAAAGGAAGTAAATTAAACAAGCAAGGATATTCTATTGTTATTGAAACTTATTCATAAAGTAAAAGCCATTTCCTTATAATGCTAATGGACAGGATTTTCTTTTAAGTATTAAGATTACAATAGAGGACTTATAAACTTTCGAAAATATCTAATTATAAATATTTACACTGCAATTGCGCTTTTTCCTTAATAATTTCTTAGCAATAACATACACGTTCTTGGTTTTAAGTTGTCATAAATTTGATATGATATAAATTTGTGTTTCTAATATTACATCACAAACTAATCTTTATTCGCCAAAAATTGTTGCTTAAGTTGTAAAGCTTCGTACACACCTGAACAACAAACCGAGCAACAAACATAACAACGAACCGAAAGTCAAACAGAACGACAAACGATCTTTATGATTTCCACAATCCGAACAACAAACGGAACGTTTGTGCTGTTCCCATAATTATTTTCAGTAGTTTTCAGTTCATATATATTTATTATTGAGAAGAGAAAATTGCGGAAAACAAGAAGATAGTGCCAACCAAATTTTTACGCACAAAGAAGAGTAAAAAATTATAATTTACTTCGCTTTTTTTTTATTTTGGAAATTTCCCGCCCAAATGATGCTAATAGGGACATCATTTTTTCTTGCATTCTTAAACACTGATTAATTTAAAACATTTTTCTTCTGTCAACTCCATAATATTACCTAAAACACAACAAACCCACAAAAGGGAGGACAAAAAATAAATAATTTAATTCTCCCGCATAAGTTTGTTCGCCGTTTTGTTTAGATTCGTCCAAACCTGCAAACGCATTCGCGCGCATTTTCTTTGATGTCGACAAGTTGCGGGAACGCCGCAAACCATTCGTGGAACAATCAGGACTGGCGAATCTGTTCTAAAATTCGTACGTAGCACCGTCCAAATTAATGTTCCGATTGCCGTTCGGTTCGTTGTTCTGTTTGTTCCTCGGTTTGTTGTTCAGGTGTGTATTTACACATATATTCTTGGAACATTCGATAATTAACTATTGGGATATGATGACCTTATACTTCGCTGGTTTGGCGCATATATAACTTGGAGCTGTTACCCTGGCCACCAAAAAGCCCAGATTTTAACATTATCGATATTGTTTGGGCTCGAATACTTGCTGTTATCCGAATACAACAAGGGCCAAATTTTATACCAGTAAACCGTAATGCACTAATTGCAGCCATTGATACCGCATGGGAAACGATTAATATTAATTATATTGATACCTTGATAGCGTCAATGAGCAGACGCCTCCAAGAATGTATCAATAATAATGGAGGTCACACCCATTATTGATTTCTTATATTTATTTATATAGTAATACCTTTATTTAAAAAAACGTTTTCATTTAATTTTAAACTATAACTTGGTATCTTAATTATAATTATGTAATAAATTCTTGTCAAAAAACTAAATATATACGTTGACAATAAGAATTGCCTTAGTTTTTATTTTCACTTTTTATATTAACTACAGAAAAAATGAAACGTCATAAAATATACATTTTGTAAGGACTAAATATTATGAATAGAAAGTTTAATGATTTTTTTTAATAACTTACAATAATTAGTAGGTTAGATTTATTTAAAAATAAGTAATAATCAGTCAACCCAAATAACCATGTTTAGTTTTTTGATTTAATTTAAAAGTTATTGCTTGTAGACGTTTTTTAAATCAAAATTATTTCTAATTTTATTTTGTAAACATTTCCTAAACAAAATTTTGATTCGATAATTAATCGAGCTATGGTGTTTAATTAGCGATACCTTCAAATATATTCTTTAAAGAAAAAATTAAGTAAGCAACGTAAATTACCTATTTTCTAAAACGTGCTTAGTGTAATGATTTATTCTACAGTCCTTCTATAAGATAACCCCTGCTGAGACTACCTGCTGTTAGAATTGTAAATGATACCCTTAAGCCCGCTTCACAATGTGCAAACTTTTGTTTACAGAAATTGTGGTGTCCAAGTTTTAAATTTCATGAGTGTACTAGCAGCAGTTCAGCATAATCCGATCATAAGTTTTAGACAACTAAGTATTGACTGCGGTCTAAGTAAAAATCGTGTACATAGAATACTAAAGAAACACAAGTATAAGTCCTACCATTATTCTCAACATCAAGAGATTTTCAGAACGGATGCTGAAAATTTAATGAAAAAATCTAATAATGACGATAACTTTATTAAAAATCTGTGTTTTACTGATGAATGCATTTTTACATTAAATGGAACACCAAACATTCAAAATTACCGTTTTTGGAGCACAGAAAACGCTCATCTGTTTATACCAGCTCACACCCAATATTTCCAATCAGTAAATGTTTAGGCTGGGATATTTTCCAATACCGTAATAGGTCTTTTTTTATTGAGGGTACACTTACTGCTTTTAAGTACCGTGACCCATTAATTGAGCATGTGCTACCAGGATTGCACAAAGTTGCTGAAGAGGATACTGTTGTTTGGTATCAGCACAATGGGTGTCCAGCTCATAGTGCTAATCTAGTAAAAGGCCTCTTAAATGATGCGTTGCCCAGAACTTGGATTGGAAGAGGTGGTGAAACTGCTTGGCCACCGAGATCACCAGATTTGTCTCCTAATGAGTTTTTCTTATGGTCATACATTGCTTTTAAAGTGTATTCAGATCGACCGCACATCACTGTCAAGTCATTAAAGGACAGAATTGTAGAAGTTTGCTTTAATGTTCCGGCAAACGTAATCTCTAATGTGCAACGCAATTTTTATGATCGATTAGGGCATTGTTTAGCAGTAAATGGACAGCAGTTTGAGCATTAAATATAAGCAGTTGGTGGCTTAAATAAAATGTAGCTTTCACTTCTGCATACCTACCCAAAAACCAAAACGGTCCTTTTCAGGACCACCAAAAAATTACAAAAAAGAATTTTACACGACTTTTTAAAAAAATCAATTTTATTATTAAACATAATGTAAATACATTTTACAAAGGTTTGGCGATTGTGTGCATAGATCTGATGTGTGCATTTGCAGTGATTTAAATTTATGATCTGAAATTCTAGAATATGAAACAAAGAAAATAATTTAAAATACAAACCTTATTTTTTTGTGAGTTCAAACCGAGGTTGAAACATTCAAAGCTGTTAATTATTTGGCATTCTCAAATAATCACAACATTTTTGTTTACCTACATTTAGCTTGTACGACTCCTGCAAATAATATTACAAGTTAAATCACTTTTTAGGTAGGTACTAAAATAATAATATTCCTTTCCTATGAAACTGCCGTCTCCTGGTTCTTCCTTCATCGTGTTTTACACAAGTATCTGTCTTATATCGTGAAGTTCTTAACATTCTGTATAAAAAATGAAACCTGAATCCGTTTACATAATTGTACTTTCATAGGCATTTTTAATCATATTGATATAACTGCATCTTAAATCAGCTTAATATTCTTTATAATGTACTTTTTGTTTATAACCTAAAATTAATTTACGAAAGTAATTATGCGTAATTATGTAAAAGAATTAGTTGTACTTACTTGAGAAAGCGATCACATCAAAGCGACTAAACAATTAGAATTTTCGTAAAAAACAAAATAATAAATTTTTAGGTTGAAAAATGTCAAAAGGAATATTACAGTTGTGGTAGACATGACACACACACAAACCACACTCTCTTTCTTACTTCAACTGACACTTACAACGCACGTCGTATCGCGACGGTGAAAAATATTATAGCACAAGTAGATCCGTTCTATATTTTGCCTTAATAAAAATCCTATGTTGCGTTCTCCCTGGGACACATGGTATATACGTATAACATACGTGTATCATTCAATAATCCGTTTTTTGGATCGTTCGACATCAATAGTTTCAACTTTATAGTTCATGAAAAGTACAAGTACTGATACTTATGTAATTCGGGCACACAAGCTAAAATTGAAGTAGCTAAAAAAAATGCATTCTTGAAGAGTTTAGGTCTGCGGTGAATTCCAATTGAAAGTTTCTTCAAGCGTCAAAATGACAACCCCAACGTAGTTAATCTCTAGGAGCCTGCGACAGTAGTTTAACATGCCAGGACACATCCCTGAAAAGAAAATAGAGAACCACAGTTACACAGCAAGTAAGAAACAAAAAAACTGTAATTAGAAAAACTCTAATATAGACAATTGTTGTTATGAAACTAATATAGAAAAGAATGCTTATTTGCAAAAAGTGTTAGCAAGACCCGATCCTCCTTAATTTATAAACGCATTTCTAATTAACTTTTAAATATTACGGCTTACTCCATATCAACGACTTTTAAAATTTTATTTTGCCGTTTCTTTTTACAAACAACAATCTGTACTCGTTTCAAGTTAATCACCGAGAGAAAGAATGAAATATCCTATTAATATCGCAGCGAAAGTAGCCAGAGCCGTAATAAGGAAAGTAACACGTATTCAAGGAAATTTTAACATTAGAAAAGTAAATTCTAATAAACTTGAATTTTTATCGTAACAAACCTACATGTGAGTTTACACTTGTACAACAAAAGGAGGTACTAACTGTGGTGATTTAAAAGGGGGGGTGGACGATTTATTCACTTGTTTGCAGAGTCGTGGTGGTCAATTCGCTGTTTCTGCTTTCCGTTATTTGGAACGTGTAGGTATTTTAATCCTCTATTTTCCCGTATATCAACATTAATCGGTTATTTATTTTAAGTTGTAACGCTTTGTTGAACCGATTTTTCTTTTGACTACCGTAAGTTTTTCTTTTCAACCTAAAGATTTTTCTTTTCTTTTCGTTTTAGGCGTACTTTTGGGTTGTTTTTTTAACACTTGATAAAACTTTATTACTGATTGTAAGCTAAAAAAACAAAATGACATTACCACATACTTTTTGTTGTTGTTACAATAACGTAAGCGTAGGTAACGCAATGTAAAATAGTACGCGTTATATACGTGACGTGCGCAGAGCAATTAGCGTGGCAAACGCTTCGTGCGTAAAGCGAATAACGTTGCTAACGCGGGTGCGCAAAGTAATTATTGTTGATAATTTAACATGCGTACAGTAGTTCACAATGATATCGCGACGTTTACAGAGCAAGGAATAGGAGTTGATGTTTTTGCGCGTAAACCAAAAGTTGGCTAAAATTACAATACCTGAAGATAAGCATAAGTTGTTGACGATGATTCGTAACCGGAGAAGGGGGCAACGAGCAAAGTTTGACTGATTAAAAACAGCGAGTGGTAGTGCCTGTCTTTGCCCAAACAAATAATTCTCCCAGACTCAAATTCATATGCTATGCAAATAGTTGATTCTCAAACCCCGAGTAGAAAACGCCAGCGGTCAGATAAAGGATATAGCTCCGACAGCTCTTTGAAATTATCTCTTAATGCTGAGCATGGTAATTTTACACCCAAAAGTATGCTTAAAACAAAAAGAAAAGAAATATCGGTGATTATACCGCTATATATGGGTTGAAAAGAAAAACTTACATTAGTCAAAAAAAAAAATAATATGCTACGCTAGTTTTTGTGGTACTGTTAGTAAGTATAGGTATGATAAGCTTCGTGAGACTTGTGCTTTGTACCTGTATTTGAAAGGTAGTACTTTGAAGACTTACGGCCAACAGTTCCAGGACGAATGCGTGCGCGTATTTGTTGTTCTACCTCTGACAGATGAATAAGGTCGAAAGCAAAAGTCTCAAATTTTGTGAACCGATCTCGGGCGCCAGATTTTATAAGAGTTTACACTCCATAAATGGTCTTTCATCTCACTCGGGTAGCTGCAGTGAAGTCACCGCAGGAAGCAAAAAAAAATATAAACTCAAAATTCTTTATTTTTAAGCAACAACGGAACAATAAAGTCAATTCAATACACGGAAACAATCAGCACAGCAAAACTAGACCCTCTAGCTTACTATCCCAAAGCAAAAGAGTTTGGATAACAGTAAGTCGGCTTGCATTAACATGCGAAGCGCGTCAAGTAAATTCAAGCAAAAATTGAACAGCGTCTTTAACGCGCGAAAATCGTGATGTCAAAGACAACGAATGGAACGGTTAGGTCAAGTAAACGTGCGAAACGCGTCATGTCTACCTACACAGCGGTGGACGGCGTTTTTAAAGTGCAAAACGCGTCACGCTGAAGACGACGTACGGACGGGAGCAGCTGAGGCGGAATCTTCCAGAACGGTATCTTTAGTAGAAAAAGTAACTAATTTAGGACTTATCGTTCGGTTTGCTTCAGAACTGGAGAACTACTAACAGTCCAATTCTAATTTCCAAAACGACAAACCCTGCGGTTTTATAGACGCGGTCAGCAAGAGGGGATAAGAAACTTAAGAAGAGTAAAGCGCGCTCATTTACGCAACCTCGTGCTTAATAAAGCTGAACGGTACACTTTATGCGTCAGTAATACATTTAATTAAAAAACTAAATTAATTAGTACTATGTACTCAAAAAAAAAACGTTACAAAGATTCTGGGTTCCGTGACGTGTACGCAAATATAATCGTTGACGGTTGTGTGGCAACGAGCTACAAATTGTTGCTTTTGGACGTTGTCATATACACGACAGTGGCTAAGTAAAACTGACGTCACTGATTTTGTCACCAGGGTCACTACATTACTGAACTCCATATTATTTCACTAGATTCATTGGTTTTCGAAAACTAACCAGATTCTATACATTTTTTTTTATATCCAGCAATAAAAACAATTGGTTTCAAATGACGTTATTTGGGAAAACAAAAGTACTTTGGTAGCAATGAATTATTGCCAATAGCAACCAGAAATGACTGTGATTTTTATTTTATAACGTTGGAATAACACTACACTACACATTTTTACAAAATTGTTTTATTGGCGATTCTTCAAGACAAGTCGATCAGCATTGGAACAACTCCAAATTATGTCAAACTCATAAACAAGACTGGACAACGTCTGTCGGACCAGCTAGTAGTCTTATATTAATATGTTATGTCGTTAGTGTGAACGCACACCTACTCTCGATTCATTTTCAAATCTATACGAAAATCAACCTTTTTTCAAATTCGTCTCACATTAGAACGGCTTAAGATATTTTCGTTTCGAAAAAAGTTTCGAGTTTACGAAAGATGTGTCTTTATTTTTCGATTTAGATTTTTTTTGTACGAGGGCATCTTCGAGGTTAAAAAAAATGTTAAAAATAGTCAAAAAATTTCAAACAAATTGAGCCGTAAGTTGACCACAACTCGCTTATTTACGGACCGATTTTCAAAATTAAAAAGCATCATACGCGGATAAAGAAATAAAATTTTTGGCCGTTTCAGTTTTGTTAGACCTCGCGTGTTTTCAAAAGTTATAAGCGAAAAACGTTTCCGACAAAATTTCATTCGAAAACTAAAACGGCCATAATTTTTAAATTATAACAGATAAAAAAATTTATTTAAAAAAAACGTTCCTTTTATGACCCTATCACATAATGTTTAAAAAATTTATCATTTTTAAAAATTTTTTTAAGGAATTTTACATTGTTATACGAATACTGTAATTTTTATAACTCCGGAACCATATTACGTAAAAACACGAATAAAAATCAAAATATTCGTAATTTTGCAAATTTTCGAATGGTTTAACTGTAGAGGATTCAATTTCACCCAAAAAATCTTCGTATGCACGAACTTGATGACTCACACACGCGTAACTGCGAGCGTTATGCGAACCAAACAGTCAATTTCACCTAAATAAACTTTGTTGTATTACGTTAAAGCGGTCGAGCCAATAAATCCGCTTCTAAATATGTTTTTAATAAATTTCTATTCGGACTACATCCATATCTTCTATATTAATATGTTATGTCGTTGGTGCGTCCTCACCTACTCTCGATTCGTTGCGAGCGCACACCCGAATACTCTCGACTCATTTGTACGAATTCACATGGAGTACATACTCTGCATTCATATTGATTACTCAACTGATGAATGTTAATGTAAGTACTTATTATTGTTCATGACTGTCTGCTTTTTAGAAGCTAATTTATTTTTGTGACTTAACGCATGCGTAGTATGCTGACTTTGTCTAGTTTATATTAATCCATGATTCTTTATTTTGTGTTTTGCGTTCTAATATAATGAAAATTTAGTAGTGACCGCATGAACTTTCTAGTACCATCGCTTTGGCTTGCCTTGTCAGTGATGTTTATAAAAACATTATTATTAAATTTGATTGTAGTACATTCTGGTGTGTAATCTTAGAGTGGTTGAAAAAACCCTGAAAAGTTTAAAAATTTTTCTTTCAATTGTGCCATTAAAATACAAAGATATACCCTACTTCTTTTGTTTAATAGCTGTATGTATTAAATAAAAGCAACCCTTTATTCTAATTTATTTCGCCTAGAAAAAATAATTCGCTTATATAGGGCAAACATTGTTAGAGCTTTCATTACTAATGGGGTTAGTTTTTCCTTTGTTTTAATTTACGAAGGACATAAAGTTTATGTGAGAGAGAAAAATGGTTTATTAGGAGTTGGTAGTGTTATACGCGACTGCAAATTTAGTTATAATGAGAAATATCATATTTTATTAGATTTGGTCATGAGAAATAAAGTAAGTTATTATTACTTAGGAGTAATACTGTTTTATTTATTGTCCGAGAGG
This sequence comes from Abscondita cerata, assembly GCA_030710515.1. Lineage (NCBI taxonomy): Eukaryota > Metazoa > Arthropoda > Insecta > Coleoptera > Lampyridae > Abscondita > Abscondita cerata. The sequence continues at coordinate 74,384 of JALBCR010004329.1, forward strand.
GTTTTGCTAACCAAGTCAGTAAACAAAATAGTGATTCTCGGAAACAACATGTTTTGTTTGTGGAGCATAAAGTACTATAAAGTACTGATTTATTTTCCATTTCCACACACAAAATAACGAAAATTGAGGTAGGTACATGAAGTTTTGACGTTTATAAACCTAACGCTTGACGGAAATTCTTTGCCAAGATTAACCAATCCACAATTGCACACGGTTTCGTTTTCACTCTATACAGGTTTACACTGATCTTCTGGTGCACCATCCATAACACTTACATTACAATACAATAATGAAAAATAATTTACCATACAAGTAAACAAATTAATTTGGTGTCATTTGCAAATTCCTCATGTTAGTCCATAACGGTTCTTCGTAGGTTTGGGATTATTTTTGGTCAAAACGTAGCATGACAGGTTGTCCACTACCGTGTTAAATACTTTAGAGTGTTTGCAATTGCAATCTCTCCTAAAATGGGAAACCTACCTCTCTCAAGGGTACAAATTTCATTTCGCTTTCATCACTTGCGTGTGGATTACGTTGGTCTATTTAATTTAAACGATCATAAAAGGAGAGATCCTTAGGTGTATAATGCCTTTTTTCTTGTGACAGTAATTTTTACTAAGGTTTTGAATTTTTTTTTAATTTTCTGTCGTGAAAGGTACGTTTGGTCCTTAGCGACAAGCAACCAAATGCACATGCATATTTTTCCGGGTAATATTTCTACGCGGGGGTGACTGGAGTCTTTATTTTTTGTTATAAAGTTAGTCTGTACTGACGTAGGTAGGTCATTTATGTAATTAAAATAATTTTTCTAATTAATCAGTACTTAACATGAGGCTATATCGCCATTTTAGAATAATTTTCCACTACAGGATTTCTTTTTGGAAGATTGAAAATAGTGAACTGACGTAAGTAAGACTAGCTCATTTAGGTAATTCAAATGATTCTTCTAATTAATCAGTACTCAACATGTGGCTATATCGCCATTTTAAAATAATTTTCCACTACAGGATTTCTTTTTGGAAGATTGAAAATATTGTACTAACGTGGGTTGGACAAGCTCATTTAGGTAATTAAAATAATTATTTTAATTAATGAGTACTCAACATGCGGCTATATCGGCGATTTAAAATAATTTTCTACTACAGAGTTTTTTCCTAAAAAATTGAAAATATTTGTTTATTGCCGGATTATGTACGCTCTGTAAATGTCAACGTTAATTATGTGAAATTTGTTTCTAACGACATCTGTTTATAAAGAACACGTGAATACATCAATCACCAGTTACAGTTACATGTTGGCATTTCTTTTCCAAATTAAGGTTCGCCTTATTAGAGCGATACGTTTTTAAAGTACAATAACTTTTCAAGTTTTTTTTCTACAAATTTGTTTGTCGAACAGACCTACCCCGGTAATAATAGCTACAACAGAGTAGTCACAATGTCAACTCACACCGATACCGTAAAAAAGGTTTTCCACAAAATGTGTTCTGTATCGTTGCGTTAAGCGTTGTGGGTGTGTCATTTAAATGTTTTTGATGCTTAAAGCTTAATTGCACATTTCTAAGTTTTAAGAATGCTTGGAGGTGATTATTATAGTTTTTTTTTGCGTTAACAATAAATCAGACTTTCAAGTTGCTCTAGCACGTCACGTTTTTTTTTTAAACTTTAGGTGAAATGACCAAAATATGGCTATTTTATCAATTTTTATTTTTTTTTTTTAAACCAAATTGTTTTGTTTTAATTTTCAACAATTTCAGCTCATAATGCTATTAACTAACTGGTCGCATCTTCTTCTGGTTTTGCCCAAATTAGCCGGATTCTGATCTTTTCTATGCTAGTTGGATCTTCCTCCCTCTGATCTTGAAATTGTAGGTTGGATTTTTGAGATTGGATTTGTAATTAGTGATTTCTATAACCTGTGTGTAGACAAAATATTAAAAAACTTGTTTGTACACTAAGGTCGGCGCAGTAAAACGGGTGAGTTTACATGATTAAAATGCTTGAACTAAAAATTGTATAACTTAATTTAAAAAAATTGTAGAATATGCTATGCAATTGTCAATAAAACTTGGTATAAAAAAAGTAAAATTTTAAAAAAAGCTGATGTGCTAGAACAATACCCTAACTTATTTTTGAAACTGTAACTCCGCAGGACTGCTTTTAATTGAAATTGTGGCATTTTTCTTTATATGTTTTAAAACTTTATAAGTAATTATCCACCGATTAACGTAAAAAACTGATAATTTAATAAAAATAATATTATATTGTTAGAATTACTCTTAATAGTGCGTAAAAAAAGAATGTTAATGGTTCACGGTATTTTTAATCATTGAATTAGTATATGTTTACAGAAATACATAAATATTTTGTTCAGTTCTGAAGCCAACCAAAAAATAACCTTTTTAATACCTACAACCATCCAAGTTACCGTTGTTTAAATAACGTTTTTTCCACCTCTTTGAGGCGTCCAAGACATACCAAATTGATCAACTCAATTTGAATGCTTATGGTACATTCCATTTGCTACACCTTCACAGAAACTAAATCTAAAATTTTCGTTTAAATGTTTGTTACGGGTTTATTTGCAAAAATAAAACGTATGTCGAGAGCCTTCTTAAAAACTTGTGTCGTGTGTAGCACTTTACAACGAAAGTCGAATTTGCCGCGCGTGCTGCGAATTTTCCATTGGTTAACATAAAAATTAACAAACGTGTCGAACAGGACGAGCGGACATTTTCTACTTCCTCTCTACTTGGGTGTTTCGGCGTGCTTCGTACAGTTAAAATGTTACACATAAATTATTAATGAGTGCTTCAATAATTCCAAGTTGAATTAGTGTTTAAACTTAAATCCGACCGCATTCACTGTAAGTACTTCTTTTCTTTTTTGTTTTGTGGTTGTGTTAGTTCTAATTACGACGAATGCTTTTGCACGTGTATTAACCTCATATTCTCATCGTGTCTTAAACCTGGAATTCCTGTGGGTGCTGGAATGGTCATTTAAAAACCCGTTGCTACATAACTTGACGACTACTACGGTTTCGCATTCAATTATGCTGCCAACAACCGGTGAACTCTACAGCTACAGGGGTTGTTTACGCTGCATACTTGCTGCTTTGAGGGAACATATTTACTATCTGTTCTTTGCTGTATACCTCCCCTAAACCAAATCCTGGAATTACCTATCTTCTGGAGCTGTCGAATACTGTCGCTAGCAAGAACTTTCTTTCTTGGAACTGCATACTACAGAATACAGCTAAGTTTTATTCAATATTTTATGCGTATGAAGCTCACGTACATGTGACATTAAACGGTTTGAATCTGTAGCATTTAAGTAAATTTTTATTCTAGGTAGACTACACCACCGACGTTTAGTTTTGTTGTTAATCAGCTCAATACGAGCTTGGACGCTTTACATAAAGTGTTTGAAGCTAAAACAAAAGGCCTTTTGGGTTGGCGAAAGCTACTTACCGTGTTATTTCGAGTTTAAATGACGTGTGTACGTCGAGTTTTTTTAGTAACCAATTTTCAATTGGAACGCTAACTTTCATTTGGGGTTCAACAAAAAAAAGCTTAACTGAAATTTGACACATTAATTGCGAGCTTTAATTAAATTGTTGTTGCTAACGCCCGCAATCTTATGCGACAGTCTCTCTATTTTGTCACATTCTCCTACTACTTTAAGTTTTATTTGTTACATTGAATTGTCTATTTGTCTTATTGATTTGTGTTTGTTTTAGCGTATTAAACCTTTAGTAAGACCTATTGAACTTCTGTTGGTCGGTTTTATTTCTTTCTATTACCCAGCAGGTGGCGCCTTGTTAAGCAGCAGTCTATTTTTTATAGTCCTCTAAGGACCCCCCAACTCACCGACTAAGCCAGACACAGCTGTACTAACTACTACAAATACTGGATCCTCCACGAATTTGGTGCGCTACATCGAGCCAAATTATCTTATTTTTCTCTCTAGGTTGTACTGCTAGAGTCGCTTTCTTTTATTGTTTGTGAACTACAACCGTTACATGTCGATTTTATTAAGAATTTTATTGCATTGATTCTTTTCTGCGTCCAAATATCTTTCTATAAACACTGGAGATTAAAAGAATCCAACGTTCTGTTTTACTCCAGGTGTTTGAGACCTTTAAGAGAGTAATCTCCATTGAATCTAGCACCTGCGGTACGTTCTATTCATTTTCTTTGCTACCAATTGTCTGTGGTATAATTCAATCAAAAGAAACAACATGTTCTAATACCCTCCTTTTTGACCTAAAATTTGCTGACGACAAAATCAAATAAATCTGAGTTGTTGATATTATCAAAATCGAATAAACAAATTTGTTATTTTTAAAGAAATTTCAACATCAATTTGAAAATTTAAATCACATCCAATATTATAAAACAAAATTTTATTTTTATTGCCATTAAGCGTCAGCTAAGAACTAGATTTTAGAAAAAACCAAAACTTTCGCAATTTATTTCGAACCCTTAAAATCGAATTACTTAATGAAATTAATTAAAACTTAGCCGGTTACATAATAAATTTTGTAATCGTATCAATTCTCAACTTAGAACGACTGCAATTTGACTTTATTGTTGTTCCTTCACACTGCCGTTTCAAAACACGAGCGGTTAATTAGATTAATTTCAATTTGGCGTTGCGGGATGCAAATTATCAGATTTACACAATCAAAAAAAAAAAAAGTAACTGGAAATATTCATCGAATAACAATTACCATAATTCCGTTTGTTAAAAGGTTCGACAAAATTAGGATCCGTTCGTCGACAGTTGCTTACCGCACGCAAAAATTTATTAAATGAAACATGGCACGTTTGTTGTTTTGAAAGTTTCTCTCGTAATAATGCCGTCCAGTGTGTTTTTTGTTTGTAATATTTAATACCTGCGGGATTTTTGTTTGTGGCGTTTATTACTGACGAATGTTACGCACTGGACAGGATTGCAACAAAAGTAATTATTTTAACTGGAATAAATAAATGAAACTTTTAATCTGCAATTTAATAAAGGCAGAAAGTTCTTCAAAAGATCGCTTACCGAAATTTTTTCCCCCGCTTCGATCATTCGTTTTGGGATCAGACATCGAGTGGTTTCGTATATCTACACCAAAGAAAACAAATCCCGATTTCCTTTGATATCGTCCAATAAGTAAATGCATTACCAAATAAAAGGCACTCACCGATAAGTGCATGCCTCAACGACTAAAAGTCCTTTTCCGGATGAACAATGGTCGATCATGAATTTTGCTGCCTCAATAACAGTAAATATGTCATTTCCATCTACCTGTAGTAAAGCATTCTAAATAAGAAGTAAAAGAGAAAATCAAATGAAATCCCTCGGGATTTTTTTTGGTTTATTACAGCTAAGAAATCGTTAAAAAATAAATTTCTTAAATTGATATTTCTTATACAGAATTTCCCTTGAGGAATATAAAGCATTCATGATCTCAATATTAGATGGTGCTAACCTTACCCTCAAATATATCAAACGTTTTTTATAGAGTACACAAATACAATTGTGCCTATAAATAATCCACCCAAATATGCATACGTTAAGATTACATCTCTTTTCAGACCCCAGATATAAGTCAAAATTAATCAAATTTTTATTAGTAAACGCCAGTTCTACATCGGTCTCCATTAAAATCACTTTTTTGATAAATGCTTAAAACAGCTATAAAGTATCAGACAAACTCAAAGATGACAACAAAATAATAATGTATTGGAAGAACTTTGTCCTTTCTTTCGTATCTAACCACCATTATTTAAACAACGTGGTAGCAATAACCTTTTGGCATACTAAAGATTATGTATTAATTAACTCTAAACGTATGTTGACTTCTGAGTACAATTCCGGTAAGGTTCTTTAAGCCGCAAACTATGTACACTCATGAAATTTAAAACTTGGACACCACAATTTTTGTAAACAAAAGTTTGCACATTGTGAAGCGGGCTTAAGGGTATCATTTACAATTCTAACAGCAGGTAGTCTCAGCAGGGGTTATCTTATAGAAGGACTGTAGAATGAATCATTACACTAAGCACGTTTTAGAAAATAGGTAATTTACGTTGCTTACTTAATTTTTTCTTTAAAGAATATATTTGAAGGTATCGCTAATTAAACACCATAGCTCGATTAATTATCGAATCAAAATTTTGTTTAGGAAATGTTTACAAAATAAAATTAGAAATAATTTTGATTTAAAAACGTCTACAAGCAATAACTTTTAAATTAAATCAAAAAACTAAACATGGTTATTTGGGTTGACTGATTATTACTTATTTTTAAATAAATCTAACCTACTAATTATTGTAAGTTATTAAAAAAATCATTAAACTCTCTATTCATAATATTTAGTCCTTACAAAATGTATATTTTATGACGTTTCATTTTTTCTGTAGTTAATATAAAAGTGAAAATAAAAACTAAGGCAATTCTTATTGTCAACGTATATATTTAGTTTTTGACAAGAATTTATTACATAATTATAATTAAGATACCAAGTTATAGTTTAAAATTAAATGAAAACTTTTTTTTAAATAAAGGTATTACTATATAAATAAATATAAGAAATCAATAATGGGTGTGACCTCCATTATTATTGATACATTCTTGGAGGCGTCTGCTCATTGACGCTATCAAGGTATCAATATAATTAATATTAATCGTTTCCCATGCGGTATCAATGGCTGCAATTAGTGCATTACGGTTTACTGGTATAAAATTTGGCCCTTGTTGTCTTCGGATAACAGCAAGTATTCGAGCCCAAACATTTTCGATAATGTTAAAATCTGGGCTTTTTTGCTGGCCAGGGTAACAGCTCCAAGTTATTTGCTTGTATCCAGTTGCGCACAACCTGCGAAGTATAGGGTCATCATATCCCGATAGTTAATTATCGAATGTTCCAAGAAAATATGTGTAAATAGTAAATGGAATCTACTAACGTAACGTTAAGTCGTTAATTATAGTTACATAACTCTCCTTTCATAAGATATAGTTCATATTAATATGCTTATTGTAAAGCTTCGTACACACCTGAACAACAAACCGAGGAACAAACAGAACAACGAACCGAACGGCAATCGGAACATTAATTTGGGCGGTGCTACGTACGAATTTTAGAACAGATTCGCAAGTCCTGATTGTTCCACGAACGGTTTGCGGCGTTCCCGCAACTTGTCGGTTTTTTCTCCGACATCAAAGAAAATGCGCGCGAATGCGTTTGCAGGTTTGGACGAATCTAAACAAAACGGCGAACAAACTTATGCGGGAGAATTAAATTATTTATTTTTGTCCTCCCTTTTGTGGGTTTGTTGTGTTTTAGGTAATATTATGGAGTTGACAGAAGAAAAATGTTTTAAATTAATCAGTGTTTAAGAATGCAAGAAAAAAATTATGTCCCTATTAGCATCATTTGGGCGGAAATTTCCAAAATAAAAAAAGCGAAGTAAATTATAATTTTTTACTCTTCTTTGTGCGTAAAAATTTGGTTGGCACTATCTTCTTGTTTTCCACAATTTTCTCTTCTCAATAATAAATATATATGAACTGAAAACTACTGAAAATAATTATGGGAACAGCACAAACGTTCCGTTTGTTGTTCGGATTGTGGAAATCATAAAAGATCGTTTGTCATTCTGTTTGACTTTCGGTTCGTTGTTATGTTTGTTGCTCGGTTTGTTGTTCAGGTGTGTACGAAGCTTTACAACTTAAGCAACAATTTTTGGCGAATAAAGATTAGTTTGTGATGTAATATTAGAAACACAAATTTATATCATATCAAATTTATGACAACTTAAAACCAAAACGTGTATGTTATTGCTAAGAAATTATTAAGGAAAAAAGCGCAATTGCAGTGTAAATATTTATAATTAGATATTTTCTGAAAGTGTATAAGTCCTCTATTGTAATCTTAATGCTTAAAAGAAAATCCTGTCCATTAGCATTATAAGGAAATGGCTTATTTATTATGAATAAATTTCAATAAAAATAGAATATCCTTGCTTGTTTAATTTACTTCCTTTGAGTCATATTGCTCTAAGGGTTGTTACATTGGTCATTAGAAGTATGTAATAAATAAACAATTACCTACTGTTTGAGAAGGGGTAGTGTGAACCAATAAATAAAGTAAGAAATGTAAATTCCATTTTAGTTTAAAATTTCAAGTGTTGTGAAAATGCCACCTCATCTCGGTGCTGATTTGAAAGCGCGGATTGTTTCGGAATTAGCGGCGGGCCATAGCGTGCGTGAAATTTCACGTATGTTAGATATACAAAAAGCACCGTAGGGCATTACCGAGTAAAATGGAATCTTGAAAACACTTTGGAAAGAGCCATCGGAAGTGGTAGACCTAAAGTATCTACACGTGCACAAGATCTGAGTTGTTTCATTACGTAACAGAACAACCATTTGCTACATACTTCAGGGCTATAGCAGATACACATTTTCCCGGATGCCGTATAACTGCACAAAAAAGATTAAAGGAGATGGGAATAAAGAAGTATAATGCTGCTGCGAAAGAAGTTCTCAGTGACGAAAATACGAGACGTCTTCTGGAATTTGCAAGGCGATATGTGAACGAACGTTTGGAATTTTGGAATCGGGTGATTTTTAGCGACGAAAAACGTTCAATAGCCGCAACGATGGACCACTAAAAGTTTTTAGAATGGAAGGAACTCGTTACGAAAATAATCACATATGTTCTAAAACGAAGTGGTTATTTTTCTGTGAATCTGTGGGGTTGGGTTAGCGCGCGGGGTCCAAGAGTTTGTTGGGCTATCGATGGACGTCTTGATTCTGCTGCGTATTTAGATATTTTGGAAACTATTATGAAACCTTCAGTCGAAGTGTTTTATCCAGACGAACATTATATTTTCCAACAAGTAAGTATTCTTATTTCACTGTACTTTCTCAAAAAATAGTTCGGGATTTGTTGAATTAACATTTTCATAATGTATTTTTGTTGTTAAAGGACAACGCCCCTATTCATACTTCGCGGGTTGTGCGCAATTGGATACGAGAAAAAACTTGGAGCTGTTACCCTGGCCAGCAAAAAGCCCAGAACTACAGAAAAAAAATAAAACGTCATAAAATATACATTTTTTAAAGACTAAATATTATGAATAGAGAGTTTAATGATTTATTTTTAATAACTTACAATAATTAGTAGGTTAGATTTATTTAAAAATAAGTAATCATCAGTCAACCCAAATAACCATGTTTAGTTTTTTGATTTAATTTAAAAGTTATTGCTTGTAGACGTTTTTTAAATCAAAATTATTTCTAATTTTATTTTGTAAACATTTCCTAAACAAAATTTTGATTCGATAATTAATCGAGCTATGGTGTTTAATTAGCGATACCTTCAAATACATTCTTTAAAAAAAAAAATTAAATAAGCAACGTAAATTATCTATTTTCTAAAACGTGCTTAGCGTAATGATTCATTCTACAGTCCTTCTATAAGATAATCCCAGCCGAGACTACCTCCTGTTAGAATTGTAAATGATTGCCCTTAAGCCCGCTTCACAATGTGCAAACTTTTGTTTACAGAAATTGTGGTGTCTAAGTTTTAAATTTCATGAGTGTAGAATTATGATACTTAAAATCTTATAACTTATCTCACTCAGCCACACAACCTTTATCCACTGTTACTGATAAATTTGTTTACAACCGAACTACTAATACAACATCTTTTATTTTTGACCCATTTAGGTAATTTGTTACAAGTATGTTTGATGCGACATTCTTAGTGCTGCAAACTTATACAACGTCTGATAGCTACTCAAAAATTTGATTCAAATCGTAAAGCAGTTTCAAAAAACTGATTTTTTAATCGCCAGAGTAAACAATTGCATGCAAACACCAAACATCGTTTCATTTACTAATCCACATACTTTCTAAAAAACTATTCATTATAAAATAATGTCAGTAACGCTTAGGTAATGGTGGAATTGTTTACTTATTCTATATATAGTTAGTTTTCTTGTAGTTTAGGGCTTTCGATTAAGATTATAAGATGAACAGAGATGAAGTTAATGAATCATCCTATCTATGTAAGTTAGGTTCCATACAAACAACAGTAGCCCTAACTTACCTTCCTGTGGAACCCCTATTAAAAATAAGAAAGATTAAAATTACTCGGAATATAAAGTTAAAAAAAAATCAGAAACAGTGGAGACAAGAAAGGTGCAGGATAAACAATATCGCATGAACGCTAGAATTATGTGATAAAACGAAAGGAACATAGTACTTATACTATTTTTTTCTAATTTGCATCCCATGTTTCCTTATTTTAATGTAAAAAATGGTGTAGAAAATTTTGTGTTGATTGATATGGTTGGTAACATTCCATGTCAACTTGATTTTTAAATCGTTTTTACTGCCGTCTGTCGATTGCAATACAAATTTCTAATTTTATTTAATTAACGTAATAATAAATAGAATACATAACAATAAGACAAATAACAACAAATAAATAAAGAAATAACAATAACAATATGAGTGAAGAAGATTTAGTTTGAACTCCGCCTGAGATTCGTGAAATTGCCGAAATAATCACTCAAAAGTTGTTACCTAATAAATCGGAAGCAGCATACAAAAAACAGTTTCCAATATTTGAAGGATGAAGAAAAAACCATGGTTTCAGGAATCGTTACATGAATCAAATCTCCTGCATCTTTGATGTCGTCAACTTTCATTTTTACCATAGACTGCTCCAAATACTGTAAATATTAACACAATCTGAACAAAACATTAATTTAGATTTTTTGATAAACTACAAATCAGAATTTATTTTTAATTGACGAATGACAAAAAACAGTAGAATAGAAGAAAATCTTGGACAAATCAGCTGATTCCAGATATACAAAGTTGGGTTACTAGAAACCGTGGAGAAATAAATTATTTCATTACGCAGTTTTTGAGTGGACACGGACAAAACGGCCATTATCTTAAAAATATTTAAAACGGGTACAGTGACAGGTGCGTGGATTGCTGCATGACGGATGGAAAGATCATGCGGTCTTTGAGTGCGTGGAGATGGGCAGAAATTAGAATAAAAATGGAAACCGAAGCAAGAGAAAAACTGAGACCTGGAAATGTAATTTGAATAATGTGCGAGTCAGAGGTAGAATGGACGAGCTTAGCAAAGGGCTGCATTAAAATAATACAGACAAGGAAGAAGAAAGCAGGGGTGAAGCGGTACTAGTACAGCAGGGTTGCATAGCAAAGAAATACAAAGTATTTACCCTATGCATCCCGGGGATCTTATGAAAATTTCTCCCCCACCAAACAAAAAAAATGAATTTTATCAGAGGCTTTACTTGTTTCTTAGTTAATACCCTAGATTTTTAATGTACATATTCTTCATTCTGCTTCTTGAAGAACGCTTTTAATTTCAAATAATTGCTTATATCTAACCCATCATTCACTAACGATCGTATCATGGAATAGTGTGACCGCATTAAAGAATATTTTATTTTCTTTGCAATCGCCAAATCGGAAAAATATGCCAATAGCTCATTTCCCGAATTCCGAATAATTACTAATGTGTTTTTCTTCACACCAATCCACCAATTTTTGATACACTGTCACCTCTGTTTGGTGAAAATTGATGTAGGTTGTATGTTGGTTGTACTGTTATTTTACGTAGATTTCGTTGGTGTTGATAAAGCACATTTGTTTTCGTACCAAGTTTGGATAAGTTGGTTAATAAATTATCACATATGGAACTAACCTAAAAGATAATCGATCAAAATATAATAATGTAATTCCACAAAAAAATTTTAAAACGTAAGTAAAAATGGTCTTATCTGTATGCACTATTTCGTCTTTCCTTTGTAGACGTTCCACTGCGTTCAACACTCTCTAACCAAAAATTTGTAGAACAATTTTAATCATACTAGCTAAATGACTATTGTCTCTTTCACTATGTAGATTATTAGTGGAAATATTTACTTCTTGTTTGGCTTATGAAATTAGTACCTCCTAATCAGTTAGCACAAGGAGTTGTAATAACGGTTTTACATCAACGATTTTCACCTTTGACATTTGCAAAAATTTTATATTTGGCTAGCGATCACCGTATTTCTTCGTCTAACACTGTAAATTTACAGCGTTCGTACCTTTAGACTATTCGAAAGGAATGAGTACTTAGATTATAAGACTTGCATGTTTCTCAAACATAGTACTCTTATTATAGACGCGTTCTGTGACGGTTTGTATGTGTTTGAAAGGCAGTTTTCTTATGAACCATATAATTAGAGTACTGGTTTCTTATTCCTAAAACGTGTCATTTTATTGATAAACTTATGATATGCTGCGGGTGGGTAGATCATGCTGGCCGATATCTAGTCAAGTATTGGTGATATTCATATATTGTGAGTTTAATCTGTCTTTAATTTGTCTTATAACTACTTGCTATAAGGGTGATTTGTTTAATATAAACGTAGTTGTCGATACAGTTTTCTTTTAAAGTAGTTCTACTATCAACAATAAACTAAAACAACCACGACTTTTCGTGACGTTAGTAAGTCGGTGTTACTACAAAATAAACAATTTTATTTTATAGAATTAAATTGATTAACCCTTTTCAAGCCCAGTGATTCCATTTGGAATCGTGTCGTTTTAACTTGCTTACGTTTCAAACCACATACAATGCATTGCAGTTCTTTGTATTATCGTCAAATCTACTCATTCACAGAGGTCTCTGACACATAAAAGGCATCTGTAACTCATTTTACCTTTTACAACATGCGTTTGATGTTCTGAGTTACCATTGCTTACATTGTGCTAGTACCCGCGGTTTTTTATTATTTTAAAATTTACTGAAAAAAAATATTTTCGAGGCCATATATTTTTATTGGTAGGTAAAATGTTTATTATATGAACTAAATCAAACTAAATGTTAAAAACACGTCGAAAACCTGTAAATAAAACACCTTCTTTCTGTGATGCCAAGTGGCGTCATTGAGCTTCAATGAATAAATTCAATTTGTGTTTCTATTGTTGACTAGAACATTTTTGTAACAAATTTATTTTTATTTTCAACTCATTCCGAATTATGGTTTAATTTTTTTCTATTCAGGTAAAAATGGCAATGTCGCGACAAGGTTTGACGGAAGATGAGGTACGTCGTTTACTGCTTTTATTAGAAGGTGATATTTCTGACGTAGATATCGAGTCAGACGGTGAAGATGATGAACTTTTACGGCATCAAACTTGACAAACAATAAAAATTCTCCCTCTACATCTGTACCTGTGAACGGTGTCGATGTAGAAGTGGAAAACGTAGATAGTGAATATAGTTCCGAAGATGATTTGCCATTGGCTAATTTAAAAGTTGGATATCATATAAAAAAAACGAATAAAAAAATACATACCATTGGCAGCAAAAAGATTTGAAAAGCATAAGTGCAGATTGCTACCCAATGTTTTCTGATCCACCTCACCCTGAAATGACGCCGTTAAATTACTTCAAACAATTGTTTGATGATAATTTGATAGACCATGTAGTTACTCAAACTAATTTGTATTCTGTAGAAAAACGGGGATTTCAGTAAACACAAACAAAGAAGAAATTGAGCAATTCATAGGATGTCATATTTTGAGTGGTGTTGTAAAATGCCCAGTTATAGGATGTACTGGGCTGAAAGTTCTAGATACAGCCCAATTGCAGACATCATGTCTAGGAACAGGTTTGATAAACTGAGAAATTTTTTTGCACCTCAACGACAATTCCCAATTGAAGACGCGCAACGATCCTGAATACGACAAACTTTTTAAAATTCGTCCTATAATTGAAGCAATTAGAGCAAATCTTCGTAAAATAGAACCAGAAGAGCACAATTCGGTAGACGAAATTATTATTCCATTCAAAGGACGGAGTTCTCTAAAACAATTTGTTAAAAACAAGCCACACAAGTGGGGCATAAAGATGTTTGCTCGTGCTAGTTCTAACGGAATTATCCATGATTTTGAAATTTATGTTGGAAAAGGGACAGTAAAAGAAACGTCAGAACTTGGAATAAGTGGTGATATTGTAATGAGGTTATGTCAAAATTTGCCAAAACACCAAAATTTCAAATTGTACTGCGACAATTGGTTTACATCCCCCGAACTCTTCAGGCAGTTGAAAAATATTGGAATACATTCAACTGGGACAGTCAGAAGTAATCGACTACATTGCGGTAGTTTAAAAAACGACCAAGTTTTAAAGAAAGAAGGAAGAGGATCTTTTGATTTTCGAACGGAAGCAACAAGTAATTTGACTGTAGTCAAATGGTTTGACAATAAATCTGTTCATGTCCTTTCTTCTTGTAAAGGAGTGTATCCTATTGAAACTGTGCAACGATGGAGTGTTGGTGATAAGCGATTTATAGATGTACAACGTCCTGGTGTAATCAAGCATTACAATAGCTTCATGGGTGGAGTTGATCTCCATGATATGCTTGTAGCATTATACCGCATAAATTTTGTAGTGAAAAGGTTCTACTTAAGAATTTTTGGAATTTGGTCGATATGTGTATTGTGAATGCATGGCTCTTATACAGACGTCACATGTCACAAAGTGGTCAGAAAAATTGGAAAAGCCTTTTAGTTTTAGATCAGAAATTGCACACGCACTTCTGAGGGCTAGAAAAGGAGCAATTATTCGCAAAAGAGGAAGACCATCGTCCACAACATCATCACCATCATCAACACCACCACCTTTCAGGAAGTATACTAAAGTTCCAGCTCCAGTAGACGACATGAGATATGATGGATTCCAACATTTCCCAATACATATTGAGCCGAAAAAAGGTGCCGATTATGTATTAAAGCATATTCGAGGGTGATGTGCGAAAATGTCAGACACCATTGTGTTTAACTAAAGACAAAAACTGTTTCAAACTTTTCACAACAAATAAATGTTTTATTTAAATACATATCGTAAGCTCAATGATGCCACTTGGCATCATAAAAATTTTCGTTTGTAAAAATATTTTTTCTGTTTTTTAGTAAACATGTCTTATTTAACATACTACCAAATACATTTCAGCCCACCAATTTATTTTTTTCCCGAAAACAAGAATTTGGGCCGGAAAGGATTAAATAAACTGTAACAAATCAAAACAGAAAATAGCCTAACAATGAAACCCGTTTTCATTAGACACATTTAAAGTGTATATTCTTGCGTTACCATAAAACGATAACTTTTATTTACTACTAAAAAAAATAAACAACGATTCGAAAAAAATAGGATCGAGAAAGTAGGAAAAAATTCAACAAAGCATGCCTCACGTTGAGCGCCCAAAAGTATTACAACACGAGTGAACGACTGCCAACTATTTACTACATCTAAGGGTTTGATCATAACTTCTTGTAACGAAAAATTAATCCATACGAAAACCAGATTTCACATAGACAATTCAAAAACAGGTATCTTACTTGTTACGTCCGAGAAAAAATTTTAGAATTTAAATGCGTCTCGGAAGTTGAACATACACACCTGCGAAAACAATCAAGAATAAAAAAACATATTAAACTTAAATACAAAAATAAAAAATACATTATTTTTCGACAGTATGGCCGCAAATTGAGTTTATTTTCTCAAAAGTTTTGTTTTTTGATGGTTTGCTCTGCTTGTTTCAAACCCCAAAACACAAACTATTTTTTATTTAACTCAAATGGTTCTGGAGATAATATTTTTTTTAATTCTAACTTCAACTTCTTTTTGTAATTATTAGATGTAACTCTAGTAGGCAGATTTTATTAAAAAAATACGAGTGAAAGCAACTAGTCATATTTTATGACCACCAAGTAGATCTGATATCATAATAAAGGACTTTTATTAGTGGGGTTACTTAAAACAAATTTTGTGATGTGAGCCATTAGAGTATAATGATAAGTGTTACATTTATTTGTTTCAAGTTTTTATTTTCTTTAGTAAATTAACAAAAACACGCCCAGAAACTTAGCAAATTTACGGGAGGGTCGTGATTTGAGATAAGATCCGAACAAAATCACATAAAAGTACAAAAATTATTGTAAACGTGTCAGTTTAATAAACTACTTATATTTGACCAAGATGTATTTATAAACAGATAATCAACGGTAGTAGCTCTACGGGCGGCACTAAAATTTTATTTAAATTTTAACCTCTAAGTAACGTAGACATTTGGACCGAATGTTTATTCTTAACAAAAAATTGTAGAAAAAAATTTGCGTACATATTTTAAAACTCCGTCGTTTACGAGATCACTTAACTCTAATTTGTAAAAAATAAAATACTAAACTATTTCGTCGCCTTTGACTATAATTGGCAAAAACACAACAACATAATATTAAAAAACACCAAAAACTTTGTTCGGACACGTGTTTCAATTGCTAAGCTATCATCATCAGCGAACCTATATGACTTCGCAAGATTCGAGCATAATTAAAAAAGTTATCTCATTTGAAACGTTTTTCGGATACGTATATCATTGTTCTTGGTGGTAAAAAGCACGAAAAAAACCAATTACCCTTTTATCGCCGGATACAATAGGTGCAGCAATTAACCATATACTTTCGACACCGTTTTAATCAATTTTCATTAAATTTCGAGAAGCGAAGTGGGTTCCAAACCAAAACTCAATAATACGTAAAGCAGTAAAAATACGAAAAGAAATGGTACAGCTCAAGAACAAACCAACAAAAGAAAAGTCTGACGCTTATTTGTGTGGACCACATTCTTACGGTCTAATTGGTGATTTTGTACCCCAAATTCGGTCTTTTATTTGTATACGTGCTATGACAACTAAAATGTGAGAAAAGAAAAAAATATAATAATGATAATTTTCAAAATGGTATAAATAAGAAAACTTACTACGAGCATCCGAACTAAGCACCACGTAGACCACTTTTTAAAATAATATAAAATTGGAATAGAATATAGAATTCTACCATTTTAAATGTTGTAAATATGAAAATTAGGTTAGACAAGTAATGAAAAATAGAATACAAGAAAAAAACAGAGTTATTTGAATAAAATAAAAATTTATGACAAATTAAAAACAAAATAAAAATAAAATTTTTTAAGACTGTATTAGGTCTGTTAAAAAGTTAGTAGGCTGACACATAGATAACGCTATTACAATTAATTTTATAAGATTTTTAGTTAATACTAACCTTCAAACAATGTGTGTAAAAATTTTACTGCAGTTGGGCGATCAGTTTGTGAGTTGTATTATTTGGAATAAAGTTAATTTTGTTATTTTCAAATCAATGGATTAAACAAAATTTTGCGTGTTAAAGAAACATTGCTTTTTGACCGAAAAAATACTGTTGAAGCAAAAACTTAGATTGATAAATACTATCCCAACAACTCCACCAACAATAATATCCGCGTTCCTTAAAACGCAAAACCATCAACAAGCACAGATTGCAATACGAAAATAATGTGCTGATAAACAAGGAAATCCACCGACCTTGCTAACTATGCAAGTAACGTACCAGGCGTCAATATAAATAGCAAGTGAGAATCGAATAGCAATTAACTACTGAAGAACAGTCAACAGTGCAATTAATTTGTCGCGCACAATACGACAAGTTCAATGCAACATCGTATGGCGGTATAGTACAACATGCAAAGTAGATGCCGCACAAGCTCACAACCGATTAAAATCAACAACGTCGTGATGATTTGAAGCAATTTTAAAGTTGTTCAACCCCAATAAAAATAAATTTTTGCATTAATATGTGACAGTGAATGAAACATGGCTTCATCACTAGGATTCCAAAGTTCAATCAGCAGTCAGATATGTGGACAGGGCTTGATGAACCAACTCCAAAACGTGTAAAGATTTTTTGTAATGCACATATTAATGGACTATCTTGAAAATAAAAAAACAATCAACGGCGAATATTATACTATAGGCAAAATGTGTGTCTTACGACATCTCGTGTAAAAGCATTGACACGTATGATTAGTATAAACTAAGAAAAATGCCAACAATTAATTGTAACGACATGTGTGCGTTTAACGTGCATATCGCTATCTAAGCAACAGCTTTAATGCTTGAAACGCACGTGTGTCGATAAAGCCAAGTAAAACCTTGTACAGAAGCATAACACGCAACGAAAGAACACCTGATGCCGCATTTCGCTCTTATTATGAGCTCATCAGAGGTGTATACTTAAGTGCGGTATACAACTGTACAAGACGGTGGTTGGTCTTTTAAACTCTCGTGGAGCAATGAACATAAGCAAAATGTGTGTCTTACGACATCTCGTGTAAAAGCATTGACACGTATGATTAGTATAAACTAAGAAAAAAAACTATAACACCTCTGATGAGCTCATAATAAGAGCGAAATGCGGCATCAGGTGTTCTTTCGTTGCGTGTTATGCTTCTGTACAAGGTTTTACTTGGCTTTATCGACACACGTGCGTTTCAAGCATTAAAGCTGTTGCTTAGATAGCGATATGCACGTTAAACGCACACATGTCGTTACAATTAACTGTTGGCATTTTTCTTAGATTATACTATAGCTTTGTTGGAGCGTTTGAAACATAAAATCGTAAAAAATGGCCTCATATGACTAAGAAAAAAGGTTTTATTAAATCACTGATTTAATGTGTCACAAATCACATTACGATGTGCTCCCAGCGACTAGTTATTGTTCGCAGAGAATGCTCGCTAGAAAAATTTAGCACTGATGAACAATTAGTCGCTGAAACAGGGGCCAATTTTGAAGCTAAAAAATTGTACTACAACAATGTTTTGAAAAAGTTGGAAAATTTTTTGAATCGGTGTATCGCTATTGAAAACAACTATCCTGAATAGTAAAGTCAAATTTTGACAAGTTAGTTAGTTTATGAATTTTTTAACCATACTGTTATACAATTGATTTCAATTTTTTAACAAAATAAAAAAAAAAAACTTATTAACCGTAGAGAAGGAAAGCCATTTTAGTCGTAACGTCTTATTCATTATTCAGTCTTAGCTTAGTTCTTTCTTTCCTTTATATTTTAGTTAGAGTAAGTACTTACTATAATACCCGACATCTACGTACTCAAGTAGGTACAACAGAAAGGTTTATTTGTAAAAAAATTAGACGAGTTACATTTACTTAAAAATACGACTTTAAACACAACAGTTGTCAGAATATAAAGCTGAAAAAATTTCTTATAATTTTCAGTATCTTAATATAAAGTGAAGGGTGGTTAAATATGCAACATTCGAAAGCGCGGGCGTTGTCTTTTCTTCAAAACCGTGTGTGTTATCATCATCCACCTTACAAAGGCGCATACTTAAAATTCAACGTCATAAACAATAATTAATTTACGCACAGTACATAAATGCGCTTTTAAAAATTTGATAAACCTTCTCACGCTAACAAAATATGTTTCATCAAAACACAGAGGTGTAAGAAAGAGTCCCGTTTATAGTTTCGAGTGCTTCTAAAAAGTTAAAGTGCTGCATTACCGGAGCCGGTAAAAACTTTTTAACCCATAATTTGTTGTTTGCGGTTTAATATCAATCGTATCGTAGCGTCATCTTGTAACTTTTATGTGTCACAGTTTAACATTGACTAGAGGGTTCTGTAAAGCTCTACAGACATGGTTCGTGCCTATACAGGAATCACTACTTCAATTTACGCGATCAATAATTTGTGAAATTTGTGAGATACAGAGAAACTAGAATCCAAACTCTATATGTCAATTTCCCAAATATGATAACGAAAATAACACCGCACATATAGAAATCTTCATCTAAACTGGGATATACAGTTCTATGTTGATATTAAAAAACTAAACTATGAATATGAAGAATCCTTTCATTTTGACCAGGCTAAAAGCTAAATTGGGATTGAAATGTACTTACTACACTCCGCGGCAAAAACGACGCGCACCATTTTACCGATAAACTCGGTGAAAATTTGTGACAAGTATAATCATTTTTATACGTAGCTGATAATGAAAAATTAATCTCAAAGTTACGTGCAGGAACATTACAAATTAAATTAAACTTTAGATTAATATTTTTTTCGCCACAATCTCAAGCATCAGGTTAAACAAGAGGTTGCTCCCTATCAGGCCATTATGGCATTTTTTTGCACCTTTGTTTTTTTTCAATTTTAATAAGTCTTAAAGTGCGCGTTCTATAACTTACGTACTTTACGAAATTGCCTTTAATTTAATTTTTTTTAAAATTATAGCATTGCCGTTGTCAATTTCAAATTCCATCGTTAAAGAGAAGGCATTTTTCTCTATCGGATCTCTTTATCCGTTTTTCATAATTTGGCTATTTTTCGATTTTAATGAGGCTTAAAGTTTGCATTCTATTATATAACGTACTCTACTAAATTGAATTTTAAATTGATTGATTTTGAAGAATTAAAAATTTGCCGCCACTAACTGAAACACCATGTTAAAGAGGAGGCTTTTGTAACGTTCAATTAAGAACGTTTGAAAAATTCTTTGCGTTTACCTGTGGTATAGGCAACTTTCCTTACACAACGATTCTGTAGAGAAAATAATAAGGTTGGCAGCTGGGGGGAGACAAGAAAATACTCGTTTCCGGCAGAAGCCATTTTGGCTGTCTGTAAAAAAAAAAGCCGCTGTGAAAAAGACGCTCCAGAAAATGCGGTTTTAATCCATCCATCCTCGAATAAATGTTAATCTAAAAACGAAAATATAGAAATTGAACGTATATGGTTTATTCGTAGTTCACGTTGTTCGATGATTTAAGCGGAAAAAACATTTTCACAGGTAATTACAAAAGAACGTGGACGGCTTCACAAAGAGCCCTCCTTATCTGCTAATTATTTGTAGGGGTTTTTTTTCCTTCCCTCCTATTCTTCGATGTTCTCTGGGTTTTCGTGCTGAAAGGGTTCGCATCGGCTTCTCTTCCCAGTAACATGCTGCCTGATGCCTGGTATCAATCCGGTCAAAGGGATGGAAGTTGGGCTCGTTTTCAACATCCGATAGGGACTTCGCTATCGCCAAAGACCAGCAGTTGATCGAGGCCAGCACCACTTCGTAAGGTCGTAGTCCTTTTCTTTTATTTGGCGTCCATACATTCATGCTTCCCTTTAAGAACGAAAAGGTGACACAGTGCGGAAACTTTTAGATAACTTACTTAAATTTTGTGTGCGTTCAGTAAAGTCTGTCCTTTTAGTTCGTGTTATTATCATAAATCAGATCAACGTTCTCTATTAATATCGGCTAATGTACTTAAATTGAAACCAATGTAAAGTCATAGTAAGCGAGCTTCAGTTTGGAATATTGCCTTAAAAGATAAACAGAAAAATCGAAAGCGACAGGTTCGTGCACTTACCCGGAGCAATTATCAAACTACATAACAAATCGAATTGATGATTTTGAATAAATTCTCCCTTACGAAAGCTTTCACTATAACTTGTTAATTTTAGATGGTAAACAAAGCGGCCATCTTTTTAGCGTACATTTTCTGTTGATTCTGATTGGCTAAATAAATTATGCGCACAACATACCACGCATTTTTGCAGTGGCGTACTTCAAGAATCTAGGTCGTTAACCAATAGCGTATCATAAATAATCGCGACAGGCGCATAATTAATGTTTTAAGAGTTTCTTGTAATTATAAATTCTGTGACACGAATTAAACGGAAACCCTTTTACTTAAGAAATTCTGACATGTTAGCTCGTGCATAATTAATTATAAACCGTAATTTCTTTACATGTTTTTGACTGCGGTCGTGACACGAGTAATTAAGTGAACGCCACTCTTGTCTCTAATTAGTTCTGTTATTTATTCGACTCATTCTTTAAATATTTAGTCATATTCATGGTGCTCTCGTGTGTATGATTTTTTGTGTAAACAGGTGTCCAATATACGTTGTTTGTTTGATCTAAATACTGATTTTCTTTCCGGAACATTTGTCTTTGCGTACTTGACCGTATTTTCAGAAACACTACTGGCAATTGGTCCTTGCTAGAATTTTTGAGAAGTGATAAGGACCTGGCGCCCATTTCTACTTCAACTTCCTGAACCAATGAGGTTGGTTCAAACTCACGGTTCCCACTCACCGACTGACGGGTTATCTTTCTACCTCCTGGAGATACGCGAGTACTGCAATCTTTCTACAAAACAGGTAACACCCCATTTATTTGTCACAAATAATTTGGCGCCCAACGTGGGGCTCGATTTGATTTGGCTCTATTTTCTAAAGGCTGACTTTTGTGTCGACTTTTGGGGACCTGTTTTCTCAATTTATATTTTTCTAGTTTATCTAGTTTTCTGGAACGTTGGCTTATTACTCACTTTTGGACACGTTTACTTATACTTAGTGTTTACTTGGGGCTTCGATGTTGTGGTGCTACTAGTTTTACTTTTGGGTTGTTTTCCTTTCGAAAACATATTTTCTGAGACGAATTCCTTAGACTGGTTTTGTAGTTGCTATTAGTATAAATTCTTTTAAGACGAAAATGTCTGCGTGGAAGTTTTATGTAAATCTACTAAAGGTAGAGGAATTGCGATACGAGTTAACGGCTAGGAAATTTGATAGTACTGGCACTGTAGACACCCTTCGGAAAAATTTAAGAAGCGCTCGTCAATTGGAGGCGGACAAGAGCTTATCGATAGTGGCTCATACAATTTTGTTTTCGGAAGATTCTGCTGCTCTTGAATTAGGTCTTGCGGAATTGAACACGGCCTTAACTAAATTTACTGGCGACGTTTCGACAAAATCTTTCCTCGAATTTCTACCTTGTGGACTCATTTGTGGGGTAGGTGTGAACGCAGCAACGCTGAGGGGGACGTCGAAGTTGACAAGAAACGGTCGTTCATGTTACAACTCAAAACACTCAAAAATGAGTTCGACACAAAAATTCATAAATTTCCGAAATCTAAGCTGAACGCTTCTGGTCTTCCTTTTGTTACGTCAAGTCCTAAGCAGAAGTCGTCTACTTCAGATAGCGATTCCGATAGTACTGAATCCCTCTAAGGAACCTTCCGTGGACAAACCGTCTAAGTCGACTTATTATCCTAATATTTCTAAATGGAATCTTACCTTTTCCGGCATTGGTGACGCTTCGGTAAATGAATTTATACTACGAGTAAAAGAGTTAGCTTCTGCTAGAGGTCTTACTTCGCAACAATTATTTAACGCGACCCCAGATTTACTCACCGGTCCTGCACTCCTTATCTATCGTGCTCAGCGCGACAATCTGCATTCGTGGAACGATGTTATTACTTTACTGCGGTCCGAATTTCAACCAGTAGACTACGACTATCGGCTCATGGAAGAAATTCGTAATCGTACTATGGGTCCAGAGGAGACACTTAGTTTATTCGTAGCTGCGCTGCAAGGTTTATTCGATCGTTTGACTAATCCACCTTCTGAATCGGAACGTTTGGACACGATTTTTCGTAACGTTCAACCTTTCTATAAGGCGGAACTAGCGCGTATTCCTCTTCACTCGGTTTCTGAATTACTGACACACGGCAAACGACTTGAATTTGTACGCTACTCGATAGAGAACTTTCGACCACCACCCTCACGTAAGACAAAGACATTACTTGAACCTGATTTGGCTTGCCTTTCCTTAAGCACGTCAAGTGAGACGGCGACGACTTCAGTGGCTCAACTGAACACTCCGGTTGTTCCTTCGGACAAGACTTCCAAATTTTCTCCTCGCGTATTTAGTTCTTCTAGAGTACCTAGAGAAGTAGTTTGTTGGAATTGCGGAGAGAAGGGACATATTTCTCCTCACTGCTCTAAGGACCAGCGTAAACACTGTTACGGTTGTGGGAAACTTGGGGTGACTAGACGTAGCTGCCCTAAATGTAAGGCGCAGGAAACTAGTCGGTGGGTCGGAAAACCGAGGTACCGACCTCACACTCGTTTATCCCTCGGAAAACGGGTTTAAGGACTTAGGCATGCGTAATCGTTATCACTTGGATTTCATCTTGAGTAGTGTGCGAGGCGACGAACGGCCTTATTTGCGTTTAAAAATTCTTGGTCACGAGTTCTTGGGATTACTCGATTCCGGTGCTTCTCGGACTGTCATGGGAGATCCTGGATGGGAGATACTTCGGGCTAGTGGTTGCTCTTTGCGCTCTTCTTCTATTGCTGACTGTTCATTAGCCGATGGACGGAAATGCAGAGTGACAGGTGTCGTTCTTTTGCCTTTTACGTTAGAAGAAAAACCATTTTGTTAGAAGTATTAATCATTCCTGACTTACCGCACTCTCTCATTCTCGGAGTAGACTTCTGGAAGCAAATGGGCGTTATCCCGGACTTCCGCACCGGTCAGTGGTCGTTTGTGCAGCCTTCCTTAAATACTTTAGTTACTTCTTCTCACTTACATGATTTTGACGAACTTGACGCTAAACAACAACTAGAATTGTCCAAGACATTGACAGAATCTTTTAGTTTACAACCGTTGGGTCTCGGATGTACCTCGTTAGTAGAACATCGGATTATTACTAAGTCAGAACCAATTAGACAGCGACATTACCCTATGTCTCCTTATCTATTAGCTCAAGTGAATGCGGAATTGGATGAAATGCTCAGATTAGGAGTAGTGAAACCATCTTCAAGTCCCTGGAGTAGTCCAGTGGTTATGGCCAAAAGAAGGATGGGTCTTATCGTTTTTGCATTGACTTTCGGAAGGTGAACGCAGTCACGGATCGTGACTGTTATCCCCTCCCTTATATCTCTACAATCCTGGATAGATTGAAAGGTGCGAAATACTTGTCGAGTCTAGACATTCGTTCGGCTTATTGGCAAATTCCGCTTAGTTCTGAGTCTAAACCTATTACCGCTTTTGTAGTTCCTGGGCGTGGACTGTTTGAATTCTCTAGACTTCCTTTCGGTTTGCACAATTCTCCGGCCACCTTTCAACGACTTATTGACAGAGTTTTGGGATCAGATCTCGAACCGTATTGCTTCGCTTACTTAGATGATATTATCATCGCCACTCCTACTTTTGAGCAACATCTTCAAGTTCTTTCGCTGGTGTTAAAACGACTTTTTACGGCAGGGCTTACTCTGAGAAAAGATAAATGTCACTTTTGTCGTGGAGAACTTCGATATCTTGGCTACGTGGTGAATAAACACGGACTTTTGGTAGATCCGGACAAAGTGTCTGCGATTTTAAATATGGCACCACCTAAGACAGTCACAGAAGTACGCCGCATAGTCGGAATGGCCAGTTGGTATAGGCGTTTTATCCCAAATTTCTCATCACTAATGGCTCCTCTTACGCGATTAACTCGGAAAAATGTAACTTTTAGTTGGGATGATGGTTGCGAGAATGCTTTCGGTACTTTGAAACAACTTCTGGCTTCCGCTCCGATCATCACATGTCCTGATTTTACTCGTCCGTTCACAATACAGACAGATGCTTCAGACTTCGGGTTGGGAGCCGTTCTATCACAAACTTCGGAAGAAGGAGAAAAGGTCATTTGTTTTGCTAGTCGTTCTTTGAAGAAATTAGAGAGACATTACTCAACGACGGAAAAGAGGGTCTCGCAGTCCTGTGGGCTATAGAGAAGTTTCGTCCGTACGTGGAAGGAAGTAAATTCACGGTAATCACCGACCACCACTCCTTGGTATGGCTAAGTCGTCTTCAAAGTCCGTCTGGTAGACTTGCTCGTTGGTCTATACGACTACAACAGTATGACTTCGAGATTATTCATCGCAAAGGCGCGGAACATCTGGTGCCCGATGCCCTTTCTCGTTCGGTACCGAAGGTTGAGATTAACTCTAGTTCTCCCGGTCTTCTCGTTGACACGGAAAGTGACCATTGGTACGTTTCTCTTCGAACAAAAATCCTTTCTACTCCTGCTAAATATCCTAAATGGAGAGTCGATGGTACACGTATTTATAAGTATTGTGATAGACAAGAACCTCTTCCTTTGGAAGATCCTAACGAACGATGGAAATTAGTAGTCCCTAAATCAGATCGTGGTCGAATTCTTCGCGAGAATCACAATGATCCCACCGCCGGTCATGCTGGCGTGTACAAGACTTTCGCTCGTATAGCGCGATACTATTATTGGCCAAAATGTCGTGCCGACATTCATACTTATATTCGGAGATGTCCTACTTGCGGTGCTCATAAGGTAGAGCAAAATCAACCCGCTGGTCATTTAGCTCCTCGGGCTATGGCTACTAAGCCTTGGCAAGTTTTAAGTATAGATTTGGTAGGACCTTTGCCACGATCTACAAAAGGTCATTCTTACATCTTCGTTATTTCTGACTACTTCACTAAATACTCATGTTTCTTTCCCTTACGTAATGCTTTGGCTTCATCAGTCGTTCGATTACTAGAAGAACAAATATTTTTGGTATACGGCACTCCTCAGTATATTATTGCCGACAATGGGGTTCAGTTTAGAAGTAAGGAGTTTTCGAAATTGTGTGCAGACTACCGCACCCGAATACTTTTACCGCGAAATACCATCCTAGAGCGAATCCCGCAGAGCGAGTGAACCGCGTGTTAAAAACCATGATAGCTTCTTACGTGAAGGGTAATCAACGACATTGGGATACTCTACTTCCTAAGATTGGTTGTGCAATACGTACGGCTAAGCATGAAGTAACTGGCTTCACTCCTTATTATAGTCTCTTTGGTAGAGAGCATACTCTCTTTGGTCATGAGCCTGACGCTCCTTCTTTAGACGATTCTACTTTAGTCGATCCTGATCGTACTCCTACTTCTAAACGACAAGAGGAATACGACGCTTTACGGAAACTCATTTACGCGAAATTGGTGAAAGCTAAGGAAAAATATGCGAATACTTATAATCTACGACGACGTCCAGTTTCATTCTCTGTCGGGGATGCAGTTTGGAAACGTAACTACGTGCTTTCTGATGCCGCGCGTTTCTTCAATGCCAAACTGGCTCCGAAATTTCTCGGTCCTTTTACTATACGAAAACGATTATCTCCCTGGACTTATGAGCTCGAAGATCCAGAGGGAAATCAGGTGGGAACCTGGCACGTCAAAGACCTAAAACCACATTTCTCTAATGAGACCGAATCACCTTGACGTAGACAATTTCACTGATATGACTTTACTCGATTTTGACTTTCGTTGTGACTTACAGATCCTATTCCTACTTTATAGTTTGTGCTGTTTACTTAGTTTTAAGATTTAGCGTAGGTATCGAGATAGATAAGTTTGATAGAGCCGCAGGCTCACATT
Organism: Abscondita cerata; assembly: GCA_030710515.1. Taxonomy (NCBI): domain Eukaryota; kingdom Metazoa; phylum Arthropoda; class Insecta; order Coleoptera; family Lampyridae; genus Abscondita; species Abscondita cerata. The sequence continues at coordinate 101,560 of JALBCR010004329.1, forward strand.
TCTAGCAATATTTTGCTCCTTTAGTCTTAAGTTTACTTTTCTTTCTGAAAGCATTATGCTTTAGCGAACATTTCGCAAATCCTTACTTTACGTTCTTAACAGCTAAGGCTGGCTTATAGAGTTTCGTTTGGTTACGATATACGTATTCTTTAGGTAGGTGTGTTTCTTTACTTAGTAATTAGACGTTAAAATATTGGTTCTCGGAAGTAACTTAAATGAGTTTGTTTTTTGGGGAACACCATTCTCGCAGAATGGTCCCTATTTAACATTATTTCTCCCTTCCTTGGGGTTACCGTCACTGGGCGGGATTATGGTAGTTTAAGTTTTGGTTTCTTAAGGCCCACACTATAGTGGATTATTTCTTCCAAGAACAGTCAATTTTTATTTTGCTAGTAAATTTTCTTTAGGCTATTAAAGCCATGACTTTAGATTAGTTAGTTTCCCTTGGAAGTTCTGGAAAGGACTTTTTTGTGTTCAGATAAGTAGGTATCTCGTTAAGGTGGATCTGTTGGTTTTTTTATTATTTTCTTTTGGGCGGTTGGTTGGGCACGTAGGGATATGGACACACTATCCCGGTCATCTTACATCTAGACCTGGCTATCTTTTGTTAAGCGGTTTACGTTCGAAAATTCTTTGTTGGTTTCTGTGGGAGAAACACAATGCTCCAATCTCGTGCGGAACAGCGTGCCCTCTTAAACTGCTAGGTTTGTTTTGGGGTGGGTTGCTGACAAAAGGTAGAAAATTTGACTTTACTTTATTTACTTCCTTTTCTCCTATTTTGGAGTATTCACTTTACATTTAGTTTGTTTAGTTATATGTCTCTACTATTTTCTGTGATGGTATCGGCCACACAGAAGAGTAAGTTTTCTTTAGTTTCATTTCTCCTACGAGGAGGAGGGTGGAATATCTTATTCTCGATTGTGACTTCTATCTTCTTTCCTCGTCTTTCTTTCTAACAGCTTTCTCTTCTTTCATTCTTGCTAGGGGATACTGCTTTGTCTGGGGACTTGGGGTGTTGACGTGAGGGGGTGGCGGAGCTTCTGTTGTCGGTAAACTTGCTCACTGCCAGGTAAATAAAAACTCTTCGGGGGCCGGAACGGTGGAGTGTGAGAGCTGGAGCAGGGGTAAACCGTCTACCCTTAACCTCCGTCAGTGGATCCTTGGTCGTAGCTACTGCGGAATCTCAAACTGTGTCCTTGCACCAGTACTTTTATTTTTTTTAGATTTTTGGGCAAAATTTTGGGGATTTTTCCTTTCTTTTCTTCTTATTCTATAGGGATGGGGGTTTTCTTTGGGTTTTCAGTGGCTACCACTATAGAGTTAGCGATCCGTTGTGGGGGTGGGTTTGTTTCTTTTAGGTCGAAACCACAACGGCGGGGGTTACTTAGACCATAAGTTGGGGTTGGGTTTCCTTTTTGGGTTTTTATCTTTTCTATCCTTCTTCTTGGAGTATTATTTTCCTTAAGGTTAGTTGTGCTTTTAGGACCTTATACATCTCCGTGTTGGCGTTGATCATTGCTTTGATTATACCACCGGGTCTAGTAATTTTCTTGCCTGTTGGGCGTTTCACTTATTGAAGCGGTTTTTGTACTAGTACCCTAATTTTCTTTTGGTAATTCCTCGTTGGGTTGCTTCATTTTTCCTTCTGTGGATTACTATTTCGCTTTTTGCGGCTTTAATTGGTATATAACTCATTCATGACTACTCCACTTACGGTATCTTGTCTTTGGTCCCGAATTACTTTCTTTCTTTGTGAGGTATACACCTCCGTTTAGTTCCTCAGCTCTCAGGGAGCTTATTGTCTTGCTCGGGGGATTTGTAACGTTCAATTAAGAACGTTTGAAAAATTCTTTGCGTTTACCTGTGGTATAGGCAACTTTCCTTACACAACGATTCTGTAGAGAAAATAATAAGGTTGGCAGCTGGGGGGAGACAAGAAAATACTCGTTTCCGGCAGAAGCCATTTTGGCTGTCTGTAAAAAAAAGCCGCTGTGAAAAAGACGCTCCAGAAAATGCGGTTTTAATCCATCCATCCTCGAATAAATGTTAATCTAAAAACGAAAATATAGAAATTGAACGTATATGGTTTATTCGTAGTTCACGTTGTTCGATGATTTAAGCGGAAAAACATTTTCACAGGTAATTACAAAAGAACGTGGACGGCTTCACAAAGAGCCCTCCTTATCTGCTAATTATTTGTAGGGGTTTTTTTCCTTCCCTCCTATTCTTCGATGTTCTCTGGGTTTTCGTGCTGAAAGGGTTCGCATCGGCTTCTCTTCCCAGTAACATGCTGCCTGATGCCTGGTATCAATCCGGTCAAAGGGATGGAAGTTGGGCTCGTTTTCAACATCCGATAGGGACTTCGCTATCGCCAAAGACCAGCAGTTGATCGAGGCCAGCACCACTTCGTAAGGTCGTAGTCCTTTTCTTTTATTTGGCGTCCATACATTCATGCTTCCCCTTTAAGAACGAAAAGGTGACACAGTGCGGAAACTTTTAGATAACTTACTTAAATTTTGTGTGCGTTCAGTAAAGTCTGTCCTTTTAGTTCGTGTTATTATCATAAATCAGATCAACGTTCTCTATTAATATCGGCTAATGTACTTAAATTGAAACCAATGTAAAGTCATAGTAAGCGAGCTTCAGTTTGGAATATTGCCTTAAAAGATAAACAGAAAAATCGAAAGCGACAGGTTCGTGCACTTACCCGGAGCAATTATCAAACTACATAACAAATCGAATTGATGATTTTGAATAAATTCTCCCTTACGAAAGCTTTCACTATAACTTGTTAATTTTAGATGGTAAACAAAGCGGCCATCTTTTTAGCGTACATTTTCTGTTGATTCTGATTGGCTAAATAAATTATGCGCACAACATACCACGCATTTTTGCAGTGGCGTACTTCAAGAATCTAGGTCGTTAACCAATAGCGTATCATAAATAATCGCGACAGGCGCATAATTAATGTTTTAAGAGTTTCTTGTAATTATAAATTCTGTGACACGAATTAAACGGAAACCCTTTTTACTTAAGAAATTCTGACATGTTAGCTCGTGCATAATTAATTATAAACCGTAATTTCTTTACATGTTTTTGACTGCGGTCGTGACACGAGTAATTAAGTGAACGCCACTCTTGTCTCTAATTAGTTCTGTTATTTATTCGACTCATTCTTTAAATATTTAGTCATATTCATGGTGCTCTCGTGTGTATGATTTTTTTGTGTAAACAGGTGTCCAATATACGTTGTTTGTTTGATCTAAATACTGATTTTCTTTCCGGAACATTTGTCTTTGCGTACTTGACCGTATTTTCAGAAACACTACTGGCAATTGGTCCTTGCTAGAATTTTTGAGAAGTGATAAGGACCTGGCGCCCATTTCTACTTCAACTTCCTGAACCAATGAGGTTGGTTCAAACTCACGGTTCCCACTCACCGACTGACGGGTTATCTTTCTACCTCCTGGAGATACGCGAGTACTGCAATCTTTCTACAAAACAGGTAACACCCCCATTTATTTGTCACACTTTCTTCTATTAGGCCGATTTGACCGATTTTTATAGTTTTGCTTTTTTGATTTTAATGCGGTTTAAAGTTTTACTTTCTATTCCATACGTACTCTAACAATTTGACTTTGAATTTAATTTTTTCAAAATTAAGAATTTTTCGCCACTACACTTTAAGAAAAGGTTTTTTTCTATCAGATCATTTTAAACGTTTTCATATTTTTTTCCATTTTTCAAGTTTAATAAGGCTTAAAGTTTGCGTTCTATGACATATGTATTTTATTAAATTGAACATTGAATTTAATAATTTAAAAAAAAATGAGGACTTTATGCCATCAATTTCAAACACCACTCTTTCTTTTATCAGGCCCTTTTAACAATTTTTTATACCTTTGTTTTTTTTCGATTTTAATGGACATTAAAGTTTATATTCTCTGAAATACTTAGTGAACTAAATTAACTTTGAATTTAATTATTTTTTGAAAAATTAAGTTTTTGCTGACGTTGATCCCAAACACCACGTTAAAGGAGACGCTTTCTTCTATCAGGCCGTTTTAGTTGTTTTTCATACTTTTGCTTTATTTTGATTTTAATGCGTTTTAAAATTTGAATTCTATTACAGACGTAATCAACCAAATTGAACATTGAATTAATTTTTTTTAAATAACGACGTCAATTTTAAACGCCACGTAAAGACAGGCTTTTCTCTACCAGTTTTCTATACGGCTGCAAGTCTTATATCCAAATTTCAATTTAGCAGAGTCTCTTTAACATGGTATTTTAATACTGGAGGCTGCAAGTCTTTAATTTAAAAAAAAAAATTAAATTCAAAGTTAAATTTGCAATGTTAAAGGCTCTGATTTGACTTTTATTTTAGTTAAGTTCGCTTTATTGCAAAATAATAACTATTTCTCTCAAGGTAATTTTACTAAGCCCTAAGTAATTTTTAAACTTTTTATGATCATTTGTACAACTTACTAGAAATAACTTTTTATTTAGCTCATCAATGTTCTTTGAAATTTTATCATCAGTTCATATTAATTCGTCAATTAAAACACGACGTAACATAAAAAAAAACAAGTAATAAAACACAAATTAATCTCTTAACTGGCGAAGACGGATATATCCGTCAACTCCAACTGCGGTTCTTGGTGACCATGACGTATATATTCGCATCCGTATTTTCTGTGCTACATTTAATGTCTACAAATATAATCGCAAGCTATAATATACTTGTATTGGGGTACTTGTCGGAACTTGTTTTCTAGCGCATTCGTTGTAATTATTTTTAGTGTAATTTTTGTGGTACTCTTTTTGTATTCTATGTTACCAGAAAGGAATCGAGATATTGGTGTGTTGAGTGTAACTCAGGGTTTTATCTATATTCATATTTTAGAATTTACCACATTAAAGAATATTATTTCATTTGTTTTTTTTTTAGTTATTTTCTTCTTAATTAATTAGATTTTGTGTATTTTTTTGATAAAATTGTTTATTAATCTTGAAATTTATAAGCTAAGAAAATATAGAGGGTGTGCCATTTAAAAATATTATCGATGACATCGTTACTCGCAAATGGTTGAGACTGTATTATTTCGCAAATAATTGATTTATAGACCAATTTCTCCTACAGTATAGACAGCCGTGTTTACACTCATGCGTTTGAATTTGAACGTTTGTGTTGAAAAATCTTCTAAATATTTTAGTTATTTGAAATTGCCCGTTCCGATGATTTATTTATCTTCATCTGCTCGCAAAAATTATACCTCATTTCCTATTTGCTGACTGTCGTGAAAAGGTGTACATGAAAATGTTTTCTACAAATCGAACAATTAGACATGTGCTTTGTAATATCAATTGAAGTAAAATCATCTTATTCAAATTAGGAAATAAGTCTTCGACTACTGTTCCTGTGTAAGTACCATTTTTACTTTCCTTTGTTTTAATAAAATATTTGCTATCACGGGTTCTATTAATTGCAGTCACCTTTTTTTGTTGGTTTTCCTCTTTAGCTTCTTTTGCTGGTCACTTCAAACGTACTCCGTTTTTAATTAATCAATGGATTTTTAATTATGGTTATGCTGGCAAGCATAATAATTCGAAAATTATAAAATATCAAAGTGGGTCTGGTATTATCACCAACGTTGGAATTTCAACCTACCTTGGAACCGCCTTCTGGTCAAGGGCACCACTCAAGATAAGCCTGTTATCTGGTTCTTTGTGAGCAGCTCAGCAACTGTTATCAACGAAGTCCATTTTCTTTTTCTTCATTGGATAATACAATATTAGATTTGGATACGGAAGCTGTCACATCTGCCGATTAACTGTCGAACACCAAAGACCTCCTATTTATACAAGCTAAGTTAATTCTTTTATGCATGTCATTAATAAATGTTTAGCGTTCTATGTATACGTACCGCGGCCGTGAGTTTAGCAACGTTTTTTTTGGCGTTGTATAAATAATTTTGTGAACTAGAAAGATCTTTCCAAGTACCTGATTAATTTTGTGCGTTTTGAAACTATTTAAATAATCTGTAATTGTTGTCAAGTACATTCGAACAATATTTGCACGTAAACTCGATGAATTGCTTGTATGGAAAAATTGGTGCTACGACTGTCAAAGGTGTTTGATACGCTAACCTATTTGAGGCGTTTGTGTCTCAAATTATTACTCGCGTCTTAACTCGCTCTCGTGAATTATTATTATCTTATAATTATATCTTGCTATTAATTCTAAATGATATTATCTATTGTTATGTCGAGTTGTTTCTATGTGTGTTAATTGAACTCTAGTCGCTATAATAATATACATATTTCTATCCACGTACCGTTTATTTCTGTGTCTACGAGTTCCTAATGACTCTAGATATCTCTTATACGTGGCGCCTTATAAATTCTTTGTGCAGTGTAGAAGCCTTCATTTTGAACGATTCTCAATAAACCACGACTACTGCCGACCAGAAGGAGCTGCCGGCCAAGGTCTTCTAGCACTGCTATATATGTATTTTTTTTTTTTTTTTTAAGTTTGTTTACAAATAAACCGCAACAAACTTTTGTGGCTTCTCAACGTTTAGGTCTTTGTGTTTTGCAACTAAAAAACAATGCTTAACTCATACAAACGCTGAGGAGAACTATACCTGCTGCTTTTGTGAACGCTTGACCTGTTGACTGCCATGTTTAATTACTATATTACTTTGGTGCAATTGGTTGCAGATCTTAGGGTATACGCTTTCCTTTTCTACTGCTTTTTGAATTACTTTTTGTATACAATAGATGCTGTAATCTCCACCTTTTGCTCTTATTTGCTAAACTGATATTTTTGTTGGTTCTCTTGTACTTATCTATTTATCTATTTTTACATTTGTTCTTGCTGCTAAACTATTAGTTTTTTAATATGGTAATTTGGAAATTGGACATCAATCGTTTATTAAAGAAGGAGCTAGTGTTTGAATTATCCTCGAAAGGTTTTGATACTTATGTCGATGTTGCCTCCATGATAAATCTGTTTGCAGAGTTTGCAACTAGAAACAAATAAATCCTTACCTGTTACTTTGGTTGAGTCTAAATTCTTTGACGATCAAGCTGCTATTGAACTAGCCCTTAAAGAACTGTGGGGACCACAAACACGGGCTATCCCCACACATTCAAAATCATCCCACCTACAAGCCGAGGACGCGCGAAGCCGTTCGATCACGCCAACAACCCCTATAAGAAGACGGCTCGCGCAGAAAAGAGACACTCTTAGTTGGGCCTTAAACTAACAGAGTCACTAACTGGCGCATATAACCCAGTGAAAGCAACCACCGGCGCGTATAGCCAGGCTACCCACTGGCGCGTCTAGCCCAGTGCCACGCCTGGCAGGGATCACGCCGCCACACAACTTAGGGTCGGTCGATGCCCCCGCAGCAATCAAGGCAACACAGGGGTCGCGCCGAGAACGACGCCGACAGCGGAGCGACGTGCGCGCCTTCCTTCGACGCGCACCCATACCGGATCCAGTGTCGCCGTTACCTCCATCGCCGCAGAAGACGACGGCACCCATGTCCATACGCTCGCCCACAGCAACAGGAACCACCACGCCGCCTACCTCGCCGCCCGCCTGGAAGTTGCGCCTTATCGAGCTGCCGCCACCGAACATCTACCGTTTCGTCGACGGCATCACTTAACGGAGGCAGGACCCGCGGCGACGACGATGTTAATATCAGTTGTTAATATGTAAATATGTAGAGTGTAATAAAGTGCTCAAGTTCATGCGTAAATAAAATCAACGGTGGGGCAAGCACCGCTTTAGAGGAAGATCCACCTTTTCTTTCCTAATCCGATTCTAATAATGAACTCGATGCCTCTACTCCTGTAGCCGCTACTCAAGCCATGTCGTCTTTTAAAAATATTTTTTTGTCTAAATAGAATCTTACTTTTTCTGGTGAGGATACTTTATCTGACTTTCTTATACGTGTTAAAGAACTCTCTTTAGCTAGGGAGTATCTTCTCAACATCTTTTCGTCGCTGCTCCTGAAATACTATCAGGAAAAGCTCTTCTTTTATTTCAAGTAAATCGAAAACGTTTACACTCTTGGCGAGACGTAGTAACTTTTGTTTACAAATAAACCGTAACATGGTTCATCCAAAATTATTCTTTTAGGGATTTATTTTATACTTTATGTACACAATGTACAATAATTGTACACTGTCCTCACGAATAAATCAATTTCGCTTCTTTTTTTCCTTCAAAAGTGATTGTATGGTGGGTTGCCTTTTCCAAATCAACAGCTAACTTGTTTTTAAATAAAACACAATGTGAGATTGTTTTTTATTTTCTCAAGTAAAAAATTACATATAATCTACTTCAACTTCAGAGGAGAGGTTGTTGGTTTAAAAGTTAGAGTGAAATCAAAATTATGCATGGCTGATCAACAACTTATGGTATTTAAATCATGTCGTCTGTGCTACCAGGCAAAAAGCTTTTGTAGGTATTGATAGAGATTTGCTAATAACTCATATAGAATTTGAATATTGGCCCTCGGTCGTCTAAATTCAATGCGTGCTTTAAATGAATCTACAGGAAGCATAATACATTTTTTCACACCGTGTTGCTGCGTTCGAGAAGCTAAATTGGTGCGATCTGAGAAAATCTCCTGTTGAATACTTGACAACTTTATGGGTTGACTTTGAAACAAGTTGCTCAAATACTGTCGTTTTATCCAGTCAACACATTTTCCAAACCTCTGTAGAAGAAATGAATTGCATTTAAAATCAACAGGGTAAATGTAATCAATTGTAAGATGTTTGTAAAGCAACATCATAACTTTATTATCTATCTTTAGCCATTTTACACAAATATTCTCTTTTCTAATTCAGAAAGTTATGTAATTTTCATAAAAAACAACGCTTGCAATATTTTTTCCGATCTTAATGTTTCCCGTCGTAGTGAGAAAATGCAAACGTAAAGAACAAAAAGAATTTAAAGCAAGTACTTCCGAGTTGGCATCTGGTACACATTTTAAATTTATTATTGTTTTCAATTTAACTAAAAAACTTGCCAAAGTTACCATGTACAAAGATTCATCAAATTGAAATAATTGTAGAAATCTGAAGTAGTATGTAAGATGCCGACTGTCAACTAAGCAAACCTAGTGAAAACCTGTGATTTTGTAGACTTGCTACCCTACCCTACACTGATGCTGTTTTATTCGATTGGCAGAAACTCAATATATTGAGTTAAAAATGTGCATACTACAGATTTCTACAAATTATTTAAATTGTAAAGTAAAATATTCTTCAATTAGATATCACCAGGTGACGAAAGTATGTTTTAGAGGTTGATTGTACACAGTTATCTTCAAAACAGTTTCATCTGGCAATAAAGACGGTATCTGAGACTCCTGCTTGTGCACAGCAGGACCTGGAGTTGTTTGATTAATGTGTTGCTGAGCATTGTTGCGAAAAGATTTACTCCGCCCACGTTTGTTATTAGTCGCGCGGAAAAGTGGGTTAAAAATAAAATCAGTTAGACGTCGACTTATGCTTTCGCAACCGCGTTTTGCGATTCAAAAGTTCCTTAATTTTACTTCGAATGTTTCTAGAAGATACAATGAATCGATGTCGCTGAAGATTTCGTTTGGTGTGATGACTGCAGTACCATCTGGAGCTTGCGATATCGCGTCCATTATTGTTTTTTTCTTCATTATACGCTGCCAACATGCTCATCAATTGTTTAATAAGGTTTTCATCGGCCAAATCATTCCTCGAATTTTCCCTGAAATACATATTGCATAGAGATACTTAATTTTCGAAATTTTATTAATCTCCGTTCTATATGTTTTCAAATTACATAGTAACGGGCATAAACAAAACTGACATAGGTACCTATCTATGAGATATTTTAAGTATGTTTCATAAGAGTCATTGTACGGTGCGATAGCGTTGGTTTTTAAAACATGCAAATTTTGCGGTTATTTTCGTTATTGTATCTTTTCTTTGTTCAAAGTATCACTGCGTTTTGACATCTCAATTGTAAATCTTGCGCTCTTTTTCTTACTTGTTTTTCGTTCAGAATTGAATTTTTAACTGTTTCGTTTTGTATTTTAGTTTCAACTGTTTCAGACTGATAGTAAATGTGCATATGTACTTGATATCTGCACCGGCACATCCTGCAATTTCCGCTATTGTCCATAGACGCACATTTCATAAGTTCTGGCGTACCAATTATTTCATTTGGCACGTCCTTTAAACAGCAAGGAGCATGACATCTTTGACGATAGTGCCATTTAGTTTTATTGCCGACCTAAAAATCGAAAATAAGTTAAAGCTTGTAAATTGTTTGCTTAAACCTGATAAACGGTGGAGCATTTGAGACTAGTGCAGACTGTATGTGCCTGTGTCAATTCCAAAACTTTTAAGTCAATAATTGGTATATAAAGCATAGATTTCAGTTCATTCAACGTAGTATCACTGCTATTTATTTGTTTTTGGTGCATTCTTAGAGAATGTATATTATCCTCAATTAACTGAGCAATTTCGGCCATCGGTTTTGCCAGTTTAACGATGACTTGACGCGCCTCGTTTACTGAAATAGTGTTCTTTATTTTGTGCGGAATTAAACCTGAACATTCCGTGTTTCCAACAACGTACATAATCATCCTGTAACAGCAGCGTAAAGTAGTTAGGAACAAAAGAAAGTTATGTACCTGTTATATTCCTCTGAAGATTTGGTCCAACTCTGGGCAAAATTGTACACGTCTTCTTTTGAGAAACGCACTTTATTCTGAATGGCGGCCAAAACGGAAAGCCTCATTGTCGATACAAAATATGTTATTCTTTTTACATGGTATATCAACCCCTTTTAAAGTGCTTAACAATGTTTTTAGTGATGGAAGTGTTTCCCCGGTCTGTAGAAGGTACTTCTAGTGTTGGTAAATACAAACATTAAATTCTGAATAGCGGTTTCTCCAACCTCGACAGTAGTTGTTTGATGCAAAATTCAAACATGACCGTCAGTCTAGAGCTGTTAGGCATCAGCAATATACAAATGCCATTTAAGTACTTTAGTTTGCTGATATAAGACAATACGTTTTCAAAATTGACGTTGTCATAATTTATTCCTCTGGTATCTCAATACCTGGGGTGTCTATCAATCGAATCTTCACATCGGTTCCTTTGACTGAGTATATGTAAGACCGACAAGCTTGCGTAGCAGGAAGCGCCTATTTCAATACATTCATTATGATGACTACACAAAGTAACGACTTGTGTCTCAAAGTTTTCATCAGAGACCGTAAACTTTGACGGAATCACATATTGAAGTTTTTATATTGTGCTGCCTTAAACGTAGGATAAGTAATGTAGTTAAAAAACGCATTAACAAAGTCGATTTTCAACTCCAGTTTCTCCGAGAAGTAGAATATTAATATCGGCATTTTCTTTCGACAGCTTCAAATTTTTAATTTGTCCAGAATAGATAAAGATTCGTTGTTGGATCTTTCTCTATCTCTTGATTTATTTATATCGGGAAGCTTCGTTTCGGACGACTGGAGCTTTGAACTGCTACATTTTGAGGAAGAACCTGGAAAAACGAATAAATAATATAACGTGTAGATTTAAAGTGAGTTACAAAAATATGTACGCATTTGTGCTGTGCGAGAAACCACTTTTACCAAGTCCTCCTTTCGTATCAAATCACAACAATGAATATGGCCTGTTAAAAAACTAAAAGTCATAACGACGCTTTTAGTCACATTTCATCAATTTTGACTTCATTTCAGTCGACCTCAATTGCCACAAAAACAGTTCTGTGAATGTTTTTGGTAAAAAATATGAAATTTTAGGATTTGATGAGATGTTGTAAATATTTATACACAGTAACACCGTGAATTTTTTACTGCCTCTATAAGAACTTCTATAGTAAAAATTTCTACAGCCAGTTACACAGAACGGAGTTAAATTTATTCTTATATTACATACAATATTATCCCCTTAACATACAGCAAGGTGTCATCATCAAGTCAACAGTACATTAGTTTACTAAAGTTTAATTTCTATTCCAAACTTCCATTCAACTCAAGTTCAGTAGAAAAGTTTGACGAAAACTGTACCAGTTCGTCTAAGTCGTTAGTCGTTTAATTACTCCATGACGAGACCAAATATGTTTTTAAAACTGGTAAGAAACACGGGGTAGGCAAGCTAGCACCAACTCAATATGTGCGTCAAAAAAAATAAAAAAAAATGTTACGTAGATTAGCTTTCAGTACCCCAATTCTTGAATTGTAGTGTCACCTTTTGGTGAAATGAAATTTTTTACGCGTAAATTCGTCTGGTTCATTGAAGTATTTGCTTTAAGTAGGTGGTACTGTATGTTAGCTACATTTCGTTTGCGTTAAAAAGCACATCTGGTGTCAATCCCACGGCCGGTAATAATTATATCCTGGCCCTTGGATATTGTCAAATCCGTCGCGTTCACAGTTAAGCTAGAAATAAATGATTACCCCGATAGCTATTTATCAAAGGTTTTGATAGAAGTCTGAGTTACATTACACCTTGCTTTATTTACTTAATAAACCTCTTGTTTGTTCCATGGCAAGCATGGAAGTAGTTTTGTTTTTAAACGTAAAGTCTTACATTTTATTTAGTATAGATTTATTAATAAAATTACCCTGCGGTTTCTGTTAATTTATTTTTTTTGTAGCGTTCTTTATTTATGTAGACATCGGAAAACGGAGATACGGTATGTAAATGTTTAAACTGGGTCTGTAAGTAGTCAGTAAGTCGGTAGCCGATAAGCAGATTAACAACGACATACTATGTAAACAACAACAAGTACCAAATCTGTTGCGGATAAATTGTACTCCTTAACAATTGCTAATTATCGAACAATATGCGTGAAAGTTCTTCAAGTATTCTTATTGTGTTTGGTGCGCATTTACGCCGGCGTTTGTCGCTATGAAAATTTTGCTCACACTTTTAAAAAGGTAACAAAAAACGTGACAACAGTGGCTTTGAGAACGTTGCCCCTTCTTCTAGCTGACTCTTTAAACATTTTCTAGAGATGGTATAAGTTAAAAATAGAATAACGGTAGTTACTGCAGTTTGAAGCCCTAAAAGTAGTCGTAAAACGAGCATGTGAGCATTTTCCTCAGTGAGCGACAAACTGTGGCATGTGATATTTTTCAAAAATAGACACAATTTTTATTTATTATCCGATAACTTAATGAGTGTAAAATTATAATATTGCAATGAGTCGAGGAAGAAAATTGTTGAAATTGGCTTTAGTGAACCGGGGAAGTTAAGGACCCTGTAGGTATGTAATACATATGTTTTGTTTATTGAATTCTATAAATATTGCTTTTGAATTTTTAGGAAAATTTTACCGAAGTTGTTATTTTATTTTATATTTCATTTGCATTTTTTTTACTATATTACAACTGCAAGAGGAACCTGTAAATTTGCAAAAACATTTTTGAGGATACTATTGTTTTCAAGTTGTCTTAGTATTTACATTTTTTATATTGTGTAGTTGACCCGTGGTTTTACGAGGATCCTCCAGGCAGATATTGACGATGATAATAACGACTCGACGTTTGGATGAATGCGAATCAAATGCGTCATCTGGAGCATAGTGAACATTTAACTGATTAATGAGAAGTCGGCAGCTAGCTCAGAATCAGATGATGAAAAACTACAACCTATAGTCTATTCCAAGCTATTTGTCCTGGTAAAGGATTAACCCCTCTTTACTTTTGGGAGCACACCGCGGTTGAAACTATTGCGAAATGTACAGCCTTCAATCTAATAGCTTTAGGGGAGACAAGATTCAAGTTATATTGGAGTATTAGATGGATTACAGATGATAGAAACATTTAGGGAGGGGTTAATCCCTTTACTGGACAAATAGCTTTGAATAGACTATAGCCGACTTAACCATGTAGGCATAAGATAAAAACAATATGGTCAATGCATCCACCTCGTCCTAAGGTTAGAAGGAGTAGTCACACACATTGCACAAAAGATTCGGCGTGAAAGCAATAGGAAAAGACGCAAAGAATGTTTTAGATGCATGAAAGCTATTTTTCCCGATTCAATGATTAGCCTTGAAATTTATTTGAAAAAAAATACTAGAAAAAATATAGCCGTCAGAGAGATTGGGTCCGATACTACGCCAGTAGAGCTAAGGGCTTTTATTTGACCCCTTTAATTGGCTGGCGTCAAAAAAGCAGGTCCCCCTAACATTCAAGAACTTGGTCTAATGACGGAACATCCCCAGATTGTTTTCGAGCAGTTATGTTTAATCGTAGATTTAAGCATACTTTAGAAGCTCTAAGATTTGAAGACATTAATACCAGGCCTGAAAGAAAAAAAAACAGATAACTTGGCGCCTCTAAGGCATATATTCGAAGAATTTATTTTGAGGTGCAAGAATAATTATGAACCTAGCGAACACATAACTATAGATAAATGTTACCAGCTTTTTGTGGAAAATGCAAATCCGTCAATATATTGCTAAATAAGCCTGCCAAATATGGTATAAAAATTTACGCTGTAGTGGACGCTAAAATATTTTAGGTTTATTACTTAGAGATTTATCCAGGTAAACAACCCGAAGGTCCTACACAACAGGATAATACAGCTGAGAGTGTTGTAATGGAATTAGCATTTCCTGTTCTGAACTGCGGCCGAAATTTGACCATGAACAATTATTTTACATTCGTTCCGTTGGCACAAAAAATGCCCAAAACAAAACTATACAATGGTTGGAACCGTACGAAAACACAAAGGTAAGTTCCGCCAACTGTTTGTCAACGTAAAGGAAGGCTCGGTGCATAGCAGTATGTTTGCTTTTTCACGTACCGGAACATTGGTATCATAAACAAAAAAAAAAAAAATAAAACGTTTTGTTGTATTCAACTTACATCAAGATGACACAATTGATAAAGTAACGAAATACAAAACAAAACCAGAAATTATAACTTTCTACAACAAAACAAAGGTGGTGTAGATGTAGTAGACAAATGATATCACTTACTCAGTTTCAAGAATTACATGCAGGTATTCTTACCATATTTTTTGTTTATTGAATATTAGTGGAATAAATTCTGAGATAATTTATTCTACTAACTCCGATAACAACTAGTAAGAACAGTTTTATAAATAACTTAGCTATGAATTATTGAACCATTTGTAGTGTCTAGATTATTAATTCCAAATTTATCAGCGGACTTGAAAACAACTATGCAAAATCTTGTAAGTGACACATCAGAAGCATTGCCAGGTCCAACACTACAGGATATTGTGCATATTGCCCTCGCCGTAAAAATCGAAAATCCAAAAAGTGTGCTGCAAATGCAATCAACACTTAAGCACGGAACATACAGTTTTCATCTGTCAACAATGTTTGGAATTTATGGAATCGTCGTTCCATAATTTTGTTTCTTATAATTATTTGTTTTGTTCATTTCATGAATATTACATAGAATAACGTTGTTTTGTTTTGTAGATTTTGTAAGAAATTAACACGTTAAGCGCCACAGTAGAATTAGAAAATCCTGTCCCCTGGGCCAACAATTGTTATAATTGTCAAATTCATCTACTTTGGTTGCAGTTTAGCATATTCAGTTAAATTTTTCCTCAAATCCTATTAGTTTAGCTGTTTTCCAATTTTTTTTTTGAGGTACTGTTGTATGTCGCGCGGCCCGCTGACCTCACTGACCAGTGAGGCCACGCGACACATAAGTTGCGTCGTGTTTTTGCAGTCAAGACACGCGTGTTCTCGTGGTTTGAGCCATGTTAGGTGTTATTCAGTACCAGAGCAATGTTTGTATTGTACGTACATTTTATTGTGGTCCAAATTACTGCGTGGAAATTAGTGTAAACTATTTAAAATTTTAGTAATGCCGAGTTATGTGAATAATATAAGAAAGACTTGCGCGTTTGTAATGAAATGTTATCGGATGAAGAGAGTGACAATAATGAGTTATTTGGTGATGTATACTTATCTGATGAGTATTCCTATGGCAGGAGACAGACAGTATGACAGGTTCTACAAGTAATTTTGCTCAACCAAAGAAAACGTTTGAGAGGTAATTGTTCAGAGAAAAAACAGTACATTTCAAGTGATGGCGCTTCAACTAAGCCGAGAAAAAATTGCACACCTAATAATCAAGGGATGACAATAGAATCAGCAATAGAAGAAGTTGTAACGTGGAAAATAATTTTCGAAGGAAAAGAGGATCATCCACGGTGCACTTTCCTTGTGTCCTGTTGGAAGGGCACGTACCTCGACTAACTCTGGCTGAGGCCGGATAGAATTGAATAAGATTATTAGTTGTTAGGGTGGGCGCCTGGTCTATTACTTTTGTTTTATTAATTAACGGCCTAGTTAGACCTTCTAGGACGCCAGGAAAGTTGGTAGGACAAAAAGAAAGTTATGAACAAAAAAAAGGTAAATAAATTGTGACTGGTTTATTATACAATCAAAAGAACTCATACAAAAACAATATATAAACTTTTACCAAATTTGTCGAAAACAAAATTCAAATAAAAATTATGATAATTATTGGCTATGCAAATTGATAATGATTCTTATTGCTTTTGGTACAAAATTGTCATAAAGGGGTGGAAGTGAAATTAATAAAAGTTTGAAACAACGGTAACCAGAATAGGTATCTTTTGTATATGTTTTTAGTCGTTAGTTTATTAATTAGTAAATAAGCTTAATTTTAGGTTAGTTCGTTAGTTAATTTTAATTAGATTTTTTTTTATGCTTAGCTTAGTTTCAATCTCTATTTATTTTTATTTTTTTTTTTTATTTTGAACTCAAATTTAATTTCTTATTCTATTGACTTGGCTACTGTTGTACGAACGTTTTAAAATTATTGTATGCGACCATACGTAAAAGAAAACAAAAAATGTGGAGAAAATTATCTAAAATGCACGCCCGTTACAACTAAAATTCCTTTATGCTATATTTATGTACATGTTGATGCATATAACTAATTTGCGGTGATAACGGAGATGATAAACGCGGAATATAGTTGGTACGTTATTTTGTCAAGCGTACAAAGTAAAATAATCAAACATCTGACCTTATCAGTAACTTGAAGATACGGCGGCCAAGACGCAAAAGAGAAGCGTAGATATTGCGCCCGAAACGAAGAAATAACAATGAGGTTCCAATTCCATAAATAACCAAAATGTTGATAGGAGCCAATATCCGCGAACGGTTCCTAGTTTGAAAATTATCGGAATGCTGATAAGCTGAATTCCTTTAATACGTATTATTATTTTACTTTAATGGATTGGCCCTCGAAACTTCCCTATAGTAAATAAGTAGGCTATAGTTTCTAAGGAATTAGATGTGGTACATACCGACGCTATCAGCTACCGGGAAATTCGTTTTAATTTTAAAACTATAACTAACGAATACGATGCATTCGCATCGCGACTTTTAACGCTTTTGAAAACCATTATACTACAAATTTTCTAACAATTTCGATTGTTAAGTCAAGAGTTTATGATAATTGAAATAAAAGTTATAAACATTTACACTTGACAATTTGATTGCCTATACTCCGGTAATTTAATAATCGATTTAAATGTAGAAACAAAATATAAACATGTTTTACTGCCCTTCTCCAAAAAATTAACTTCTCAAACGTAGCAAAAATTTAGATGAGATTATCTCATAATAAAGAGTCCATTGAATACAAACGAGTGTAGTAACTACGCACCAAACGCCTGTAAAAAGGGTCACAATCAGTAAGGACAAATCGGGACGAGTCGAAAATCGGTGGGTCAACTCGATGTACTAACAGTTGCTAAATTTAAACAACGAAAAGGATAAATTCTTTTTCTAATTTCTAACTAACTAAATCAATCAAAAGGAACCCTCAAATTAAACTATCCACAGAAACATCTGAATTAGATCCTAAGTACTCTTTAAGATCTTTAAGGTGCCAGTTACCAGCATCCGTGCCATTTTTGTGTTGGAGCGCATAAACTAAGTTGGAGATTTTTGTTTGATAGTGCACAAAACGAATTTAGGGGCAAGCTTGCTTGAAAATTTGCCGAAGATCTGACTGAACCTTATTAAGTAGCTACACTTTGTCGCCAACAGAGAGGAAGTGTCTCTCTTTTCCTTAAATTGTAAGTACTAGCATTTCTTTATAAGTTTTATGCAATTGATTTTTAACTGAATTGTAGACGTCATGTAGATGTTTAATTTCTTTGACATATTTGTCTCGTTCTTCGGCAACAGCTCACAGCCTTTCGTAGTAGTAACGGCACCATAATAGTTTCCTGAAATGGGACATTACGAGCGAAATTTAAGAAATTTGAGTAAAATTGTGACTTCGTGCACAGAGGAGTTTAAGGCAAATTGGATTTTTGCTAAATTCACGTCCCATTTCGATGATTGTCTCCGATATATGATCTAATGGCTGTGCCTATGGTTCTATTGACCTTTCAACAAAATTAACTTGGGATGGTATCTTGCATTATACCAAATTTTTGGACTTTGTACTGCCTCGACAACGCCTGAAAGCAGAACCAGCAAATTGTGGACCATTGTCACACAGTATAAATTGTGGTACTGTGTACCAAGAATATTTGGTTCTCCATAACCAATAATGAGATGCTTTAGCATCTCGCATCGGAAATAACAATGATATTTGGTGAACCAGTCACTAACTACTAATAGGTATCGATTACCTTTAATCGATCTGGGCAGAAGGTCTAAAATATCCACAGCAATAATTTGCCAGGGATACTCACCTTTTTTTTGAACCCATGAGTCCAGAAGGGGTGAATTGGGGCTTTTGTTCGCCACAAACACAACAGTTTCTAACATATTTTAACACATGGTTTTGCATACAACCAACAGTATTGTTCCTGAATACGTTTTAAAGTTTTGTAGTATCAAAATGCGAAGAAGTTGGTTCATCATGACAAGACTACTTCTTTTCTTTTGAATTGGTAATTAGCAGTTTCCACTCTTTCAAGTTAGTTTTGAAACAGATCTTAGAGGAATGTTTATAGATGAGATAGTCTTAGCTTGAAACTGGGGTATTTGTCAGGATTGTTTTTGATATTATTTGCTAAACAGAACATAACCTTCGTCGCATCTGTAGGGTCAACAGTAATAAGGCCGATCTCAATCAAAAGGATTTCGTGAAAGAGCATCTGCTACAACATTAAGATCTCTTTTCTATGAACAAGGTTAAAAGAAGACAATAATTTCACCGACCAGCGTATAAACGACTCTGGGTCTTTCAATCTATGGAGCCATAAAAGTGAGTGATGATCTGTGACAGCATTAACCGAACACTTTTTACGTACGGTCTAAATTTTCAACGAAAATATATGCTAATAGCTCTCTTTCAGTCACCGCATAGTTGCGCCTAGGCTTTGTTATGATCTAGAGCACAAGTACGACGATCTCTTCGCCGTCAATATTTTGCAGTACGCCACCAAAACCTACATTAGAAGCGGTCGCTCTGACTTTCAGAAAGGCTGAGAAAAATCCGACTCTTAATAATAGGCGTTGTAACTAGATTCTTGTTTAATTTTGTATAAATGCATCTTCTGCTTCCATTGCCTGAAGAACGAGACAAATTATGTCAAAGAAATTAAACATCTACATGACGTCTACACAGTTAAAAAATCATTTGCATAAAGCTTATAAAAGAAATGTTATACTTACAATTTAGAAAGAGACACTTCACTCTCTGTTTATGACAAAGTGTGGCTTCGCAATAAGGTTCAGTCAGATGTTTCGGCAAATTTTTCGCTAAAGTTGGTTCTAAATTCGTTTTGTGCACTATCAAACAAAAATTCCAACTTAGTTTATGCGCTCAACACAAAATGGCACGGATGCTGGTAACTGGCACCTTAAAGATCTTAAAGAGTACTTAGGATCTAATTCAGATGTTTCTGTGGTGATAGTTTAATTTGAGGGTTCCTTTTATTGATTTAGTTAGTTAGAGTTAGAAAAGAATTTATCCTTTTCGTTGTTTAAATTTAGCAACTGTTGAGACACGAGTTGACCCCACCGATTTTCTTTGACTCGTCCTGGGATTTGTCCTTACTGATTTTGACCCTTTTACAGGCGTTTATACGCGTAGTTACTTACACTCGTTTGTATTCAATGGACTTTATTATGAGATAATCTCATCTAAATTTTTTTGCTATACGTTTGAGAAGCAATTTTTTTGGAGAAGGGCAGAAAACATGTTTATATTTTGTTTCTACATTTAAATCGATTATTAAATTATGGAGAGTAAAGGAACTAAATTGTCAAGTGTAAATGTTTATAACTTTATTTCAATTATCATAAACTTTTGACCCTGAACAATCGAAATTGTTAGAAAATTTGTAATATAATGGTTTTCAAAGCGTTATGCTGCATAATGACCGTATTCGTTAGTTATGCGTTTTTTAAATTAAAACGAATTTCCGGTAGCTGATAGCGTCGGTATGTACCACATCTAATTCCTTAGAAACTATAGCTACTTATTTAACAGAAGTTTCGAGGGCCAATCCATTAAAGCATAATAATACGTATTAAAGAATTCAGCTTATCAGCATTCCGATAATTTTCAAACTAGGAACCGTTCGCGGATATTGGCTCCTGTCAACATTTTGTTATTTATGGAATTAAACTCATTATTTCTTGTTTCGAAGCGCAAGTATCTACGCTTCTGGCGTCTTGGCCGCCGTATCTTCAAGTTACTGATAAGGTCAGATGTTTGATTATTTTACTTTGTACGCTTGACAAAATAACAAAAAATTTTCAACTATATTCCGCGTTTATCACTCCGTTATCACCGCAAATTAGTTATATGCATCAACATGTACATAAATATAGCATATTAGTAGATTATTTACTGGAGTAAATAATATAACGCTGAGCTTAAAAGTTTGCTGGCGAGGCGTCAAAGGAGACAGCAAATTTTAGGAAACAATTATATTTTTTAATTCCAAGTAAATACATTATTTTTCTTCAAGCGCTTATTGCTAGTTTTCATGTGTTATTTTCAAATTCGAGATTTCGAATGTTATAGTGACGGTCATTCTGACGAATCTGCTGGTACTTTACTGTTACATTAATAATATGACATAACCGAGGTACCAACCTCTTAAATAGTTGTCAAACAAAGAACTGTTTTGCTTTTAATGTCTAGACAGTAAAAAAAGTTTTTAGCGTCTGCCAGTAGTTCAATAATATGACGTTTTATTGTCGCTTGAAGAAAAAGAATATTTTAGTTGTACAAGGTGCATTTAGATAGTTTTCTCCCGTACATTTTTGTTTTCTTTTTTTTTTTTTTCAGCACGTATGGTCGCATACAATAATGAAACGTTCGTACAACAGTATTAAGTCAATAGAATAAGAAATTAAATTTGAGTTCAAAATAAAAAAAAATAAATAAAAATAAATAGAGATTGAGAAAACTAAGCTTAAGATAAAAAAAAGGAAATCAATTAAAATTAACTAACGAACTAACCTAAAATTAAGCTTATTTACTAATTAATAAAACTAACGACTAAAAACATATACAAAAAGATACCTATTCTGATTACCGTTGTTTCAAACTTTTTATTAATTTAACTTCCACCCTTTATGATTTTGTACTAAAAGCAATAAGAATCATTATCAATTTTAGCTGGTCAATTATCATAATTTTATTTGAATTTTTTGCTTTGAAAATCTTGGTAAAAGTTTATATATTGTTTTTTGTATGAGTTCTTGATTGTATAATAAAACCCAGTCACAATTTATTTACTCATTTTTTTTGTTCATAACTTTCTTTTTTTGTCCTTACCAACTTTCACCTAAGTGTCCTAGAAGGTCTAACTAGGCCGTTAATTAATAAAACAAAGTAATAGACCAGGCGCCCAATTCTAACAACTAATAATCTTATTCATTCTATCCACGGCCTCAGCCAAGAGTTAGTCGAGGCAATGTGCCCAACAGGACACAAGAAAGTGCAATTCGGATGATCCTTCCTTCGAAAATTATTCACGTTACACTTTTATTTCGCCTGTTACTACTAAAAATTCTTTATGCTATATTTATGTACATGTTGATGCATATAACTAATTTGCGGTGATAACGGAGATGATAAACGCGGGAATATAGTTGGAATGTTATTTTGTCAAGCGTACAAAGTAAAATAATCAAAACATCTGACCTTATCAGTAACTTGAAGATACGGCGGCCAAGACGCCAAAGAGAAGCGTAGATATTTCGCGCCTCAAACTTAGAAATAACAATGAGGTTCCAATTCCATAAATAACCAAAATGTTGACAGGAGCAAATATCCGCGTGAACGGTTCCTGGGTTTTGAAAAATTATCGGAATGCTTAGATAAGCTGAATTCCTTTAATACGCATTATTATTTTACCTAATGGATTGGCCCTCGAAACTTCCCTGTAGTAAATAAGTAGGCTATAATGGCGAATTAGATGTGGTTACACAATGACGCTATCAGCCACCGGGAAATTGCTTTAATTTTAAAAACTATAATCTGACGAATACGATTTATCGCATTTGATTTTGTAACGCTTTGAAACCATTATATTACAAATTTTCTAACAATTTGATTGTTCAGAATAAGATTTATGATAATTTGAAATAAAGTTATAAATATTTATATTGACAATTTGTTGCCTATAATTCCAAAATTTAATAATCGATTTAAATGTAGAAACAAAATATAAACATGTTTTAAAGTTATTGCACAATTTTACAGGAGAGTGCTGCTAGTGAAAACGAAGAGATCTAAGATGAAGGTACACAGTGACCTGTCCCAATCTAAATTGGCGTGTAGTCGATCGGTACTCACTAAAACAAAGCCTCTTTCTCGTTCAGAATATTGGTATTGACGCTCAAATATATGAAGATTTCTATAACAAAGCCCCAATTGATATTTTCAAATTATTTTGACCGATGAAATAGTGACCCATATTGTAGTGGAAACTAATCGCTACGATGAACAATGCTTGGCCAAACCAAATAAGCCAAAACCGTGTTAGGAAATGGATTCTACTAATAATTTAGAAACTAAAAATTTTTGGGTGTTCTTCTGTGGATGAATGGTGAAACAGCCAACATTGGCGATCATATTGGAGGAAGAGTCCTTGTATTCCAAATGAAATTTCAAAATTTACCCCGAAACAGATTCGAACTGTTTTAGCTATGGTGCATTTCAGCGATAATGAAGATGCTTCGCTTGACAACGACAGACTTCAAAAACTGAGTCCATTGGTACCAAATTACTAGAAAGATTTCGAAATATTTTCACACCTGGTTTACAATTGTGTATAGACGAGACTATGGTCCCATTCCGTGGACGCCTCCGGTTCAAACAATACATAAAAACAAAGACATAAATTCGGCATAAAAGTCTATAAGCTGTGTTGTGAAGGTGGATATACTTATAATTTGAAAATATATTGTGGTAATGATCGTACAAGGACGATTATACATCCGAAAATGTAGTGTTATCCCTAATGGAAGGACTTGGACGCTGGTCGAAAAATTATACACTGACAATTTCTATACAAGTGTTTCTTGGCAAACTAAATTGTTAGCAAACAAATCCCATTTGATTGGTACTTTACGTACCAATCGTAAATATAATCCAAAGGACATAGTGCAAAAAAATTAAAGCGTAAAGACGTAGTGGCGCAAGAAAGTAATACAGGAATAGTAGTATTAAAATGGCACGACAAAAGGACGTCCTTATGTTGAGTACTGTCACACGGACGCACAAAAACAATACAGAAACGAGGTGATGAAATTGAAAACCGAAGCTATCCTTGATTATAATCATGCAAAATCTTTCATTGATATCTCCGATCAGGTCGGGCTATTCTGCATTGTTTACGAAGAAGTACTAAATAAACAGAAAACTGGCCATAGAGTTTCTATTAGGTTCATCGTAGTATTCGCTCATATAGTTTATAAGGAGTTACTCAGAATAGAATCTCAATCACAGATTTCCGAGAACAACTCTGCATATCTCTACTTGGACTCGGGAGACTAATTTAAACGAAACTTTTGAAGAAGACAACAATGAAGTAAGTAATGAACATGTTAGTGTCAAATGCGTTTGTTGTGTCGTGTGCTATCGAAATCTCAAAGAAAAGATAGGCGAAAAGTTGCCCTAAGTAAAGGGTCGTTCCAAATGGCAAATGTTCTGCCTGTAGCAAATATTATTGTATTCAATGTTTTTTTGAAGACCATAATGCCCAAAAAATGAAAATTCTGACATATTAGTGTTTACGTTCGTTTTATTCCAAATAAAGTATTTTACATGATAGGTATAGTCTGTTTTATTGTTACCTTCAAATTCCTAAACCAGCCAAAAAGTCAAAATCCACAGACCATCAAGGTCTGGTCCCGGGGCCACGCACCAACATCAAGGTCTGTCCTCGGGCCACGCACTTTGGTTCTTCAGAAAACACATCAGCGAGGCAATACGACATATGCGTTACGCGGCCAAATAGAACTGCCAGCATGAGACATGTTATGTAAGTCGCAGAGGCCCAAAGAACCAAATCGTGTGCACACGCATTATACCTCGTGGCGCTTAACGTTAAATATGTTTTAGTATAAATGCAAATAATATACATAGAAATACTTAAATAAAATTTTAATATTTGAGGCATTTTCAACAAATCTGTAGGAAGAATCAGTAACTTTGTTTAGAAAATAATTAAACACCACCGATTTAATAACGATAATTGTAGTGTAAGTAAAAATTGTAGTGACAGATGTTTGATTTAAGAATAAGTTAATTAAAAGAGGAGGTATGTACATTTTTTTGTTTTTTTCACCTCAGTTATTCAAAATGAAACGAATTGAAACGGGTATTAGATTTAAGTCAAAGAGGCTAACATTATCACTATTTGTAGACACTTGCTTTTAAATAAAAAAATTTACGTCATCTGTGTTTCTTTTTATAAACGCTTTCTTTCGGTGTTTACAGTTTTCCAGATAATCATTTGCTGTACAATTAAAAAGATCTGGGTTGTGTCAACAAAATCCTGATATGACATGTGTTAAGGACCTTAGTCTTCCAAAGGTAAGTGAGAAACATTTCTGTTAAACCTAGCACATGTAACTGAACGAAGTAACA
>JALBCR010004332.1:0-32139 GCA_030710515.1 Abscondita cerata
TCTAATATTTCATCATCTAGCAATTCTTCGGGCGCGCCTATAACTTCTTTCAAACTTCTCACCTTGTTGATACTATTATATTTTTCCGTCAAATTTGTCCACATACCCTTTTCGAGTAAGTCTTGCAACTCCCACTTCAGGTCTTTGATTATTTTTTTAATATTCATTCTTGTTCCGGCTGGTAAATGCGTCCTTACGTACATTAAATCAATTGGACTTGGAGTAAATTTATTTCTAATTTCTTTAATGCAAAATGTTGAACGTTTCGCATTAGTTTCAGTTTTAAAAGTCAATTTTTCAAGAGTCGGTGTAATTGGAATTAATTTTTCGATGACTTTCCACAGCATGTAGTTTGCTTGAATGCTGCAATGGATGTTAATTTAAATTCACTGCTTAAATTAAGATGTGTACCGTTTAGGTGTTTTTTCGATGAATTGGTACCATTTTTTTAAACTATGAATTGGGGGAATTAAAATGTAATCATCTCTAGATACTCTTATGGCTGACCCTACTATATTATCCATGAATTCGATCCAACTAATGAATGCGTATTGTTTATGAATTTCTGACAATCGCATTCGCTGCGGGGCTTCGTCATTTCTTCGAACAAAAATTTCCTGAAAACAATGTAAACGTTTAACTATAAATTAAACTATTTTAGTATTGATCTTGAATTTTGTTGACATTAGTGGCTGCCAATATTATAAAGTACGTTGCTTAAATAAATATTTTGACTAAAGTATGCAAATTGTCTACTGTCTAAAATCTATTATTACATTTAATTATATATAGGCAACCATGTTTTAAGATTCTCTTACCCTTTTTATATCGAGCATGAATTCTAACACTTCTGCCGTTTCCAGTATCGCCCTACCTTCGTCTGCACCAAAGGCTACAGCTACATCTACCATTAATCTTTGTTTTTCGAAAAGTTCAAAGCCAAAATCGTCAAAATTGGGCATAGAAATCTATAAAACAATTACGATGTAATAGTGATTTTTTTATAGGATAATGAATACTTGATAAATAAATTTTTGATCGTTATTTGGATCTCCGACAACGTTTACAGTTAAAAAACTGGAGTAAAAATATCCGATCTCTCTTAACATGTATTCAGCACGCATCCATTGAAATTTGGATCCGTCCCAATGGATTCCCTCTACGACCGGCCAACCACCCAATTTATGTAATACATTTTTAATAGTTTCCAGTCCGTCTCGTTCTATCGCCGATTCATTCATACAATGTTTATACAAATTTTTGGCAACTTTGACAACTTTATGATCATTGCTCTTAACAGGTTGGTTGTACATTTCCTCAATTTGTCGATTCGCCCTTTCCTGTATAACGTAAAACGGGCCGAGATTTTCATCTCCATTCGCATTTTTCAAGAGATTTCCACAAGCAAATCTGTAGAAATCATCGCAGGGGTTAATCGAGGGATCAATTCTTTCGTCTAAGTTTGTAATAGTCTTTTTGTAAACTAATGGCTCTGCGATGTAGGTATTTCTTTCGACTATGCCTGAAAATTAAGAGTGCGGTAATTTATAATTGATCGGCACATATGCATCTTACTATACTTTTATAAATAGTTTACGCAAGTTCCTGAACAAACGTTTTACTTGTAGCGAAACCCACACGTGAAATTTGGAAACCCACGGATTTTTTTTTAGAATTAGAATCAATTTTTCAGGAAAAAATAAATTATTTTGTTTTTCAGGTCGAAAAATGATCGTTAAATCTTGTCAGGGTAACAAACTTTTGCTAAAAATATTGTAATTACCGTGATATTTTCTTACTAAAAAGCGGCAATGACAAATCCAGTTTATTAATAGAAAATTCAAAACATCAAATAAGTTAAACGTAACAGAATAGTTAAAATTACGATTGTACGAAAAACTTTTACGGTTATTAAGATCGCAGCACTATAAAAGTTAGTGCCAAAACATGTATTAAAAGTTAACAAAGTGAGTGGTTTCAAAGTTAAAAGCCAAACTCAAGTAAATAAATCTTTCCCTACGTTACTGAATTTTGTAATATATGCGTAAGCTGCTGTATTGAGGACAATTACGATTTTCTGCTGAAGTGAAATGATTTTCAATTTTCAATTGTATTAATAGCTTGTATATGAGTCATATTCAGCAGTACTTTCTCAATAGATTTTAAATTAAAAGAAATGCCAACAAGTGGTACATTTTGTCAGATATTCGGTAATTTTGTACTTACAGATGCTAAAATTTTACCGTGGGAAATTCATGTTGTTGCTTTAACAACCCCAAGTGAGAAAATCAGTAGGTAGAACGTATGAATAATTGACACTTCGAGCAGAACGATAAAAGCAACAGTTTAGTTAATTTTTTAACTTACGCGTATTTAGTTGAGCATACAATATTAAACTGCTTCTTTCAAGTCGTATTTGTTAAGTTTCTAATCTTTATAGAAATGAAGAAGTGATACGTTCAATATTAAATCAGATTAATTAATTGTAAAAGAAGCTTTCGTTTCTAGCTCATCATTTTGAATATTGAAACATAATCAAAAGGGTGGTTGAAGTTTTTATTGTTGCAATTACTTTGTTTTTCATGGTTTTAATTTTGATTCATCTATACATGCAGGTAGAGTAATATTTAACTACACTTTTTCAATATTTTCCTTAGGATTTTGAAAGAATTACCACTGGATAGATTCCAAAAATAGAAAACTACATGGGAACATTTTTAAGTGCAGAGAACATGTGAACATCTTATCATTATATTTTTTTCCAAAATCTGTACTCCATAGAATTTAACTAAAGATAATTACGGATATATTGATGTAAGACCAGTATTCATTAATCTTAGTAATAAATTATATATTTTTTTTAGAGATCAAAGTTTCGTTTTTTTCGTGACTGAGAGATTTTTCTCATGGCCATAGCGAATGATCACAATCCCGACCAAAAAGTAACGAAATTAATCTCGAATACTAAACAATAATTTTTCTACGGATGATAATAAAAACCAAGAATAATAAAATAATTTATAAAAATTAGCTTTTAAATACGATAACACAGTTCACTGTTCGTGATTAATATTAGTGAAAATGAGATACGTTAGTCGGCAATGCAGAGTTCCATCAATTTTGATGCAACGATTTAAAAGTGAAAGTTACTTTTGTTTCTAGAAAAAAATGGAACTTTCACACTATGGCAACCACTACGAGCCAACTCTCATATGTATAAGTTGACAATAGTTATTTAGATTAGAGTGTGGAAAGTAGAATTTTACGGCGCGACAGTTTTGTTTGAAGAACGAGCCGTAAGGGCGAGTTTTCTCATTGGCTGAGCGCCGTAAAATCACTTGCACATAAAATTTGTATAATATTTTTGCCCGACGATCATCATCAAAAGTAAAAAAGAACAAAATTATTTCTACTGATTTTAAGTATGACTGTTTAACCATTGTGACATACACCACCTATTATGTGTCAGTTCATATGTTTAACTGATGTATAGATGGCTCCATCAATATCTTAATCAATACAAAAATTAAATGCGCCCTTATTCTGTACATTATCGTGTCAAGTATGGTGTAATGTAAATTTTTAAATCAATTTATTGATTTTATACTTAGTTTATTTTTAAAACGTTCCCAAATAGCAGATAAAGCAGCCATTACTTTACCGAATAGTAGCGGTGTAAAAATTCAAGAGAAGTATGAACAACTGAAAAATGTGCTTTACAGTTCAGGAGGCCAAAAAATTATTTAGACAAAAGTGGTCTTAAATATTGAAAATTACCGCTTTTCTATTGGTGATTGTCCAAAATTTGCAACTGTATCATCATGTTGTTCTGTGGTGCAAAATTATCCTCCTCAGCAGAACAGGTAAGGTTTAGTCTTACACAAAGCAAAGTTATAGATCAGATGAGGTTTTTACCGATAAATTCATTTAGTTATTTAATTTCAGTTTTTCATGATAATACGCTGAAGTTTATCTGGTTAGCATAAAATTCATTTTTCAGTTAAATAGTCTTTGAAAAGTGATGCCACTCTTAAATGGAATAAATAAAAAATTCACTTCCCTGGATAGGTCGGATAGTGATTATGACTAGTAAAATTTAGTATAGATCTCAAACTTTGTATTAATTTTACATACAACAAAAAATAGGAATAATATAATAAATTGATTCACATACTCTGTGTGTAGAACTGCCCAAATACAAGAAAGTTGGAATTTCCTTCTTCATACGATTCATTGTTTGAACTATGCTTGCCCCTTTTGATCGTAACTTTTCAGCAAGTGATAATGAGATAAAAAAATTGTCCGTTGTTAAATTTCCTCCCTTATTGAGGAAAGGTTCTAGTAGGCGCAGTACAACGGTTTTGGATAAAGACTCACCCACTGGACGAGTTTCATTCTTACCTAAATATTGAAAACCATTTACGAAGTACTTTGATTCAACATCCGCAGCCATCTAAAATTTGATGCCAAATTTGTGTGGTTTATTTGACATATATTGAGTGACCGAACTTTAGTGGGGAACAATTGCTCGTCTATTGTCAAGTTTGCTCCAAGTTTATAACAAAGAATGCATTTTTCAACGAATGCTTTCCATATCTGCGAGGCTAGTGCAAATTTATGAGTTTAAAGTCTTTCGCTTCGTTGACTTTTTAAATCAAAACGCAAATGTTTCATAATTTCATTGAATCTATTACGAGACATTACAGCACCGGTCCCCACGTTTGAGACCATGAACTTTTTTTTTACTTTTAGTCATAGTCCAATTGTTGTTTTGTAATTGTCTATGAGCTTCGGCTTCAGTATATCTCTGAATGTGTCGAAGCATCTGGTGGTCAATAAGACTCTGCCAAGTATTAATTACATTGTCTTCAATGTTTCGCTTTGCATATGCTGTTGGACTGAATTTATCCTGTAAAAAAACCTACAGTATTCTCTCCAGACTGAATAATATTCCATATTTTGCCATTCTTGGATATGAAACTTTTATTTGTTGTAGCAGTTTCATCAATCGTATTCTGGATAACAGTTTAGTTTTTCTGGTTTCCTTTTGAAACTAGTAGACGGCTCTGTAAACAAGTCGTGTTATACTACTCGTACAGAAACATTATAGCGAATTGATTGTTACAAAGTAAATAACTTATACTGATTGCGACCCTTCTACTTCTTTATACGATGAATGGGAATCATCACACTTCTTTCTACACAACTAGGAACATATCATCCTCGCAACTATCAGATAATTATCCGCCATTGGATTTATCCTGTAATATTTTGTGAAGCTCTTCGAGGAGCTCTTTGTCAGTAGACCACGACGAGACATACTTATACTTTACAACTATCAAATCGCAACTGAACACTTGCAGGTGACTCAACGCTCTGATAACGTGCAAGCTTTCTGTCGTATAAAGTAGTGGGAGTAAGGTTATATCATTGTTTTTAAAACAATAGTTATATGTACTTGCTAAATTAAACAATTCCTTCTCAAAAATAAGTATTCTTTTGTAAACAAGTTCTCAAATACGGTCTTTCTGACTGTTCGCCGACGTTCTAGGTATATGTGGTAATATTTGCGATCTACAGATAGAAATATTAATAGACTATTTAATAACATTTAAATACACAAAAAAAGTACGATATATATCTGTATTATAATCGGTACACAAATAACAGATGAAACCAAACGCCCACTATTTATGGTAAAATGGAAATCGTACATTAACAGAAATTATCTTTAAAATTTAGTGAAGACATTTTCCTTCAACATATGGAGCATTGCACTATCATGTTAGAGCGAAAAAGTGCTCATGTTAAAAATGTTCTTGAGAATGCGTTTGAAATGACCTCTTTGAAGTAGGCAGGACCAAATTGGCAGGATCCGAATTCACCTATTACACTATTTAGTGCTTATTTTGTGCTAATTTATGCCACTGATAAAAATTTTGCAGAATGTACATAATTTGTGCTACTTTGTGCTATTCAAAAAAAAACAGGAAAATGTATCCCTTTATTTCAGATATGGGATAAATTTTCCTGTTTTTGTACTTCACTTTTGTCGAATAGTAGTAAGTGGTTTCTGTTTCTTTTGCAAAGCACAAATTATGATCAATCTGAATCCGTAATTGTTTTAAATTTTCTTTTTTTTGTTGTGGTCCTGCTGACTCCATATGAAGCTAGCAGCGCTACGTTTTTTTCAAAATGGCATGTGGTGCAAGATTTTTATCAGTGGCACAAATTAGCACAAAATAAGTACTAAATAGTGTAATAGGTGAGTTCGGATTCTGCCGATTTGGTCCTGCCGCTATAACGAATGACGGTTTATTGGTACTATAATTGCTTAATTCAAAGTACAAATAACAATAACTTTTTTTAACAAAGTCGCCCTTTAAATAGTGCCTCGAACACTTTTTTAAGGGCATAGCTTTTTATAGAATATTTGTAGGACTGAGAATATACGTCAAAAGTTTAAAATTTTGTTGTGAGAGGGAGCTGGCTTCAATAGATTCAATCCTCAATAACTCAGTTCGCCTTAGCCCCCTCCAGATTCAGCCTTAACAACTCCGTTATTAAAGGTGTGCTATCATTGAGCAGAGTTGTGGTAGCCTGTGCTATTCTCTTTCGTGTGCAAACGCGAAAAAATCGTAATTTCTTTATGGGTTGGCTGAGGCGACCGAGCTCCACATTTTAATTAACGCATTACCTACTATGGTTACCTATTTATGGTAAAATGGAAATCGTACATTAACAGAAATTATCCTAGAGTCTGCTTAAAACTTAGTGAAGACATTTTGCCTCAACGTATGAGGCATTGCACTATCATGTTAGAACGAAAAAGTCCTCATGTTAAAAAGGTTCTTGAGAACGCGTTTGAAATGACCTCTTTAAAGTAAGCAGGACCAAACTGACCTATTACACTATTTAGTGCTTATTTTGTGCTAATTTATGCCACTGATAAAAATTTTGCAGAATGTGCATAATTTGTGCTAATTTGTGCTATTCAAAAATTTATACTTTACTTTTTTGTCGAATAGTAGTGAGGGGTAGTTTTCAGATACGGGATCAATTTTCCTGTTTCTTTTGAAAAGAACAAATTATGTTCACTCATGAAATTTAAAACTTGGACACCACAATTTCTGTAAACAAAAGTTTGCACATTGTGAAGCGGGCTCAAGGGTATCATTTACAATTCTAACAGCAGGTAGTCTCAGCAGGGGTTATCTTATAGAAGGACTGTAGAATGAATCATTACACTAAGCACGTTTTAGAAAATAGGTAATTTACGTTGCTTACTTAATTTTTTTCTTTAAAGAATATATTTGAAGGTATCACCAATTAAACACTATAGCTCGATTAATTATCGAATCAAAATTTTGTTTAGGAAATGTTTACAAAATGACTAATGTAACAACCCTTAGAGCAATATGACTCAAAGGAAGTAAATTAAACAAGCAAGGATATTCTATTGTTATTGAAACTTATTCATAAAGTAAAAGCCATTTCCTTATAATGCTAATGGACAGGATTTTCTTTTAAGTATTAAGATTACAATAGAGGACTTATAAACTTTCGAAAATATCTAATTATAAATATTTACACTGCAATTGCGCTTTTTCCTTAATAATTTCTTAGCAATAACATACACGTTCTTGGTTTTTAAGTTGTCATAAATTTGATATGATATAAATTTGTGTTTCTAATATTACATCACAAACTAATCTTTATTCGCCAAAAATTGTTGCTTAAGTTGTAAAGCTTCGTACACACCTGAACAACAAACCGAGCAACAAACATAACAACGAACCGAAAGTCAAACAGAACGACAAACGATCTTTTATGATTTCCACAATCCGAACAACAAACGGAACGTTTGTGCTGTTTCCATAATTATTTTCAGTAGTTTTCAGTTCATATATATTTATTATTGAGAAGAGAAAATTGCGGAAAACAAGAAGATAGTGCCAACCAAATTTTTACGCACAAAGAAGAGTAAAAAATTATAATTTACTTCGCTTTTTTTTATTTTGGAAATTTCCCGCCCAAATGATGCTAATAGGGACATCATTTTTTCTTGCATTCTTAAACACTGATTAATTTAAAACATTTTTCTTCTGTCAACTCCATAATATTACCTAAAACACAACAAACCCACAAAAGGGAGGACAAAAATAAATAATTTAATTCTCCCGCATAAGTTTGTTCGCCGTTTTGTTTAGATTCGTCCAAACCTGCAAACGCATTCGCGCGCATTTTCTTTGATGTCGGAGAAAAAACCGACAAGTTGCGGGAACGCCGCAAACCGTTCGTGGAACAATCAGGACTTGCGAATCTGTTCTAAAATTCGTACGTAGCACCGTCCAAATTAATGTTCCGATTGCCGTTCGGTTCGTTGTTCTGTTTGTTCCTCGGTTTGTTGTTCAGGTGTGTACGAAGCTTTACAATAAGCATATTAATATGAACTATATCTTATGAAAGGAGAGTTATGTAACTATAATTAACGACTTAACGTTACGTTAGTAGATTCCATTTACTATTTACACATATTTTCTTGGAACATTCGATAATTAACTATCGGGATATGATGACCCTATACTTCGCAGGTTGTGCGCAACTGGATACAAGCAAATAACTTGGAGCTGTTACCCTGGCCAGCAAAAAGCCCAGATTTTAACATTATCGAAAATGTTTGGGCTCGAATACTTGCTGTTATCCGAAGACAACAAGGGCCAAATTTTATACCAGTAAACCGTAATGCACTAATTGCAGCCATTGATACCGCATGGGAAACGATTAATATTAATTATATTGATACCTTGATAGCGTCAATGAGCAGACGCCTCCAAGAATGTATCAATAATAATGGAGGTCACACCCATTATTGATTTCTTATATTTATTTATATAGTAATACCTTTATTTAAAAAAAAGTTTTCATTTAATTTTAAACTATAACTTGGTATCTTAATTATAATTATGTAATAAATTCTTGTCAAAAACTAAATATATACGTTGACAATAAGAATTGCCTTAGTTTTTATTTTCACTTTTATATTAACTACAGAAAAAAATGAAACGTCATAAAATATACATTTTGTAAGGACTAAATATTATGAATAGAGAGTTTAATGATTTTTTTTAATAACTTACAATAATTAGTAGGTTAGATTTATTTAAAAATAAGTAATAATCAGTCAACCCAAATAACCATGTTTAGTTTTTGATTTAATTTAAAAGTTATTGCTTGTAGACGTTTTTTAAATCAAAATTATTTCTAATTTTATTTTGTAAACATTTCCTAAACAAAATTTTGATTCGATAATTAATCGAGCTATGGTGTTTAATTAGCGATACCTTCAAATATATTCTTTAAAGAAAAAATTAAGTAAGCAACGTAAATTACCTATTTTCTAAAACGTGCTTAGTGTAATGATTCATTCTACAGTCCTTCTATAAGATAACCCCTGCTGAGACTACCTGCTGTTAGAATTGTAAATGATACCCTTAAGCCCGCTTCACAATGTGCAAACTTTTGTTTACAGAAATTGTGGTGTCCAAGTTTTAAATTTCATGAGTGTTCATTCTGTATCTGTAATTTTAAAATTTTTTCCTTTTTTTTGTTGTGGTCCTGCTGACTCTATATGAAGCTAGCAGCGCCACGTTTTTTTCAAAATGGAAAGAGGTACAACATTTTTATCAGTGGTCCAAATTAGCACAAAATAAGCACTAAATAGTGTAATAGGTGAGTTCGGATTCGGCCGATTTGGTCCTGCAGCGATAACGATTGACGGCTTCCTATATTATAATTGCTTAATTTAAAGAACAAATAAAATAACTTTTTTTAACAAATTCACCCTTTAAATAATGTCTCGAACACTTAATTTAAGGGCATAGGTTTTTATAGAATATTTGTAGAACTGAGAATATACGTTTGTTTCTTTAGTTATAAAATTTAAAACTTACATTCGACCCATGATGACAACCTTAATTAACACTTTTGTTAAAGATCCGATGTATCTATCTAAACGTGTTAAAATTATGTGACTTTTCACTTAGGAAATGTCCACATGTTTTTTTGGAAAGAGGTGAAATATGTAATCTTATTTGAATAGTTTGTTTATTACAATTTCATTCGATACTTGAATATGTTCTAAAACTGTAGATTTGGCACACGTGTTATATACAGTTATGTTCCATCATATTAGTGTCTACAATTACAGTAGATTAGCGTAAATTAGTAATTATTACCATAAAAGAATCTCTAAGTTTTAATTTCAGGCACTTAATTAAATGGATTGATACCAAAAAAAATTAATTACATTACATGGTTACAATTCGTCTTAAATTTTGTATAATTTTAGTTGGCTTTTTCAAAGTGCTGTATCTGATTCGTCCGTAGATGAGTGTTACTTGTCATTTAGATTTGTTTATATATAAACCACTACAATAGTGATTCAAATACGTCGTTATGAATTCAATATACGAGTTGTGTGGAGCAAAGTACATCGTAAATTTGTTGTTGTATATAAATGTGTTGTGAGTCAAAGTACAAAAACATCGGGATTGATAAATAACAAATTAAAGGTGTTAAATAATTGAGTGAAGAATGAATGTTTTAATTATTTTAGTTCCTATTTTTATTTTTAGTAATTGCGTTAGTAAGGAATTTTCCTTTTTTGTTTTATTTATTAATACTTGTGTTCGCCGTTTACTTGTCACGCCTTATTATTAGTTAAACTTTAGTTCACCAATCTATTATTGTTTAACAAGCTATTTTCTTGTTGTACATTAAAATAAAACAATTGTTTAAAAACCATGAAATTGTTGCTTGTGCAATAGACTTGCAGCAGTTACAAATGAATTATTTTAATTCTAAGCAACATGAAACTGCCAATTTATAGAAAATGAAAATTTTAAATTCGGAATTTTATTACAATTCGTAGTATGAACTACTACACACACGAACTTGCCAAACTAATTCTGTCCTTGATTAATTGACTCGAATTTATTCTAGGACAGTGTTATTTGTAATAGCATTTTCTTATACAATTTGTAAACGTGAATCACTCAGTTCGCAATGCAACCTCTAACTTTTGATTCAGCTTTTGATATCGATTATTTAATTAAAATTTGTACCAACCTGATTTGGAAAGCAAAATAACAATTACCATTAATGCAATTACAATGACGAACGCTGAGATAGTGGCGGCTATAAGGATTTTTTCGAGTCCTGTGCGATAGTCCCAACAACTATTTTCTTTTTTATATCTGGCGAGAAAAAAATTAATTAATAATAAATTAATGAAAGCTTTAGTTCGTACCTGCGTGACATGTCTTTAAAAATTCAGTTTAATTTAAGTTTTCTGTCATTTCTATTAAAATAAATATTGATTAACATAAAAAAATATATAGGAAAACCGACATCACAGAAAAGTTGTAGCCACCTCTACGGCCAACTTTAAACTGAAGGTAGGATATAATTGAAGTTCTTCGGTTATTTTTAACTATTTATTTAAGCGTTTGATAGTTACATTTTGTTCCGATAATTTGGGTCAGATTACTTTTTTGTAATTATTTGGTTTTTATTGCAAAAATGCAGGTGTAACTTGAAATATTTTTTAGTGCTGCGAATGCGGAAGTTTAACTGTTAGTATTGATGGTGTTTATAAACCCGAATGGACCAGTTTATATATTTTTTGTATTATTGTGATGACATTCTATTAATAAAATTTATTAATGGGGGACTCTTTTCTAAGTATTTTTAAGTACTCTATATGTGACTGTTTTTTAGAAAAGTAAATACTATAAATTACCCTAATATAATAAATAAATCACTTTTGTCAAAGAACACTTACGTACTCTGTAGTAAATGTTAGAAAATACATTATTTATATCAGCGTGTAGATTTAAGAAACAATCCATTTTTCTAAAAGAAAACAAAATTGCATAATTTATGTGATTGTATGCATGAAGGGTGAAGGCGATACTAATATTAAACAACTGTGACGTAAGTATGTCCTAGATGATTTCAACTTATACTTACTGTTCAAGTTTGTACAACCTTGTGCGTAAAAGACTCTTGATACGCGATTCGACGTTTCGTCAAGTGTTGTAGATAATGAAATAATGAGATTGTGTTTCTTCAATGAACCGATTTTATAATCAGAATATTTATTGCTCATATCCTACATTTCTTAATTTAAAACAAGCTGAGGTTATACTTACATCTTTCCAAGAAATATGACGAATAATTAGTTTTCTAACGTTGTTGTCAATTATTGTTATATTAACAACGTGTTGACATCTTTTTCTTAATTTCTGCCAAGTCTTTACAACCCCCAAGGCCAAGAATCAAATTCAGTATGGCTTTTCATAAAATTTAATTTCTTGCAGTTATAATTGACAGCAGAAATTCTGGATGTCGACATGTCTTTGGAGTGTTTCATTTATAATCTTAGGCATCAAAAATTGTTTTATTTGAATAATTTTTTTGCATACTAATTTATTTTCGTCTTAACATGAATTAGGAAGCTTACGTACAACATCGATTAATAAAACAATTTTTCAATGAAAAAAAAATTAAGGTCAGTTTAAATTAACACTCTTCAAGTTTTAATGTAATACATTTTTTTGTATAAGAATTGAATTATTACTGATTTTATTTAAAGATTTTATTCTTCTCATTGTGATTTAAATACATCGATCCATAAGTTTTTAGTCAATTAAAAGATTTTTGCACGGATGAGCCCACAGTGGATGTGTCTTTGGAGCTGTCCACACGCAGCAAAACAAAAAGCTATTAAATTTAAAGGATGGGTACCAAAGATTTCTATTATGATGGGATGATAAGTATCAAAGTAGGTACTTAAGTTTTCCTTCAGTACTGATGGCCAAACTTTGATGGTGAA
This sequence comes from Abscondita cerata, assembly GCA_030710515.1. Lineage (NCBI taxonomy): Eukaryota > Metazoa > Arthropoda > Insecta > Coleoptera > Lampyridae > Abscondita > Abscondita cerata. The sequence continues at coordinate 12,899 of JALBCR010004332.1, forward strand.
ATGGAAGTTGAACAAATATTTATATGTTTCTTAAAACTTAGTTACGAGATTTTGATTATGCATATGTGAAAGCGAAACAGTGCTCATGTTGAAGATGATCTTGAATCTATTTTTTCATACCTTCTAATATAATTTCTTAAGGTTTACCTTTCTTTAACTTTCTCTCGCTTTTATTTTAAGGTGCAGCAGATAAAGAGTTGGGTAGACTGATCTCGATAACTAAACGTAGCTGAAAATTGAAAATTGACATGAAGGGGTTTTGGAGGGTGAACTATTTATTGAAAATATTAATATCCTCTTGCCAATTCCGTTTATACATATTATACATTCGATATTTTAAATGGAACACCCTAAATATTTTTTAATTTTCGGGTGTCATATTAATGAGTCATATAACTGTCGTTATTCAATGGAATATGTTTTATTATTTTAGAAGTATACATTATACACTATCTGTCTGTATTAGTTTTACCTACACCTATCTCTTGTAGATTTCGGTAATTCCACTTTGATCATTTTTTGACACTGAGTGCTGGTTTTTTCACCTCAAGTGCAAACACAGCATTGAGCCAATCAAATTTTTAGAAAGTCGCGCGTTTCTAAGATGATTAACTGACAAATAAAATTAAGTGAAGATGAAAAAATTAGGCCTAAATCTTTGTTTTAGAGTAGATTAGAGGAAGTAGACGGACGTTATATCTGCTGCACTCTGTATATTGCAATATTCCTAATAGTATGCGTATTTCAGAAACATAATAATAATAATATGCTCTTTATTTCCTGTCGACACATCCATGTATAGGATACGTCAAATACATTAACAAACATTAGTACATTTGATTCACATTACACATGTGTTTTTAAATTTATTAAAACTCTCAATAGATCTTAAGTATTGTGGTAAATTGTTAAACATTTTAATCCCAATCGTCAATGGCGAATTTTGTCCTATTTTAGATCTCCTGAAAGGAGATTTTTTAAGAGGAGTTGTAATTATATAAATCTCAATTTTGTGTGACATTGTAGATATGTGTTAGTAAAATTGTATTTACACAATTCAAAAATATATATTCCCGTCAGCGTTAAATTTTAAATTTTTTAGAAAGCTCTCTACAGGACTGAGTATTAGGCACACCAGCTAGAATTTTAATAATTCTTTTTTGGTAAATGAATACTCGAGAAGCAGTTGATGATGTTCCCCAGAAACACACACTATATCTTCTAACAGATGCCACCAGTGCATGATACATGTTTATTAGTTCTGTCTAATTTAGAACGCCCTTTACATTCCTGAACGCAAGAGTATTTAAATTATTTTTCATTTTGTGCAGTGTTTGGTCCAATTTAATATTTTGTCAACAATAATTCCTAAAAATAACTTGAGTTATTTAACGTTTCATTATTGATTTTCAGGTGTCATATCATTCTTATTTTGATAATTATGAAATCTTAGATAACCAGTTTTGGTGGTATTGAGATATAAACAATTTGAAGAGAACTAGTTGTTGAGTATATTTAAGGTATTGTTGCACTGCGTTTGTAAGTTCTCATTACTTGAACTGGAAATCAATAATGATGTGTCATCAACGTAGAGAGTGCAACCAACAATGTCGTTTAAATCAAGGTCATTGATATAAAATAAGAAGAGGACAGGGCCCAATACTGAACCCTGTGGTACTCCTAGTTCTACAGTTAACTTGCTAGATTGTATATTGTACTGAGTAACATTATTATTAGAATTAATATTCACAACCAGCTGTCTGTCTTTTAAAAATGATAACAACTATTCGAGAGCAACACCCCTGATGCCGTATCTTTCAAGTTTGGCTAATTGTGTGTCAATGTTGACGCAGTCAAATTCCTTCTGAAATCGCAGAAGACCCCAACAGGACATTCGCCGGCATCCACAAATTCAACTAATTTATTATAAAATATGTGAAGGGCATCACCAATGGACTTCAAAGGTTGAAATCCATATTGGTTAGGTGTTAAGATTCTCAATAAAATTTTACAATCTAAGTAGAAAACAATACTCAAATATCATGGAAAATACAGAAGATATAGGTTTATAGGCTTGTAGTTTTCCATACTCTTCGAGTCTCCTTTTTTGATAATAGGAATAATATTATAGATGTTTAATATGGATGGAAAGATACCAGTTCCGAACGAAAGATTAACCAAAAAAGTTAAAGGTGCAGCAATTACGTCGGGCACCTTTTTTTATTAAAACTGTGGTATTTCATCTGGACCACTTGATTGTTTATTTTTGAGTTTATGATTTAAAACAGACACGATTTTGTCTGTGGTGAAGGGAAACATAGATATAGTTTCACTTAAAATGTAGGCAATGTTTGAGAAAGCATTATTTTCATTATTACTAATTTTACTAATTATTTGCTTGGAGGCATTTATAAAAAACCGATTAAAGCTTTCAGATAGTTCATAAGGATTGTTAACATCCGTCTGGTTTACTTTTACTGTAATGTTTTCTCGTTTATATAACTTTTTATTTGTTAGTAAATTAATAGTAGTCCTCAAACCCCGAGAAGTATTGGGCGAAGACATTATGTTTCTCTGATAAAATTGTTTTTTGGTGTTAGAAAGCAGTTTAAAGTGTTTACTTTTGGCCTCATCATATACTGACTTCCAGAAAAATTGCAACACCTAGAAGTTGTAGAACGATTTTAATGAAATTTTTAGGAATCGTCTATTTTCATTAAACAAAGTGATGATTAAAATTTGAATAAAATCTAGCCAGTAGTTTTGGTTTTTTGCCTGTTGTTTCCATAGCACATAGTAACAATAAATTTGAAGTATAAGACCATTTAGTAACGTGGCCGTATTATTGGTATGAGAGAGGCCGGACTTTTGCTAAGAGAAATTGCTTGTCGTGTAAACCGAAATGTTTCATCGGTATTGAGATGTTGGTCCAAGGACTACAGATTGCGAAGAACGTCGCTTAAGAGTTTTAGCCACAAGAGATAGATTTTCAACAACTCGATCAATTGCAAATGATTGGATGAGAGATACAGCACTTAGGATGTCAATGTCATCTGTTTATCGCCGGATAAGATCTTATGGGTTGCGTTCATATCGTCCATTTTTATGTCTTTCTCTTACACCACTTCACCGTCTACGCAGACTAGAGTGGAGCAACGAAAGGGTTAATTGGGCGCAAGAATGGCATCAGTGTTTAGTGACGAATCCCGATTTTGCTTGTGGGCCCACGATGGTCGTAGGAGGGTCAGACGGATGCGTGGAGAACGTAAAATCTAACATTTTTGTGGAACGCAACACAGCCCTCACTCAAGGAGTTATGATATGGGGTGCAATATGTTATGGTAGCAGATCACCCTTGGTCTTTATTGACGGCAACCTTAACGCAGCTGGTTACATTGCTGATGTGCTATAACCAGTTGGCCTTCCATATCTTCAGGGGCTGCAAAATCCCATTTTCCAGCAGGATGATGCGCGCCTTCATACGGCAAGGGCTACAACACGTTTTTGGAAAAATCTAACATTGCCGTCCTCCCATGGCCTGCTCGGTCGCCTGATTTGTCGCCAATTGAACATGTATGGGATATGATTGGTAGGCGACTGGGTAATTTACCGCACTCTCCAGATAATTTACACGATCTTCAGCAACGGATTCAAGAAGCTTGGGATGATATACCACAAGCAGCTATAGATCACTTGATTGATAGCATGCCAAGCCGTCTAGATGATTGCATTACAAATAGTGGCGGAGCAACTCATTATTGAAAAAACTTTTAAGCTTTTGTTCTTTTGTTTTTAAATTTTAATCATCACTTTGTTTAATGAAAATAGACGTTTCCTGAAAATTTCATTAAAATCGTTCAACAACTTCTAGGTGTTGCAATTTTTTTGGAAGTCAGTATATGCCGTAGATAGTATTGGAAATTGTTTTTTGAGATTAAATAGGTTCCTAAGATTTTTACTAGATGCACAACATCATCATTTAACCACTTTTTATCAGTGCTATTTAAACAAAATCTTTTCTTGGGAAAACGATTAGTAAAATATTTAAGAAAAAACTTATGAAAATGTTCGAAAGCTGCATTAATATCTAGTTGTTGATATACTGTATGCCAATTTTCATTCAATAAATTGCTGTATAGATCTGGTCAAGTACGCTGTTTTGCCAAATAAGCTGATTAATATTATTTTTTAAGTTATAGCTACATAATAAATTATTTAATGCAAGATACTCACGCGAGTTGTTCGTGGGATCAAGATTGAAATCACCTCCGAGTATAATCTTACTCTGTGGCTTGTAGATATAATTTAATACTTCACTTAGTTTGTCTAAAAATAAATTAAAATCGCCTGTCGCAAAATTGCAACATTAGAATGGGGTTCCAACATACCCCACAAATTTCAAAATGTTTTCAACACAATAGTGCCCTAAATTAATAGCTTTAACAGATAAACCATTTCGATGCCAAATACCAACACCACCACTCTACTATAGGTTCTAGAAAGGACGACCCTTTAGTAAAATCTGAAGTATTAACATAAGAAGTGTATTTCTGTAACCATGTTTCACAGAAGCATATGAAATTTAAAGACTTGAACTTAACATTCTGTACATATTCACTTATAATATACATAATTAATTTTGTTTAAAGTTAAAGCTTGACAATTTAAAAGTAACAAATCGGGTTTAAATATCAAATTGGTATCTTTGGAAGTACTTTCTGGTGAAAAACCTTGTAACAAATGTACCAGTTGGCCAGATTTTTGGGGTCCATGACAGTATTTAGGTTAGTGAGGTCTACAGTAATCTTAAACGAGGTATACATATTTGGGAACTTAGATTGAATTTCTTCGCACTTCGCCAATTGATTGCTTCAGGAGTGACACAATTGCGTCAGATTTTGTGCCAGGTTTGAATCTAGAAGCGAATAGATACGCTTTCTTAGTTCCCGTCTTGATAGCCGTTGCGCCATTATTCTCCCTATCACTACTTGCCGTTTACTTATTTTGCCCTAAAGCAGCCCTCACACGACAACATTATTGACAGTATTTGCATATACTGATGGTATAGTTCTCAAACGGTCAGTACAGATAATGTCAATATTTAGTATTTTTTTTTTACTTTCAACAGTTCATGTAAAATATTCAAGTAGTTCTGATCGATTGTTGATTTTGCTAATCATTTTGAATAAAAACTTGGATAAGCAAATAGCCTGTGTTGCAATTATAATTGCTCTTTCTGTTCCAAAAAACAGACGAAACGTAAACGATGGATAAAAGAATGGATTACTAATTAATCTTAAGCAACGTATATCCCACAATTCAGGTGACTTTTTGTATTCCAAAATAAAGTCTTTTAAAGACGCTTGATCACGGGATTCGTGGCTTCAATTTTGACTTGTGTCATCCATCGCTGCGCTGTTTACACTGACAAACTGTCATTATCTACCTCACACTATCAATATTACCATCAGTGCACAAATACTGACGATTCGATATCCGATTTTTCTATCAGTCATTAGTATTGATTTTTATACTGACAGTACATCAATACTCACATTAAATGATCAATAATACTGTCAGTATTGAAAATATTGTCAGTAATACTGATCGTGTGAGGCCGCTTTAGACTTTCGTTTCGTTATAGTTGACCATGAATGGTTGTAATGCAGTAGGGTTATTAGCCTTGTTGGAGTGTTTATTTTCATTATTTACGCTTTTCACTTGGGAAAACGCTGACTTGATACTGTCCGCAACTTCTTTTGCTGTTATAATTCAGACGTTAAAACATCCTTAACGTTCTTTGCATTAGTAATGCCCATTAATTACCTTTTTTGCGTAAGATACCGAGTCCCGTCCACTAAAATTAGATACGTCTTTCGAAAACTTAATATTAGGTTCTATAACAAGGCCTGTTTTCTATCACTTTTATCAGACGGACTGTCGGATTCGTGGGGTATAAAAAATTTACCGTTATAACTACCAGAAACTATTTTAGAATTAAATTCTAAAACCTTGTTTGTAAACATTGAATGCTCAGGTGCCATATTTGTCGAATTTGAACTGTGTGAGGTCAAGTTCAGCATTTTATCTTCGCACCATTATTTAAATTTAATTTATTTATTAAGTTTATTTGAGAAGTTAGCAGACCAATTTTATCACGTAATTCCATTATTAGAGTGTCTTTTTGTGTAACAATATACGATACTAATTGCATATCTATTCTATTTTCATTATCAGAAAACTTATTAATTTTACAATTTTATTGCATCTTTTACACGGGTAGGATTCTCGACAGCCTGCTTCCTGCCCACCTTGGTACATGAAGGTTGTGTTCTAAAACACTATATGGAATATGCTGGCTCTTGCTAGGAATGAGCACAGGTACGGCGATCTTTTGACTGTTAACATAATGTTGTATTTAGAGACAATGATTACAAAATATTTCATTAATGACACAATTTAATTCTTGACTTTTCAAAAGAGTACAAACGTAAAATTAACTTACAAAAAATGTAACCTCTACATACTTGAATGTCGTTTGAAACTGTAATCTGTCAATAGGTATCTACATGAAAGAGTGGTTTGAATCAATCAAAAATGGATTTCTCACCGTTTATTGTAACCAAACAATTGCAGAATTTGTTTTAGTAACTAACCATCTGTTTTTATTCGCTTATGAAAGTATTGTGATTTCTTTCGAGCATGCAGCTATTCTATTTATTTTACAAAATAGGGAAGCTTTTTCAACTTATTAAAATGATAAACATACCACACAGAGTTAGTTAATAAAAATTTCTATCATTAAGTTGGTTCATGATACTTTGCGGTATCAATAGATTGAACGTTGAGAAAATGAGAGAAATGAGGGTTTATGAAACACATGTTGGTAAGGTAACTCTACAATGTTTGATTAGATAAAAAATATTGATACATGAATTATCTACTATCACTATCTGGTTGGCGTTAAATTGTCCCTCAAATGTTTTATGCAACTGAAGCATTTGAAAACGTCTTCTATAAATAATTGATTTCAAATTCTTTTGCAAACGCTGTGAAGATGAGTTAATTATCTATTACACCCATCTCCAGATTATAGAAAATTGAAAGAAGTTTACGAACATTGTTGTCATACAGTCCTACATTCTGGACCGGATGTTTTGGAACGCATCGTACGGAGCACCGCGGTTAGAGGAGGGCAAACGCGTTACATTTGTAGTGTTGTGTCATATCTCTAACAATAGAGCAATGGACAGTAGAGCATCGAATGTTTGCATATGGCGCATTTATTCGAAATGGGAGTCAGTGAAAACTATACAGCGGCTTTTCCGCATTAATTTCAATGTTGTTCGACGGAAAGCTGTTCCGTTTGCAACATCAGCATAAAATGGGTCAATAATTTAAGAACAACTGACAGTATAATGAAGAAAAAGTTACAAGGTCCTCAACGTACCACAAGAACCACGTAAGCGAGTGATGGAGTCGCTCATTTAAGTCCTTCACAGTCCCCCTGAAAACATTCAAATGAGTTGAACATTAATCGGAAATCGGTTAGAGAATCTTACATAAAATTTAAAATTCCACCCCTACAAACCAAAGGTTGTTCAGCATTTAAAGAAAGAAATTTGAAACACTTAAGAATGCAAGTGATTCAGGAAGAGAATTTCGATGGACCAGTTAATAAACAGAACTACGTCAGGTAGGTACTGGGTTACTGTAAATCCACGAAATATTCATAAACGACCGACTTCTTAATTGTTCAAAGGTAACAGTTTGGTGTGCCATTGACCCTAATTGCTTTATTGGCCCCTATTTTTTCGAAGGAGGCTGGTGTACCTTCATCATTAATTGTAACTGCTACTTTGAAATGATCCAAAATTTTTGTTTGTCAGAATTACGTGGAAATAGGATAACTTTATGAAATGCGTGGTTTCAACAAGGAAGATTTCCCGAAAAACTCATTTCACGTTTTGGAGATGTGCCGTGGCCTCCAAGATTTCCAGTCAATTTGTGATTTTTTTCTATGAGGGTATTTGATGAACTTGTGTATTCTCCCAAGCCCGTAATTTAGACAATCAGTAAATCATAATTATTGATCGAGCGATGTTGGAGCGTCTTATGGACGATTTCAGGAAGAAAATCGAAAACTGCATCCAACGCGGCAGAGACTATCTAGTCGAGATGACATTATCTTCGATACTTTACGTAAATGGCATTCTGCAAATAACATCTTATTATCTTGCAAATTCTTTGTGTAATCGTTCTGTTTTTGAGTGTCGCCTTGAAATGGCCGTGATCAATTAGTGCAACATGTCTTAAATAAACGTATTTATTAATTCTCAACTGTAAGTAAAATACTGCAACTCCTCTGCCAAAAAAAAGTATAGTCTGCAGCACATTTGGAATGGCTATCTCTCGTGAAAACGTGTGTCAAATGCCGTATTCCAAACTTGTTACAGAATATACTATTCTAAGTCTGCTGTGGCTGAGCATAATTTCAACACTCGTCCATATACACTTGCTGCAATAGTCTTTCTTCTTCAGTGGCCTTTAGCAGTTTTTCGTCCACTTTTTAAATACACATTGACTAGATGTGACTTTGTGCGTTTTAGTCACGATACGAAATTGGCAACAACGGATACACTTTTATGACCAACCCCTTAGAAAATTATGAACTACCTGAATGGTGTAAGCGAGTAATCTTGACACAGATTTAATTTGTAATTGAAATAATAAGATGGGGAGTTATGTGACGGTTTTCAACTTAGAATTTTCACAATCTTTTTTTCACTTTTGCAACGAATTAAAGTTAATACGTTACAATGAGGCAAATAAAATTATTGGCCTGGAAGCCGCCGTCCACTGGTTCATTTTTATCAAACATGGCATGTAAGTCTTATTTATAATCCCATTGTATTAAATTTAATTTTAATTTTAACCTACATAAATTCTCCTATTCTTAGAATATGTATGCTACACATTTTTCTTCAAATAAAAATTTAATTATATAGTACTTTTGTTTAAACTATTATTTGGTCTGATAATTATTGACATTTTACAATCACGTGATACTAATTGTATTAACAATATCTCCCAGAATATTAATAGTACATAATAAATTCGAAGATAAAATTTCGATAAGGGTATGTTCTTTTTAAAATCAGAAACGAAAGTTTCTTCAATCCCTCTAAAAATTATAAGAATTTTATTACGAATGTATTTAACTTTTCGATATTTCTTCGATATTTATTTTGCCGGATTAAGCAAACTACAATTTTAATATTAAAATGTTTCTTTATCTCTTATAACAAGCTCAGTAAATAAATCAATGATAATTATGTGGTGCATTTGCTGTTCAAAAACACTTTAAGCAACAATATTTACAAAAAATGAAGATGCAATGTGTTCCAATTATTGTATTACCATAAATACTATAGAATTCCTTATTTATGCCAGTTTTCTTAAGTCCGTTGGTGCATCTAATTCTAGTATTTTTTAAATTCTATATTGTGTACAATTAGCAGATTGTAGCGTAAAACTTTGCAATTTACTGTCGATCATTAAACCTCACTGTATACCATCATCACTCTATGTACAAAAATAATAACATAATCACACAATCATTTTAGTAGTTCACAAAGAAAACGACAACCCGTCTTAATCATAAAAAGAATCGTAAAACTTACATAAACTTCTTAATCATTTCTAAAATTACACAGCTGGATTTAACGAAACGTAATAATTACATCTCTCCTTGACCTGATAAGTGTTAATTTTTCTGTTAATACGCAATAAATTCTTGGCCAGAATTGAAACTCTAAAAACATTAATTTATTTATGCAAGAATTGCACATTTTAAAACTCAGTAATTCACAAGCAATTATTTCAAAATTATACGGTCTAATTACATTTTTAGGTTGTGTGCAATTGTAATTATAATCTCCAGAAAAGATGCGCTTATTTTAAATAATTATTTTCAGAATGGGCGTGTTGTGCCAAGATAATGATTTATTGTGTGTACTCGAACAAATTATGTTAATACAAACTACACCGGTCTTCAAGAAATAGCTCACATCCGAAATCACTTATCAACTGTTGGTTGCGATTGATTATATTTTTGATCATTTCTTTATAAACTTCTTTAGTATTATTATCCAAATTTAACCCTGGATTTACGTAGTAGCAGTATACTTCTCCCGCCGAAATCCAAAATAACTGCGAAGAACTGTAATCTAGAGGAAAAAGTGAATCTTCAGGACTTTCAACGGTTAATTTTTTGTAAGCATTATACGATACTTGAGTTGATAATAAATGACTGAGAGGTTGGAATATCTACAAGATACACGTTACGAAACGCTGGTTGTTTAAAAATACGTACCAAGTAATCGGGAATGCTTGTGGTGTTTAAGGGACATCTGATCCTGTTCATCCAATCGTAAGATGCTCCAACAAGTTTGTATAAAAAGTTTTCATTACCAGTCCCATTATTCCGTAGTTTAGGTAATTTGGACGATTTTCGTTGAACAAAATATTTGGGGTTAACTCTAAACAGCTTTGCTTAATATTTAGAGGAAGAAAACGCTTGCTTACCAATCGCATTTGATTCCAGATCATCTTCTTCCAAATCTGTAGGAAGTTTCCACCAAGACAGTTTGGTATTGTTAGGCGATTTATCTATGAGTCGATACAATTGGTTTAAATTGTTATTGTTTACTTGCGCCAACGTGTTGAGAAAACTTGTAACCTTAATGTTCTAAAAAAGTTCATCATTGACCGGACCAACGACGTACTTTCATATACTCACAAAATTCATGTCGTCGAATACTAAATCGTTTAAGTAATCTCCTGGTGCGCCTAAAATAATCTCTGCGCTATCGATTCTGTTATAAATATGCATCTTTGTATCATCTTCAATCCAATTCAGTTCGTCCACCGTCATTTTTAATTCAGTTTTGAAATGTTGAAGAAGATCCGTTACACTTTGAACTTTTGTTTTGGTAGGTGCCTCCTTACATACATTATATCTACTGGACTTGGAGAAACTGAAAACTGAATGTTGTGTATTAAGTTTTTGGAACTAGTACATACTGGCGACGAAGCAACTGTATGCAAAAATTTGAACGTTTTTCTACATTACTATATAAACGAATTCTGGGCTGTACTTTCTCTTTGCGTAATCTATTCGTTACAAATTGCAAATTGTCTTCTACAACTCTCCACATCATATAATTAGCGAGTAATCTGGAAAATTATAATTGTTAACAATAATTTTAGATGGCTCTAGACTACCTTTTTGGTGCTTTACAAGGACCCCCATCCAACTATCTATGAAAGTTTCTTGTGGAAACAAAACGTAATCGTTATAAGTTAATTTAAGCTGTGCACCTGTAATTTCATTGATGAAATTCAACCAGTTGATAGTGCCGTGTTTTCGTTGAATTTCTGCAACGGTCATTCTATGGTGATCTTCATCTTCATCGCTGGCTTCGTTGCTGTGTTGTATCTAACTAATTTATTATAGAATACCATGTGCAAGCTATACATACCCATTGCAAATCTAAAAGGAATTCCATTGTTTGTGTCATTTCCCCAACGCCCGATGCATTTCAGCCCAAATGCGACGGCAACATCTGCCATAAATCCATTGGTTTCGTCGCTGTTAAAATGTTTACTGTAAACATCTTCAACTTCTGGTATGGACACCTGCACGAAAATCGTAATATCAAAAACCACAACTGCTTAGCATACCTTCAAAATGTACTTTTCTTTGTTCTCTGGATCAATGACGATGCTTACATCGAGGAAAATTGAAAAGAAATAACCCAAAGATCGTAATTTATAAGTGGCTTGAACCCATTCAAAATTGGCTTCGTTCCATTTGTGACCTTCGATGACAGGCCATCCACCGGCGTATGTCAGAACATCTTGAATTGTTTTAAACGCATCTTTTTCCACTTCGGTTTCATTCAAACACATTTGGTACAGTTTCTTTTGCACATTCACCAAAACATGATCTAATTGGTTTTCTGGTTCTGAGTAGATCTCGTCCAGATTGTTACTGAATTCTTCCGATATTTTTAAATGGACCATAACGGTCGTTATGTGTATTATATTGATTTTCGATGTTGTTACAAGCAAAGGCGTAAAAATCTTCACACGGATTAACGTTTGTATCTATTCGGTTTAAAATGTTTAAAGCCTCTTTTAGACAAGTTTGAGTGCGACATGCTTTAGTATCAGCTTCCGTGACGTTTTCTGACGCTTCTTGTACGCATTCTTTTAAAATTAGATAATCTTTAAAATTCTTACTTACCTCTACGTTGTGCCAGTAGAATAGTTAAAATTATAAGAATCGATATTAAAATTACCACAACGGTTATTAAGATCGTTTCTATTTTAGTTCTATTTGAGCATATGCGTTTATTCATATTGCAAATGCAAATATTTACACTTAAAACACACAATTAATTACAGCGTTTGTTGAAATAATCCAATTCAAAAAATTAATTGTTTTAATTTTAACAACGTATAAGCGTGGGATATTTTTTAATTGGTTATATAACTAAAAAGTTAAAATTAGAATACTTGACATTTTTTCGAGGGATTCATAGGAACGCCAGAGGACAATTAAAGTCTTTAGCAAAATCATAAGTGTTCCGCAGAGGAGCAATTGTTCGAAAAGCGCCATCAGCATGATTGTCTTTTGCAGTAAGTGTTGTAAAACACTGGTGTGAAATTGAAGCGATCCAAAATAATTGATTTTGAGTGTAAGGAACACCGCTTAACATGCGTTCTTCTCCATTCTCTTTCACCCAAGCTTGATAAGCCGAATAAGCAACTCTTATACCTGTATAATCTGCTAAGTTTTCTTCAAGAGTATCGTTTGAAAGTGTTTTCTGAAAGTCAGATCTAGATTTTAGGTAAAACATTAGAGGTATAAATAAAACCTTCGCATCAAAACTTTGGCGTCTTCAACCATGCACTCAATTTCTTTTGCATAAGCGTTGTTGGTAAAGTTACTCCAAGTCTCTTGAGGATATCCGTATTTTCCGTAACTACTTCCCCATTTCGCAAAACCATGAGTGAGTTCGTGTCCAATAACAGAACCTATTGAACCGTAGTTTAAATACATTGGCCTATTTTCATCGTAAAAATGTCTTGTAAGATTCCAACTGATATAACTACAAAACCAAAGATCTTTATTTGTAGAATAAGGTTTGAGTTTTTACTCATTGAATTACACTCCGGGCAGAAGTTAGCATTCACATCTTTCACTAAGGTGTACACCAAATCAATTTTATTTCTGTTTTCCTTCTGGTGTATTTGATAAAATATATCGTTTTGATGAGCATGCATTGTGCTGAGAAGTTTATCAAAGAAATTTTCATACTCAATTGTTTTCTAAAATTGAATTTTAACCACTCACTGTTTGTATGTTTATAGCATACATTATACTGTCCGGCCAAGTGAACTGTTCCAAATAAGATTCATCGAAATAATCGTACGGTGCCCCAATCACATCTAAAACATTATCGAACTTTTCCAAGCTTGAAGTCTTTGAAGCATCATCTAACCATCGCGATTTGCTTAGTAAAGTTTTAAATTCATTTTAACATTTGTAATTATTTCTTTTATTTTCGCCAGTTTTGTTTTAGGTAAGTAGTTTCACACGAGCATTATATCTGATGGCACTGGAAAGAAACTAAAAAGAATTAAATTGGTTATATATTTACCTTACTTGCTAAACATTTCTTGGCAAAAACGATCGCGTTTGATTTTTGAATTCATCTACTTGGCATTCGTAGCTTTTTTAAATGCCCTTATCTTCTCTGGCATGTACTGAATTAGGTTTTCTATGACACTCCATAGGATGTAGTTCAATAATTCTATGAAATGACTTTTGGAGAGAAAAATTTAGTGTGTTTGGTTTTGTACCTTTTGGAGTTCGATAGAGTAAAGTAAAGAATTCGGCTGTGAAATTTGGCGAAGGAAAATGTACAGTATCTTCTAAGGATAATTGGTTGACTGGGTATATAAGATTGTTCAAAAATTTAACCAATCTATGTCGCCGTTTTCTTCTTGAAACTCGCGTACGGTGGTTGTAATACCATAACTATCGTCATAGATCTATGATTTTATGGTAGAGCTACTATTTTAAATTGTTAAAACTTAACTTTATCTATATTTTGCATGAAATCAAAGACCTTTTCCATTTCAATTTCTGCGGTGTGCTTCTGCCCCAAACATTATCGCCACACTTGTCATATACTTTTATATATAAAGATGTCGGTTCAGTAACCGTTGTAATTCTAGGAAACTCTATCTAAAATCTTTTGGATATTTTGAACTAAAGCTTTGTTTGTTTTTACCTCTGGTATATATGTTCCATATTCTGGACTCACGTACGTTCAGCATCATTTGGAAAGGGTATCCTTTTCTACGTAACTTAAAATTAACTGCTGCCAATCGAAAGTTTCTTCTCTCCATTGATACCCTAAAATAACTGGCCAACCTATTTCGATTATTGTGCGATTTATTACTTCCAAAGCGTCTTTTCCGAGACAGTCTGGTTAAGGCACGTTTGGTAAAGATTTTTGAAGTTTTAACAAATAATGATCGTTATCATTAATCGATTCAGTTACGATATCCGTAATGTATTTTCTATGTTTCCCTCAATAATATTCAGTGGCGTCTTCGCTCCAATTCAGTAATTACAGCAGCAAATTTGAAAAAAATTTTCACAGGATCTTCTTCGGTATTTAATCTATTCATAATCTGAGCTGCTGCTGTTAAACACGCAGGAGATGCGCATTTTTCTTTATCACTTAATATTCTCTCACATAAGTTCAATTATTGTGAATACAGTTTTAACTTACCATTCGGTTTTATAACCACATACAATAGAAGACCGATGAAAAAGAAGCAAGATTATTAACAGTGCGATGATGAGATTTCTTTCTAGTAGTGATTTTTGCCTCCATAGGCAAAGTAACTACGCCTTTTAGTTATTCCTGTGGGTTTAAACAATATTTTTACACATGCATAATTTGAATTATTATTAATACCTTTCAGTCATAATTCTTACAGATAATGGTTTGAAGTTTCATATGAAACTGGTACATTTCTGTCTTTACAATCTTTAATAAAACTAATTTAAGGCATTTTACTTTAAATTGAAGTAGATGGTTTCGCTTCGGTTGCATTATTAAATGCAATTTATGCGAAATTAAAATTAATAATGTGTTCAGATCATATTTAGAAAATTTATTTTAAAATATGTTACATTTTATAAAGGATTCATTGGCGATCCCAAGGGACATTCGAAGTCCTCGGCAAAAGAATGGGATGTGCTTGCGTGATAGTATTTACTAAACTGTTGTGACGATTGTGCCTTGTGCAATAACCAATGAATGAAGATATCCAAAATAGTTGATTTAGTGTGTAATGTAATCCGATTATTTGCTCTTCTTCATTGTGCTCGTACGTCCAAAGTTGATAGGCGGCGTGCGACAGTAAAATTCCAATCACGTCCATGAGGTGATCCATATTAGCAGTATCATTCTAAAATTATGCTTGCACTAATTTTTAACACTATTTCTACGTACTTTACGTAATATGCATCCGGAACTATCAAACGCGTTGTCTGTCCAAAGTAGATCAGTTTTTGGAACTATTTCCCGTACTAACTTTTGACTTATTACCGCGCCCATTTCTCCATAGTTTAAATACACTGGAGAATCTTCTAGATAAGCAGCAACCGGCAAATCTAAAACAACATAGCATATAAAAAAGAAATAACGATGATATTCCTTACAAAGCACATTTGACTCTTCTAAGTACAAAACGTCCGTAGTGTAAATAGGCAGTGATAAAGTAGGTAAATCAGTTTGCATCTTCATGCCTTTGTTTGTAAATTGTCCCATATTTATTTTTATAGTTTCGCAACAAGTTAGTTAAAAACTTTGGATTCGGTCTATAGCAACGGATTGTTCTTCTTTCAAATCTAAATGTAGACCACCAATTATTCGTAAGTTTGTATTTTAACCAAAGCTTTTATCCTTGTGTTTCGTCAAACCACGCGTTTTCTTTTAAAAACATTTCAAACGCTTTCTGGAGATTATGTCCCATCTCTAGAACTTCGTCGATTTTTTCTTGTCCCAAATAGTGTTTTGCGTACACTACCTCTGAACGTGTTGAAAACTTGTAACCTTAATGTTCTAAAAGTTCATCATTGACCGGACCAACGACGTACTTTCATATACTTACAAAATTCATGTCGTCGAATACTAAATCGTTTAAGTAATCTCCTGGTGCGCCTAAAATAATCTCTGCGCTATCGATTCTGTTATAAATATGCATCTTTGTATCATCTTCAATCCAATTCAGTTCGTCCACCGTCATTTTTAATTCAGTTTTGAAATGTTGAAGAAGATCCGTTACACTTTGAACTTTTTGTTTTGGTAGGTGCCTCCTTACATACATTATATCTACTGGACTTGGAGAGAAACTGAAAACTGAATGTTGCGTATTAAGTTTTTTTGGAACTAGTACATACTGGCGACGAAGCAACTGTATGCAAAAATTTGAACGTTTTTCTACATTACTATATAAACGAATTCTGTAATCTATTCGTTACAAATTGCAAATTGTCTTCTACAACTCTCCACATCATATAATTAGCGAGTAATCTGGAAAATTGTAATTGTTAACAATAATTTCAGATGGCTCTAGACTACCTTTTGGTGCTTTACAAGGACCCCATCCAACTATCTATGAAAGTTTCTTGTGGAAACAAAACGTAATCGTTATAAGTTAATTTAAGCTGTGCACCTGTAATTTCATTGATGAAATTCAACCAGTTGATAGTGCCGTGTTTTCGTTGAATTTCTGCAACGGTCATTCTATGGTGATCTTCATCTTCATCGCTGGCTTCGTTGCTGTGTTGTATCTAACTAATTTATTATAGAATACCATGTGCAAGCTATACATACCCATTGCAAATCTAAAAGGAATTCCATTGTTTGTGTCATTTCCCCCAACGCCCGATGCATTTCAGCCCCAAATGCGACGGCAACATCTGCCATAAATCCATTGGTTTCGTCGCTGTTAAAATGTTTACTGTAAACATCTTCAACTTCTGGTATGGACACCTGCACGAAAATCGTAATATCAAAAACCACAACTGCTTAGCATACCTTGAAAATGTACTTTTCTTTGTTCTCTGGATCAACTACGATGCTTACATCGAGGAAAATTGAAAAGAAATAACCCAAAGATCGTAATTTATAAGTGGCTTGAACCCATTCAAAATTGGCTTCGTTCCATTTGTGACCTTCGATGACAGGCCATCCACCGGCGTATGTCAGAACATCTTGAATTGTTTTAAACGCATCTTTTTCCACTTCGGTTTCATTCAAACACATTTGGTACAGTTTCTTTTGCACATTCACCAAAACATGATCTAAGTGGTTTTCTGGTTCTGAGTAGATCTCTTCCAGATTGTTACTGAATTCTTCCGATATTTTTAAATGGACCATAACGGTCGTTATGTGTATTATATTGGTTTTCGATGTTGTTACAAGCAAAGGCGTAAAAATCTTCACACGGATTAACGTTTGTATCTATTCGGTTTAAAATGTTTAAAGCCTCTTTTAGACAAGTTTGAGTGCGACATGCTTTAGTATCAGCTTCCGTGACGTTTTCTGACGCTTCTTGTACGCATTCTTTTTAAAATTAGATAATCTTTAAAATTCTTACTTACCTCTACGTTGTGCCAGTAGAATAGTTAAAATTATAAGAATCGATATTAAAATTACCACAGCGGTTATTAAGATCGTTTCTATTTTAGTTCTATTTGAGCATATGCGTTTATTCATATTGCAAATGCAAATATTTACACTTAAAACACACAATTAATTACAGCGTTTGTTGAAATAATCCAATTCAAAAAATTAATTGTTTTAATTTTAACAACGTATAAGCGTGGGATATTTTTAATTGGTTCTGTAACTAAAAAGTTAAAATTAGAATACTTGACATTTTTTCGAGGGATTCATAGGAACGCCAGAGGGACAATTAAAGTCTTTAGCAAAATCATAAGTGTTCCGCAGAGGAGCAATTGTTCGAAAAGCGCCATCAGCATGATTGTCTTTTGCAGTAAGTGTTGTAAAACACTGGTGTGAAATTGAAGCGATCCAAAATAATTGATTTTGAGTGTAAGGAACACCGCTTAACATGCGTTCTTCTCCATTCTCTTTCACCCAAGCTTGATAAGCCGAATAAGCAACTCTTATACCTGTATAATCTGCTAAGTTTTCTTCAACAGTATCGTTTGAAAGTGTTTTCTGAAAGTCAGATCTAGATTTTAGGTAAAACATTAGAGGTATAAATAAAATCTTTGCATCAAAACTTTTGGCGTCTTCAACCATGCACTCAATTTCTTTTGCATAAGCGTTGTTGGTAAAGTTACTCCAAGTCTCTTCAGGATATCCGTATTTTCCGTAACTACTTCCCCATTTCGTAAAACCATGAGTGAGTTCGTGTCCAATAGTAGAACCTATTGAACCGTAGTTTAAATACATTGGCCTATTTTCATCGTAAAAATGTCTTGTAAGATTCCAACTGATATAACTACAAAAACTAAAGATCTTTATTTGTAGAATAAGGTTTGAGTTTTTACTCATTGAATTACACTTCGAGCAGAAGTTAGCATTCACATCTTTCACTAAGGTGTACACCAAATCAATTTTATTTCTGTTTTCCTTCTGGTGTATTTGATAAAATATATCGTTTTGATGAGCATGCATTGTGCTGAGAAGTTTATCAAAGAAATTTTCATACTCAATTGTTTTCTAAAATTGAATTTTAACCACTCACTGTTTGTATGTTTATAGCATACATTATACTGTCCGGGCCAAGTGAACTGTTCCAAATAAGATTCATCGAAATAATCGTACGGTGCCCCAATCACATCTAAAACATTATCGAACTTTTCCAAGCTTGAAGTCTTTGAAGCATCATCTAACCATCGCGATTTGCTTAGTAAAGTTTTAAATTCATTTTTAACATTTGTAATTATTTCTTTTATTTTCGCCAGTTTTGTTTTAGGTAAGTAGTTTCGCACGAGCATTATATCTGATGGCACTGGAAAGAAACTAAAAAGAATTAAATTGGTTATATATTTACCTTACTTGCTAAACATTTCTTGGCAAAATCGCGTTTACGTAACCGAACGAAGTACAACA
>JALBCR010004333.1:0-37500 GCA_030710515.1 Abscondita cerata
TCAGTACTTCGTTCAGTTACATTATTGCTACTCGTTTTTTCTTTTTTTCGATGTAATTTTTCTACAGGGTGTTTTTGAAAGGTGTGTACATGGCTTTACAGAGGTTCTCCGGCTGAAAATAGACCGTTTGACACCAATTCACCTACCAACCAGAGTCCACCAAAAGGCGCCAGAGGGCGTCCGACTTTCAAAAAATATTATATTGGGAATAACTTGAGAACCGTTCGACGAATTTTATTCCGCTTTCGTATGCTGGTTATCTGCTTCCGAAGACGTTTTTCTGTGTATTGTGGACACATTTTTGATGCCACGAAAAGTCGCTTTCGTACGGGCACTGTCAAATAAATGATAAAATTTTATTAACCGTCAACGATACAAAAGAAAATAATTCTGACAAATAAAATAAACAGTTTGTAAACTTTTTGTTTTGTTAAATTGCGCTATTGTTAATAGTTCAATCAGAAAAACATTAAATCATATCATACCCAAGGTACATCCATACCCTTAGAAATTCAAGTAGACGCTACTAGTAGGCTATGCGATCAAATCTATCATTTGTGACATTCATTTTGGATCTTCAAGATTACTCACATTTCTATTTTACGTTAACTACTTGAAAAATGGGCTACACATTTGGCGAACATGCTTGGGCTTTTGCAGTGGCAATTGTCGGGAGAGCGTGAGGATTTACGCAGAAAGTTCCCAAATCGAATTGACATGATTGCATAGTCTACTAGCAGTCTACTTCAATTCCTAACCGTATGGATGCGCCTTGCAGAGATATGATTTTAATTTTTTCTGATCGAACTAATAACGTGCTTAATTTTACAAAAAAGATAAATGTTTTCAAATTGTTTGTTTATTTGTCAAATTATTTTGGTTTTGTATCTGTGACGGTTGTTAAATATTATCATTTTTTTGACAGTGCCGTATGAAAACGACTTTTCCTGGCATCGAAATTTGTCCACATTACACAGAAAAACGTCTATTCAAACCAAACAACCAGCATACGAAAAGCGGAACAAATCCATCAAACGGTTCTCGAGTTATTCCCAATATACAATATTTTTGGAAAGTTTGACGCCTTCTAGCGCCCTTATGGTGCACTTTTGGTTGTAGGTAGGTGGTGTCGAACGGTCTATTTTGAGCCCAGAGCCTCTGGTAAAACCGTAACACACACGTTTCAGAAGCATCCTGTACATATAGTAAAAGAGTTATATTCATCATTTACACTTTCTATATTTTCTTGTTTTCATTACCATATCCTAATTTAAAATTTTCGAAAAATCTACACTAATAGAGCAATTTTAAAATATTAAACTTGAAATATAGAATACATCAGAATACGTGCATTACAGTTATCTGTTGGAATTACTTAGTTTATACTATTTATACGTGTCCCTATTACACGATATGTCGTAAGACACATTTCCTGTCTCATTTGCCCCATGAGAGTTTAAAAGACCAACCATGGCCTTGTACAGTTGTAACCCGAACGTGGTGTCCTCCTAATGATCTCATAATAGAGCGAAATGCGCATCAGGTGTTTTTCGTGGGTGTATGCTACTGTGCAAAAACACTTAGTATTATCGGTACGAGTATTATGCATTCGAAGTTATTCGCTTAGATAACAGTTTGCATTAAAACATCCAATTGTCGTCACAGTTATCTGTTGGCATTACTTAGTTTGTACTATTTATACGTGTCCCTATTACACAAGATATCTGTAAGACACGCATTTCACATAAAGAATACATTTAATAAATGTAGTCTTTTTGTTTTGGATGAAGAATAAACTTTAGTCTGTTGATTGCAGAATTACTGTTACCAACAAATTAATTTTCCAATAAACAAAAGTACAAAACATGCCATAAAATATTGTTAATAGGTTACTATAAGAGATGAAATTCCATGTATTGATAGGTAGGTAATTCATTTCTGGAACGAAGAAACGGAATTCATCTCGAATAGTAAACAGAATTCTTTCTACGAAGTAAGAGTAAGATAAACAAAAGCTACAAATAATAAAATAATAAGAAAACGAATTAGCTTTTTAAATACATCGAGATATTTTAATGTTTCAGGTTAAGTATAATGACATGTCACAATGCAGGTTTCCATCAATCCAAATGCAACAATTAAAGTAACTTTTCACTAATAAAATGATACTTTGACACATAACAACCATTACAAAAGCTTATTTTCTATATGTATAAGCAGAAAATATAGTAATTTAGTTATACAAAGGAAAAGTGAACGTCTTCATGGCGTCCTCGTGCCGAACCTGCCGAACGAAGTGGGTGTGAGGGAAGCGACAAATGCAATAATATATTAAATTATTAAAATGTCAGTCTTTTCCTATATATTTTTTATTTAATTAACTAATTTCAAACATTCGTTTACAATAGTTTTTTCACTAGTATTTTTTAATCAATATCGCGGTTTCCATTGACTTTCAAATTGTCAATCTGACAGTTTATTTGATTTAATATTGTATATTTATTCAAAATAAATAATTTGACATTTTCTAGTTCTTATTCATTAAATTGTCCTGAGCCGAATTACACTCGCAGATTGTATTTTAGCGATGAAAGTTCTTGTTTAATAAAAGTTTAAATTGTAATCTATTTTCTTTAGCAATTTGACAACATTTTTAGAAAGTTTACAGAAGATTTCAGAGTTTGAATGTTTGTTTTAAAAACGAACATCATCGTTTTTCCCAACTTGTTGCATTTATCAGATGATTTTGAAATAACCAAGATTACAGCCTGAACGCACCACGTCCAGTAAGTAATAATAAAAATAAACACTATTTAGTCCGTCAACTGTACTAAAGAATATTAAAAATTATTGCATTTGTACAGGGGCCTGCTTTTTGTAATTAATGCAATTGTGCATAAGTTTGTCGAGACAAATATTTTCATGTATACTATAGCGCTAATAAATAATAGTTAAGACTACTTTAGAAGCCGGCTTATGGAAAATCTGCCAACAATAATATCATGCAAAATAAAACTTTCATGTGAACAATTGATTGGTCTCAAATTTTTATATTTAAACTTATTATATAATATTTTAATTGATGAAAATATGTGTGATTATTTTAATTCACGTAAGTTAAAATGAATTACTTTTAGATGAGAGCAGAGCACATAATTTCGATTTACTTGAAATATAATGCTCAGTATAGAGAATATACTAGAAATGATAAAACATTTAACTTTACTTTCAAATTCTGAATTTAAATTTTCTAAAATATAAATAATGTTATAAAACCACCACGAGCTCAGTGAACTATTTCACTGTAATGCCCGTAAACCTCAAGCTCACACTAAACTTTGTTAAGCAGAACAGCACACATTTAAGAAACTAACAATTAGATCATCAGGATATATTTTTTTGCTATAGCGTCAGCGCATCAAAATGTGCAATAATGCATTCGCTGCCAAAAAATTATATGTAATCAATGAAGAGGGCATAATTTTGGTAATACTTTATTTAGGGTGAATAATGAAATGATTATTTGCACGTGGCGATATAGAATATTGTAATATCATTAATAAAATCTATTACAATTTCTACAAAACTTATAAATTATTAATTGTTGGCGATTGTGAAGATTTTAAAATTCAACCATATATTTAGTACCCAATTATATAGTTGTAATAAAATGTTTATATGTTTAGTTAAAATCATATTGACATATGTCTCATTTAAAAAAATACACAGGATTGACATTTGCTCAATTTATTTCTTTATCTTAAAATTATTGTTTATCATTTTGTTATTGTTTATTATATATCGGATGCAGTGGCGGCTCGTGGTCAATCATACTGGGAGGTCAAAAATTAATTTAAAAATAGACATACTTAAAAAAATATAAATAACTCAAATGCACCGCAAAATTTTATACAATCTACAATTTTGTTCAAAATATAGCGATTTTTCGAAACATTCTCATTAAAATCTCTAAAGGATTTTCTGTAAGCATTGTCTAGCTGTGTACGAATATCAACATTTCCTACGGTTGCAAAATTTACCGAGCATTTCATGTGTTCTGCAGACGAAGCATGTTTTTTATTTCCTCTTTTAAATGTTTTAAATCTCTTACACCGGATTTGCACTATAGCGAGTCTGACGAGTCTTTAGAAAATAATAAACAAACAAAACAGTAAAATACATTTGATACTTCACAACCACATATCCAGTTAGCTAAATCGTACATTACCTTGCGAAAGTTTCGATGAACATCTTTATTTTTGTCTTTGCTAGTTTGTCGTAAACTTAGTTCTGGCAAAGGACGACCATTTGCCTTGAACTCAACTAATTTTGTAAAATTAAGTTTGTTAGCACTTTTAGTTGTTTAATTTTCTGCACTACCGACATTTTCTATTATAGCGCATGCACACGCGAATCAAAAATAGTATTTTTACAAAACAACACAACAACAGTAAAACATATCAATATAAATTCTTAAATTGATTTAAAACACGCGAAAATCGAATCAAAAATCGAGCGTAGTTGTACACCCTATACGAAGTCAACGTAAACTGCGGGATCCGGCTCATGACCCAAAGTTGATTATTGTTTCGGACGTTCGCGTTTATTCGGGCGCTGCACGTTTTCGAGTTTTTCCGGGTAGATCTAATTCAATGAGGACAATTCGCACCGCCAGCCCAAGGTTGAAGAGGATGAATTACGAACGACGGCCGATAAATTTTAAGTTATTGTACTTGCGACTTAATTACCTATTTTAATAAAACACGTAATAATGAATATTTTTTATATATTGTCAAAATTTTTGGGAGGTCATTGACCAAATGACCATATGGACAAGCCGCCACTGTCGGATGTGTTACAGTATCTGCATATTGGAAACCATATTAAAATTATGAAAATTTGTAGACATAAATTGTGAGTAACGATGTATTGAATGAAACTATTTTAAGAAATAATACTTCTGATTACACCGGAGTATGTTATTTAAAATGGTAATTTTTATAAACTGAGTGTCAAGTTTTAAAGCGTACAGTTGTGTGTTTACAAAGAAGGGTCCAAGTTTGATTTTACAAAACGTAAATATCTTAATAATGGCTTCCTCATTTTTTTTTAAAATTTTATTAAACCCTACGTTAAATTTCTACAAATTACCTTACTTTAATACTGTAGGAATTCCTAGTAATTTTTAAGACATACGTTCGAGTTACCTTACTGATGAGCCTCAAATAAGGCGAAACACGTGTATGTTGTTGCCGTTCGTAATTCTGCAATTATCGCTGGCTACTGTTTTATTCGATTGGCAGTAATTTAATATATGCGTTAAAAATGCGTTTAGCTTTTTTCACGATGCTGAAAAAGTTCACAGTCGACATTTTACATACTACAGATTTGTACAAATTATTACATTTTAATAAATCAAATAAGAAGACATTCGTTAATAGCAAGAAGAAAAAATTGTTCGGAATATCTACCTAATCGAGAGGTAAGATGTTTTAGGTTATAGATATATTTTGTAGTGCAAATAAAATATTAGTCACTGATACTCAATTTAGGTTAGTTTAGTTACCCTAATCTTTGGTATTTAAAACGATGAAAAATAAGTAACTAAATGGAGTTACGTTGAAGTATTACATATGTCAAAAAATATTGTTTGGGGAATAATTATACTAAAACAACTAAAACATTAACTTTAATATAGTTTAGTTAGATTTTTTAATCACTCACTGCACTTTACCTGAACACCATTCAGTTATTATTTTAGGGAATATAAGTAGGATATAAGTGTGAGTAGATAGTTAGAAAGTTCTCTGAATTCGGCCCTTAAGCCAAAAGAATACCCGTTTACTCTATGAGAATATTACCACTAATAAAAAAAATATTGTCCATGATTCTTTACCTGGAAAATCGTGAACAACAAATATTTTATCGAGAACTTAATTTAGTCGAAGAGCTAGGAATCAAGCAGCAAAACTCACTTTTAATTGAAGTTTTAATTTTTTATGACCTTTTACTGCTTTTTACAAGTTTGGAACAACCGCACTGTAAAATTGAAACTAACAATTCTCTCGCCACGTGTCTGGCTGGCTAGGGCTGGACTGTAATATTTGCGTACTAGGATACTGTTCCTTATAAGAATGATGATTCACCCTAACGTTTCACATTAAATAAGTAAATAACTAGGTAAACTTAAAAGTATTGGAAGAGACGTTTTAATCTACTTTAATTCATGTATCAGTTTTTATATACTGTTCTTCCATTCTTTCTATTTTAAGGTAGGTATGTATGCAACTTCTTTTATTAAATACTTTTAAGTTGATTTGTAGTTTTATATTCTTCATAATGTAGATGCTTTGGGCCGAGACTGAGGATCACATTGGAAATGAAAACAAAGACAGAAGTTCAATTTTAATCAGTAATAGTCATGAGTGCATTGATAATAAAATAGTAAACAAAAAGCAGCCCTCTATGACAAAGAATGATGGTACATCGGAAAATTATTGTCACACACATCTGCCAATTTTGCTAAAATCATAATTTTGAATATTGATAACTTTGTGTGAAAGCGAGCCAAGGCGTAAGTGGAGTATAAAAATGACAAAATACCATATACATCAGTCCGTGATATTGAGTAGAGTCAAAAGGAGAAAAGTGAGCCACTAATAAGACGTATGATATTATGAAGCCTATGAAAAATATTGTGTTGACTATTAAAACATTCAGATCTATATAAATCCAAAAAACAACCTACCTGCAAGGAAGTAGAAACAGGATAGAAAGGGATCCAAAATGTAGGATCCGAGGACTTACCTGAAATATCAACGGATGAAATCACAAACGCCCTAAAACAAACAAAAAGAAACAAAGCAGCCAGACCAGACGGAATCTTGCCCGAAATGCTGAAAGAAGGTGAAAGTGTGCTATTGGAAGCATTGAAAAGGTTGTATAATACATCTCTAGAAGAGAAAAGCGATCCCTAAATCCTGGCAAGAGCCGATGTTTTCTCATACATAAGAAGGAGACATTACCAAGCTTGACAACTATAGACCTGTAAGCCTCCTGTCTCAAATAAGACCTTCACCAGAATAATCTTAAATAGATTAACAAACAAAATAGACAACCACGCGAATAAGCGTGATTTAGATCAGGTTTCAGCACTTGTGACTATATACAAACTATAACAATCTCATAGAAAAGTGCAATGAATACAATCTAGAACTGTATATGGCTTTCATTGACTACCAGAAAGGAATTCACACAGTGGAAACGTGGGCAGTACTAAATTCCTAGGGAGATGCCGCATTGACAGCAGGTACACCGGCGATCAAGAACATCTATGACAATGCAAAATTCGGGTGCAGCTTTACTATAAGACAAACTCGATACCATTAAAAAGGAGTACGCCAGGGCGACACACAATCTCTCCCAAGCTGTTTATACTTGGCTCTACAAGAACTAATCAGAGAAATAGACTGGTCCAAAAAGTAGACGAGAAAGTACCTCAGCCATCTTCAATTTGCCGACGACATAGTGATACTCAGCACCAGTCCTCAAGAGCTGCAAGAAATGATCACAGAGCTGAACGCACTCACCAAAATCGGTTTGGAAGTGAACATTACAAAACAAAAATAATGTGCAGTACTGAAAGGGGCTGCAACATTCTACTAAATGGACAATGACTCGATACTGTTGTTAGTTATATATATCTGAGACAAAAATTTTAACGGACAAAGACATGACAGCCGAAATCTCCCGAAGAATGTCTTTGGCATGGAGCGCTTTTGG
Organism: Abscondita cerata; assembly: GCA_030710515.1. Classification (NCBI taxonomy): domain Eukaryota; kingdom Metazoa; phylum Arthropoda; class Insecta; order Coleoptera; family Lampyridae; genus Abscondita; species Abscondita cerata. The sequence continues at coordinate 7,783 of JALBCR010004333.1, forward strand.
AAACTCCACTACGTTTTAGATCGAAACTCCTAACACCTTGAAGAGCAAACTCTACAACCAATGTATCCTTCAATTATACATACGGAGGCGAGACTTGGCACTTCACTAAAAACACATAAGAAACTCATAAGAACACAACGAGCCAATGAGCAGAATAATGTTGAACATAAAATTGAACGACCATAAAACAAATATCTGGATAAGACAGCAAACAAGGTCACAATGTCATCGAACGCATTTCCAAGTTGAAATGGAGGTGAGCCGGACATATAGCTCGTCGGGATAACAATAGATGGACAAAAAAATTTAAAGTGGAGACCAGAGAGGCCCGGAGAAGTATCGGCAGACCAAATACCAGATGGAAGGATGACATACAGAAAAGGGCTGGAGTGTGTTGGATAACAGAAACGAAAGAAAGGATGGAACAAATGGGAAGGCCTTCATCCAGCAGTGGACTGACAGGCAAATCGTGATAGTGATTAAAACATTGCATGAACAAGTTCGTAGTGTTTTGAACATTAAGTGTTGTCCGCAGAGTTTACGGAGATTTTTCGAAAAATTGTTTTTTAGAACTATTAACAAGAGGCAAGTTCTAATGGAATCCAGAAAAATTTCAGAGTAAGAACAAGATTTTTAAAGAACTTTCTGCCAAAAATTTGCCAATTATCTACTTAGACGTAACGTGGTTTGACAGTCACGAAACCGTTACTAAGTGGTAGACATTGGCAGCCAAAAATGCGCATTAAATGTGCCTCCTTCTCGGAGAAACAATCTGAAACTGGTTGAGTAAATAACGCCTTGTTGCTTTTTCGGCAAAATATAAAATCATTTTGAGAAGTAGTTTACTTCCTAACATTTCGGCAAATAGTGTCATCGTGATGGATAATTCATCATATATTCGAAACAAACACAAAAAATACCGAACAGCTCTTTTAACAAAAAGAAATGAAGAATTTATACATGCACATTATTTGTTTTTTGAAGAATCATATACAAAGAAGCAGTTATTAGAAGTTCTAAAACAAATAAAACATAACATTACAACATGGCTAGGGTTGTTTGTCTACCTCCATATCTTTGCAATGTTAACCCTATTGAAACGCTGGGAGTAATTAACGCATTCGTGAAGAAATAATATCACAGAAATTTAGTTATGGACAGTACAACTTATTAAAGAAGAAGACAGAAACCTGGAAAAATTGTGTGGAACATAATTTGCGAGGAAGATATATACAGAAGTAAACTTGTGACGCCGTTAATTATTAATGTTGTAAAGAATCCAGCGATGACAGTAATTGCTTTGATATGGACAGTTGAGTTTATGTTTGTACCTTTATACCATAAAAAATAAGACTATTATTATAATTAAAATAATATTTGTTTACCGATTGTTTTGTTTCATTTTGTAAAAATTTTAATTTTGAACATTCAATGTTAGTGTTTAAATAAATCTCCAATATTGCATTTTTAATAAAAACATTATGTTTGTGTTAAACCAGTTATTATCTCTAGATGTTAGCATTGTTTTAAAATGTTAATAGTAGCAAAAAAAAGTTTCTATCTTAGTTATATGAGAATTATAAATATTGCCTATTACCTTTAGTACCAGCATTTTTACGATTAAATTGTCATATGTTAAATTGTTAAGTAATTGATTAGGAAGGTCACGACACCTGAAGAATATTTGAAAACTAATAACACATTCTTTATGTTTTTAATCGTAAGATAACATTATTCATTGAAAACATGAACATTTGATCCAAAAACTTCTCAATAATTAAATATCGTCTTATGCCTTTCTTGGTGTAGGAAGAGTAAATCAAAACAACTCCATGGGTTGAGATTGTCGACGTTTCGCCCATAATTGTCAGGGTTTAATCAAATTCAATTCTGTGATAGTCTCGATAAAGTCACGTTGTTGATGCACAGTACCTCAACAAAAGGAGTCTATATAAATCATTTTATTAATAAAAATTTCGTTTTTAATTCTCAAGTCGTAGTGTGTTCACATTTGGAAATTTAATATTAAATGTAGTATTTTTACGTTACAAGTCCGGTAGGGGACTTATTACAGTACTGCCCTTTTCACCTTACACGCTTTCCGTGCAAACGGTTCCGTGACGGTTTACTAATATAGTAACCGTACGAAAATCGTGTACATGTGAAACGTCTCGCCATTAGTGTGAAGCAGTTTGCCGTGCACGAGCCATATACGTGTGAGGCCTACAGGTTGTTTTACGGACGATCGACGTAGGAGCCGAATCTGGAATATAACGAAATTGCGGTAATAACACCTAACGGACTTGTGACGTATATTTTACTTCATCATTTCTTTCTCATTGGCTTCACCATGTCGGTTGTACTTTTTGGTGAGTGAATAGTTATTTACGCAACATGTGCGGAAACAGATACTTTCGGGCACGAATTCCCGATTACTGTTACGCATAAGTTGCGTATGCTGAATTAAGATGCACGATTTTTTCTATGATTGCATTTCAAGTCTCTCTTATTGTAATGTATACATTTGTCATCTAACATCTAGTTAACCTATTTAATTGTCAAACTTTATTTGAAGATTTGCATTGTTTTACAACATTTACAGCAAATAAAATATTAAGTAAATTGCATTCTAGATAACGAACAATGTAAGTAAATCAACAAATTGTTCTTTCAAAGCTTCAATGGAGTGTTTTTGGTAGTTTTGAAACACATGTTTGGGATAACAACATTTCGGTGCCAACTTTACGTGCGCTTTTATTGTTTCACAGGTAAGAGTGCAAAAATAGTTATTTACGTGACATTGCGTAAACAGAATAGTTCCCGAATATTGTTTACGCACAAGTTGCATATTTTACTTACGATATTTTTAAATTCGCACTTTCAAATTTCTGATATTATAACATTCAAACAGAAATTAAATTAGTGCGCTGTGGCTACAACGCAAATGCACATAATGCATACATTTGTCATCAGTGTGAGTTAACCTATTTAATTGAAGATTTGAATTGTTTCTCAGCATTCTAAAAAATACAAAGTGAGTAAATGAATTCTAAATAACTTGAAAATGTAAATTACATCAACAATTTTATTATTTTAAGCGCACAACTAGTAGTTCAATCTAAATAAAAGTGATAAATAATATACAAAGATTATTATCTTCCGGGTTGAGCCGTGTTCGTCCTTCCTTCCTACGTTCTCTGCTTGACGTTTCGCTAACCATGCTGTTAGCTTTTCAGAAGTTACTCTAAAGACTGATGTTGTTGTCTTCTGCTCCTCGTTATATACCTATGTTCCGTTACGGTTGGTAGATGTCGATCAGTGACGGGTGGTTGGTTTTCGATGGTTGGTTGATCTTCTGTTTGGTATCGACTAATTTTGTGGCGTGGCGACATTTGTTTTCTTTGTTTTTGTGAAGAGTTGGATTTCCGTGTTTAGCAATCGGTATGCGTCTCGATGATGTTCTTTTAATCTACATTTTATGTTGCGTCGGTTTGACAATGTAGACCTTTCCACATGAACAATCAATTTGATAGACCCCTTTTGTTGAAGAGTTTCGGCAGGTTATCTTTATTAGAAGGTAGTAGTTGCTGGATTTTCTAACGTTCAAACCTGACACCGATATTCTTCTTCTCCAATGATTTTCTTAATTTGTCAGTTACTCCAGCAATGAATGGCAAACGAGCGTAGGTGGTGACCTGTTCCTTCTCTTTTTCGGATTTCCTGCGACAGGCGGCTCTTATTTCTTTCTGGTATAACCGTTCTTCATTAGGGCTTGTTGGACGTGTCAAAGTTCTTCTGCCTTGTGAACCTCGTCAGGAATCTTGTTAGCTCTATGCAATAAAGTTTTGATTAGAGACCGCTTCTGCTGTGGATGATGGTGTGATGTGGCATGGAGGTATCGGTCGGTGTGTGTCTTTTACGATATACACTATGAGCCAACTTGTTGTTATCCTCGTTTCACTAGAACGATCCAGGAAAGGAAGCTCCTATTCTCTTCTGTCTCCATGGTAAACTTGATCTTTTCGTGCTGAGTGTTGAGGTGGTTAGAAATACAGTAAGTGCTTTATTCCCATGAGGCCATATGACAAAGGTATTGTCCACGTATCTGAACCAGCATTTCGGTTTCTGTTCGCTGGATTGAATGGCTTCTTGCTCGAATGCTTCCATAAAGATATTTGCAATAACCGGTGATAATGGTGATCCATGGTTGCACATTTTTGTTCATAAAAATCTCGTTCCATAGAAAGTAAGTTGTATTCAGACATATTCTTGCTAGCTCTGGTATGTCTTCTCTTAACCCATGGGTTGTGCACAGTTGTTTTATGAAATTAAGTACCAAGCACCAGCAAACCAGCTATAAATTGGACGAAAACAAAACAGTTGTAAACTTGTCGGACTACCCACTCACCGAGACTGCGTATCAATTTTTGTCAAAGGATGAACTACGCCATTGCTCCAAGCAAGATACCCACAGAAGAGATAATAGCAGAAGTGGAAAGTGTCATCAGAAAGCTTCCAGTTGAAGAAGCAGAGGAAATACGCCACAAGACTTGCTGGATTTTACAACGTTCCAAAGCTCCACGTAGAACATCACTCGCGCAGAAGAAATTGCATTAAAAGAACTCAGACGCAATCAGAAATCATGGTGACACACGCAGATAAAGGCAACTACAGTAGTCATGAACACCGAAGACTACAAAATGAAAATCAAATCATTACTGGATCACAACTTTACACACCAAGTTAAAAATCCAACCAACAAAAATTGAAAAACAAACGAGCCGCAATCAAACATTCAGCTATTAAATCGATCAACATTATCAACTGCTACCTTCAGGACCAGACCTAGACTATACGGATTGCAAAATTCACAAATTTGGTATTCTAAAGACCAGTGTCAGCATGTGGATCTCCAACTTATGAACTGGCCCCGTTACGTATGGCTAAGTTTCTACAACCATACGTGGGAAAGAACTGAATCTTTGTGAAAGAACTCCAAATACTTCGTCCAATTACTGATGACTCTGGAAGTAACCAATTACGATATAAAGTTAGTTTGATGTGAATCGCTATTCACTAAGTACCAGTCGACGATACACATAACATCATAAAACAACTGTGCACAACCCATGGGTTAGAAGACATACCAGAGCTAAGCAAAAATATGTCTGAAAACAACTTACTTTCTATGGAACGGAGATTTCTATGAACAAAATAATTTCTGAAAATCATACATACAGTTTGTAAAGAACGCATATCAGAGACACATTTTGATTTCGCGAGGTAGTGGAAACTAGAGATGCGTTTTTTAGCACACAGGTACTGTTCTAAAGACGTCGGGATGTTAATTATAATGTGTTAATTATGCTTGTTCCGTTGATTATCGCAAGGTTTTTGATAGAGTGTGATACAGTAAACTCATGGAAATATTAAGAAAGGTGTGGATAGATGACAAAGGGTGATAGAAGTTAGCCGAGAATATAAGCTTGACATAAATCTAAATAAAATCAAATATATGCTGATTTAGTAAAAACAACATCCCACATAAAAATCGATAATAAACAATAAAAACAAATTTTAACCGGTTAATTAATATACATATTTAGGGACTGCACTAAATGATCAGTGAGATAATATTAGATGTTGTATAGAAAAAGCAAGAAATATTTATATCAAAACGGCATCAGTTTTTACAAACAGATCTCAAAAAACTTCTTTGCTGTTATGTCTTTTCCGTTTTATTCTATCAAGCAAAGTCTTGGACTTTAACATTATTTGAAATGTGGCTGTACCGCAAGATCTTCAGAATCTCGTGGGTAGACCATGTGACCAACAAAGAAATTTTTCGTAAAATGAATAAAACCACAGAGATAGTAACCACTGTAAAGACTCAAAAGTTAGAATACCTAAGACATATTACGAGCAACGGCAATGACTGTGCTGTTATATTTTATGTTCTTATTTACCTTCTGTAATGTTTACACACTTAATTAATATTATTACATATGAATCCTAAGGTGGGTAAGGGTTGGCATGTGTAGGTTTTAGTAGTTTTCCTAAACCTTGAAGCAAATGCTTTGTCATGACGAACCAATCCACAATTGAACACGGTTTCGTCAGTACACTATACAGGTTTATACTGATCTTCTGGGCACCATATATAACAACACCTACATCACAGAACAATATTTAAAATGTACCATACGAATAAATAAATAAATAAAAAAGATATGGTTTACTACAACAAATACTACAAGGAAAAATCCCTGGTAAACAAGGTCCAGGTCGCAGAAGGATCTCTTGGTTAACAAACCTTAGAACATGGTTTTCTCTAACAACTACGGCACTTTTTAAAGCAGCGGTAAATAAAATTACAATAGCCACAATGATCTCCAACTATCGGTTTGGATAGGCACCAACAGAAGAAGAACCCCACATCGACTGCTGTCGCTGATAACTTAATTTCTTGGTACGTTAACAATTTACGCTATAACTATCACCATATTCGTAAGCTTGAGTTGAAAATGAAGTGATTGAAATGTAGTAAAACTTTGTTTAATGTTAGTATTGATCTTAAAGAAGGCGACACTTTTGGTTGCCGAAAACGTAGACGTTTATGAAATAAACGAGTTCTTTCCTCACTTATAATAAAGGCCTTATTGATGAGGAAACCCATACTAACTAAAATATAAATGGGTAATAATAATAAATCACATAATTCGTCTAAAGCCTTGAAATGCAGTTTCACCTTCAGAAAACCAGCAAAATAGCATATCTTTTCTTGCCAATTGGTTAAGAGTTCCACTTGAGTTACTAATAGCACTAATTGAATACGCAGAGAAATTTGAGCAATGGCTAACACTCACTAAGAATTACATCACAGCTGTTGGGCCTTTTAGGAACTTCATCAGGAATCAGAAACCTGGTGGATGGGTGTACATGTAGACTCAAATTCCAGTTTTCTTCTCCTCCTTTTTTTGCACGCGTAATTGAAAATTTTATTATTTAATTCATTATTGTGCAATGACGCTATTAGTACAGTATATTTGTAATTTGGTATAGGGTATAAAAATTAAAAAAAATCACAGATAGCTGATTTTTTTCAGGATTGGCTAGGAGGGTTGTCCTTAGTGTAAAACTACCAAAATCAGAAACTTTCCAATGTCGGAAGAGTGACTTTAGGGGTGGTTTTCCAACATTGTTCTACAATAAAATTCTTGGGGCTCTAATTGTAGATAATCTAATTCTATATTACTTTTTCTTATACTTTTTTTGTAAATTTATTATTTAACCAGTTAACGCCCTTTTATAAGCAAAATATGGTAGGTACTTCTCTCGGCTATAAGTTGTCACCTGCTTTAGCTACTTAGGTATAGGGATTTAAATTACTATATCATGGTGTAGCGCCCTTTACAATGGAAACTTAAATTAGGTAACAGCATATTACGACAAGGAATGCAAAGTCACTGCCGCTTGTGAGAGGAGGGGATCGAGACGGTTGGTTCAACAACTAGTATGGCGTTAGATGCTGGCTGTGTTGAATGACTGAAGGTTCGGTTGTGCTTTCTAATGAAGTAATATAGTGTTTTTATTGTACTAAAAATGGAAGAGCGTATTATTTGCAAGAATCCGCTGAATGTTGAAGAAGTTGTGCTTGTTCGGACAAAAGGCCTTAAAAGTTTATTGGTCGCTTGTGTTAGTAGAGGTGATGTAGATAATGAAAACATTCTGCAAAGTGTCGACAGTATCAGTGTTCATGTCGCGTGCCGTAAGACTTACATAGAGCCCAAATTGATTACGGCATCTGTGCATCGGCGAGAGAAGAACATTGCACAGCAATTGACCGCGGAAAATGACATTCTGTCAGATGCACTCAATGAGTTATTGAAGCGTTATCAGAAGTGCACTTTGATTTTGAACATCGCTGCTTTCTTTGCAATGAATTGGCATCGTTGGAGTACTCGGGCAAAATGAAACAAAATGTGCTAGTACTTGCGAAACGTACTTTCCAGGACACTTGCATTGAAAAATTACAACAACGTAATGACGATTTTTCGCGTGCGGCACTCGATCGCATAAAGAACATTCCCGATCTCAGTGCTGTTGGTGCGTGTCATCACCGTGAGTGCGCAAGTTATGTATATATGTGCAGGGCAGCCAAGAGGACGCCCTGCTTCCAGTAACGTAGACAATGCGATGAGAGACATCTACGCGTATTTAGAGGATAATGGAGATGAATGTCAATTGATCAATCAAATTCGCGGGATATATAAGCCTACGGTTCCAACTGTAAAACAGCGATTAGAACAACAATATGGGCAGGAAGTTTTGTTTTATGAAAGTAGGGGTTTAGGATCTGTAGTATGCTTCAAAAGCTTGGGCGCAAAACTATTAAATGAATCCTTAAACAGCACCCCCAGCAACAGTGAGGAAGCATTACTAACATCAATGAAACAAGCAGCGCAAAATCTTCGCCGGGATATTTGTTCAAAAGTATATGAGACAACCGCATATCCACCTTAAGACAAGTTTTTGATGAAGTGGACAGTGTGATTCCTGACGCACTCAAGGTGTTCCTGGACGCACTTATACTTACTGGCAAACGAGGCGACCTATCCCTATGGAAAAGGATCTGCACAACTATTGCGCATCTAATTATACAAGGAATTCGGCCGCGTTCATTTCTTCCTCCATTACGATTAGCCGTTGGTACTTTCTTTATAAGAAATTTGGCTCAAAACTACTTATTGATTCTTTGTTTGCCATTGGTATCTCGGCGTCTTATGCAGAGATTAGAAAGTACGAAGTTACTGCCATAGAACGATCTGACCGGAATATATCAGATGATGCTTTTATGCAATTCTCTTTTGATAACGCCGATTTTAATATTAATACCTTGGACGGGCACAATACGTTCCACGAAATGGGAGGTATTCACTGCATAACGCCTTCGTCCGCCATCGATTCAGACGTCCCAGTCCCAAGATGCAAAGGAGTTCAATCGGGAGTGCTTAGCGATGACTACGGCAAATATGAAATAATTTCATACTGTGTTGAAAAAAATGTCGGTCTACAGCGTATAATAGTTAATGAAGTCGTGGGTATGAGTTCTAATGTATGTGACGTGGTGCCAACAATTGGGGATTTCATGTGGTTATATGCCAAGTGGTCATTCACACCGAACATACCGGGGTGGAATGGTTTTATGCAGAAGGCTACCAGTGATAAGTATTTAGAGCGTACGAAAGTGTTGTTCCTGCCTTTTTATCCCAGATCCACCATCGGATTATAATACAATCCACACTGCGTTGCATGCCGCTGCTGCTATTGCAAAGAAAGCATAATAAGGTCACCTGCATCGTAGCTTTTGACCAACCTTTGTATTGGAAAGCACGCGACGTTATTGCTGACTTCGAGACGACTTCTGCGCTTGCACATGTGGTGTTCCGACTGGGTGGTTTCCATCTGGTGTTGTCGTTTGTGGGTGCAATGGGAAATATTATGTCGGGTAGTGGTTTAGAAGACGTACTCCAGTTCATATATGCTCCAAATTGTGTGACCAAGATACTGTCTGGGCATGCGTATTCCAAAGCAATACGTGCTCATTGTCTGATTCATCTTAGTCTTGGCAAACAAGTTATCGATTTGATGGACTTCACTGACGAGGAGCGGAACGCCATCGATTATTATATAACCGTTGCCGACGGCACATTAAGTTTGGACGCAGCAAGCGATGACACAGTGCAACGCATTCACGAATAATTGAAAGCAAATCTTGAGCGTTTGGAACGTAGTAGCGACATTACCAAGCTCTGGATTCAATATTTTAAGCTGGTGACGCTTGTCAAACAGTTTCTCGAGACGGAACGTACAGGCAACTGGAATCTTTAACTTCAAACGTTAGAACACATGATGCCCATCTTTTACGCTAGTGACCATCACTTCTACGCCAAAAGTGTCCAGTTATACCTCCAAGATATGCGTGGTGTTGCGAAATTCATGCCCGTGCAGGAGTACAAAGCGTTTACCACGCAGGGTAATTTCACAGTACGCCTCACAGATAAATACTGGTCTGGTATGTTTTCCGATCAAACATTTGAATGTTGCATGATGAAGGAGCTCAAAATACCCACTTGAGGCCTGACCCAGGCCGGGGAATCACGGACAACTCGCGAAAGTGGACATTAGGCATGATCTACTTATTAGACATTTGTACACAACTGGAAACATTTTGCGGTGTCACGACAGCGACCACTGAACAGCATGTCGACCTGCGACCGGGACGTGTAGCCAGAGACAACAGTGACGTTGGGAAAATAGATAACTGGTTTGCCCAACATTAACCATTTGCCGACTATTCCGGGTTGTTCTCCTTTAGCACTGCCCTTGCCGCCACCCCCGATATTAATTGTCATCACGCATTCGAAGTCGGACGAACGCTGATGCTCAACAACGTTGGTAAATTATTTGCAGACGTGACGTTCAAAAGGGTGGACCGTATTCGGCCGTTGTCAGCTGTGCCGAACACTATTAAAGTACATTCTACACAAGTTGTTGTTCATCCAGACCTGCTGTATCAGCGTATGTATATTGCGAAACAATCTGAGGATAATTTAAAACATTTCTTGTCTTACGAACTTGCTCCTTATCCTATGTCCTTATTTAGCGATGAAGGAATGCGCAAAGGAACCAAGTCAAGTCTGTACAGTTTTTTTACACCCAACGGCCCAAATTTTGTGCCAGCGGCACATCGTTTTGAGGTGGTTGATGGCGGGTGGTTTCTTCACAAAGTAGTGTGGAACAAACAAAGCACAATTACTCAAATTTGCAATCAATACGTGGCATACATTCAAAATCATTTCGTCGTAAACGTTACTGTGATTTTTGACGGATATCCCAAAGACGAGAAAAACTGGGGAACAAAAACACAAGAACGGTTACGAAGAGCTGCAAAACAAAGTTCCCCAGATTATAATTTTAACGAGAATACAGTTCCCATCGTTAGTCAGGAGTAATTTATTGCCAACCAACGAAATAAGAAACGTTTCATTGACATCCTTGTAGATCATCTCAGACGATCCAATATTGATGTTTTTCAAGCAGTAGAGGATGGCGACACACTTATTGTGAGCACTGCTCTGGAGCGATCATCGATGTTTGACGAAGTCTACATCGTCGGCAAAGATGTTGAGCACCCAATCCACAACAAACGTATTCTTTAGAAAGCCATCAAGAGCACGCGTGCCAAAGCACATATACTCAAGCAACAGTTTTAAGCGGTCCCGAAAAGTGGATCAATGGATAATGTTCATACATGCGTTCAGTGGATGCGACACAACATCAGCTATGTTCAGCTTGGGCAAAGGAAAGCTAATATCTATACTAGAAACAGTTGAACATCTGGAAAGATTTGTAGACATGTTTTATAAGAAAAGAAACGATTGCCAATCTATATGTTTTGCTGGCGAACGCATCATGATCGCGTTGTATGTCGGTGACATAATAGATGAGTCCTTAGACTCATTAAGGTACAAAAATTTTATTAAATCGGCGGTGAAATTAAAAACAAACCAAGCAACACTTCCGCCAACTACAGATGCAGCAAGGTACCATTCTTTAAGAACCTATCACCAAGAACAAATGTGGCTTGGCAATTACCTGAAAGCAGATGAGTGGGGCTGGGAAAAGACCAACAGAGGATGGATGCCTTGCCAAACCACCAAAGATCCAGCACCACCAACTCCTAAAACTAATATCGTGTGCATGCGGAACACCCTGCAAAGCAGCTTTCGGTTGTCGCGAGGCAATACCGTGTGCACCATACCCAACTGACGACGAAATGAGGACGATGAGGTTTGACATAAGTATAGGAACAGGACACTCGTGAAAGGCAAACCTACTTTTAATAAAACCTAAACAACCTAATCGTTGACCGTGAAATAGGCCTACAGGGAAATCACGTTAAAAAAAAAGCGCCAACAATTCTACCTCTTAGGTAGTGTGGAAACGAGTTGCATTGATATCAATTTAACAAATAAACAAAACGTCGAAAACTTTGACATTAATAGTATTAATGAAAGTGATATAGAGTTAGATTATCTACAATTAGTGCCAAAGAATTTTAGTGTGGGACAATGTTGGAAAACCATCCCTAAAAGTCACCCTTCCGACATCGGAAAGTTTCTGATTTTGGTAGTTTTACACTTAGGACAACCCTACTAAACAATCCTGGAAAAATCAGCCATCTCGCGATTTTTTAATTTTCAAACGACAAATATACTTGACTATATAACCAAAATATAAATTATATTAATGACGTTTAGATTTCCTATTTCTAGGATCTTCTTTGTGGAGATATCAAAAAAAAAACAGTAAATTTTCTGTCATTGTTTCGGCTACTACAATGCGTAGCCTTTATCAAGACATCAAATTTAAATTATCTTTTCACACATAGAATTTGCTAATTGGACACTTAGACTCTCAACAAACATAGTTAACTTATTACAACATAAATTTATATTTAAATAATTAAAAGCACACTCACATACGTATAAAACAACCTACGTATAAACGACTAGATATAAATATAATCTTAACATGTATTACTACAACAATTCGATACCATACATAAAAACGTTAGTCTTAACAATGTCTAATATTTTAGGATTATTAAAACATTACGGAGTACATCATCCAGACTGAGCTGACTGTTTAACAGCAAACGACATGCTGAAAGATTTGATGCAATCCGTTGCTGAAACTCTCTCTCGCTCGGAAAATCTTGCGACCTTGTGCGAATTACAAAGGGACCATAGCGGTTTTATCATTTATTAAAGCGGTTGCAAATTCATAAGACAAGGATGTCTTCTGAAACATTCTAGAAAAGGTTATCAGCAAAGAATGTTCTTTTTGGTAACGAATTAGAATTCAAATCACATGTTAAAATTATGTTTATATTTAGTCGTTTATACGTAGGTTGTTTTATACATATACAGGGTGGTTGTTTTATACATATACAGGGTGTCACAGAAATAAGTACATTAATTTTAACCACTAATCGAACTCATTAAGATGAACAACTTTTCTATGTGCCATTTTTTCGAAATCTCAAGTTTGTTTTTAATCTCTACATTAAAATTATCTTGGTATTCCCTTAATTTTAAATACGTAGAAATGCAAAATTTAATAAACTACGTTGAATAATGTTATTTATATCAACTAAGAAAAATGCCAAGAGTTAACTGTAACGACATGTGTGTGTTACAGTTAACTGTTGGCATTTTCTTAGTTTATACTATTCACACGTGTCAATGTTTACACGAGATGTCGCAAGACACACATTTTACTTATTGATATCGGTAGAAACTTTTGAAGTTTATTATTGGGGAACCTGTATACCAAAATCACAACCATACAAACAAAATTGAAAACAATGAGCTGGTAAAAGAAGAGCAGTAGACTTATTCTACATAAACAAAATTGTGAAAGAAGAGATAAATATAATAAAGAGTTTTTCCGCCAATCGTTCGAAAATTGTGATATTTCTGACAGAATTTTGAGCGGAAAGGGTCATGATCGCGTCATGTAGTCGTTGCTGAGCAACGAACGATTACTGTAAGGAAATGTAATTAACACATTAAAGAAATAATAAAACACATGTAAATTTAATTATTTTAATAAATTAATTGTTACATTGCAATTATTACAACTCTTGAATATTGAGGAATATTGGTATCAACAACTCTGTTGTTGCACAGTAGAGATTTTGTTCGACATTTCCACCTTGTTATAAAGAGATTCCTAAATGTATCCCTCTGCGACATTGGTAGAACTTCATTCCCCATGGCTTTTCAAAGTGGTAAAGATTTAAGTACATTTCATTAACAACAAATGGCTGTGGTTTCTTGATTTTAGAATCAGGTATATTTACTAAAAGCTTGGTATCTGGTAAAGTCATCTTAGTTAATTCATCCATTCTACAGGCACCCAAAATGCCAAATATTTAATGGTAAATCGGAATCGAAGTTCGTATATTTCGTGTTTGTGTTTTATTACAAAAATTTTATTTACATTTATATGTTTGTCATCATTTTAAATTTTACTATATAACGTAATCATCTTTTGATGATTTTTAAAAATATCGTAATAAGTGACAATCAAATCAATTTGTGATAGGGGCTTGATAAAACCCTCACAATGAAGCGCAAATCGGCGGCAATTTCAACCCATTCACTCTACATTAAATTGAAAAGAAACATTTTTAGAAGATAATCTTTTTGAATAATAAAATTAGATTTCGTATTATCCAACGATTTTAAATATCAATTTAAATTAGGGTCAGAAAATTGAAATTATAAATAACTAACGTCGTTTGTTCATTTGTTTAATGGATGCTATGTGCCATATTAAATTACTTGTAAAAAATACTTGCGAATACTTTTTGATTCGTAATGTAATGGAAATTTTTCTTGAAAGAGACCGGCTGTGAATTTAGATAAGATAAAATTTTTATTAATACTTAATATTTTGCAACATTATATGCTTCATCAGAAGTTACAATTTAATTGTAAACTGTAAATTTTGTCTTAATCTAAATTTAAAGTTGGTCTCTTTCCCAAGAAAAGTTTTCTCATTACATTAAATTATTTATTTATAATTTTAGTTTATGGCCTTTATTAATGAAATTAAAGAAGTGAACTCATGATCTAGCCTTGAAAAAGTATTTGCATGAAGGGCGAAACGTCGGGGAATTCAAACCAATAAGTTATTTACCAGCTTCACCAAGAAGGGGTCTAAGATACCACATACTTAATTATGAAAATAACGGTAAAGTTGATATATTTTGCAATGGAATTGTTATAATTTTTTAAAGCTAAATGACATTTGTCCGACAACATAAAACATACTAAAATTACTACATAGGAAATGTGCTCAATTTTTGAGAACCATACCGCTCTCCAAATACACCATATTGCCATATTTTAAGACTAATTTTAGGTGTTTACCAAAAAACACTTTATTCTGGTTCTCTAAAAAAATTTTATTAAGTATGAAAAAATATTTTTTTTTAAAAAAAAAAAAAAAAAAAGAAAAAAAAAAAATTTTTGTTTATTTAATTTTTAAAACTTGGCATGCACTCTAAAATCATAATGGGCGTTTAATTTAAAATGTTAAATATAATTAAAAATTTATACTCAGGAACTTTTTCTTCAGTTTGGTGCAATGATGGCTTAACCAAAAGCTTTTCCTACTAGTATGGGGATAAAACAAGGATGCTTGTTGAGCCCACTGTTATTTTACTTTTTTCTAAACGACGTTGGTGACGATTGTTTGAGTGGTGGGTTAAACGTTAGCGGTACTCAAATAAAATTATTGGCTTATGCACACGATTTAGTATTGCTGTCCTAAAGTAAAGTACAGTTACAGATTATGATAACTAAATTAGAACAATACTGTGAACAGTGGAATCTGAAACTAAATTTAACAAAGTCTAAAATAATGGTTTTTAGAAATGGTATACGTCCTGCTAAAAATGAGAAACAGTGGTTTAAAAATCAGCTCATAGAAGTGGTCAAGAATTATAAGTATTTAGGTATTAAGTTATCTTCTAATCTTGCTATAAATCAACATTTTGATGAAAGATTGACAAAAGCAAAATTTTCGTTAAACATTTTTAATAATATATTAATTAAGCAGTAGAGCTTCATTTGATTCAAAATTAAAAATTTTTAACTCGGTATCAAAGGCAATTCTTTGGTATGCAGCACAGATATGGGGATTTAAAATGATGGCTTCCCGGGATGTCTTTAATGGCTACACACGTGCTCCATGTTCACTACAGAGTCCGGCTTATGTTCGTACCATTTGTCAGTTACAGGGACTCCATACTTCTTACATATGTTCCAGTGGAGATGAGCCGCAACTGCGTTGTGTCGTTCCAACTACTCCTTCTTAGCAAGAATTGAGCAACCTGACACCACATAATGAATAGTCTTGAGCTCCGTTCGACACAGTACAATTTGGGTCTGTGCCGGTTTTGACGATCTTGACTTTCAGATAGTTGGTTGCGACCGATTGTTCTTAGATCGCAGTGATCAACGACTCTGTTTTCACTTTTAGTTCTCCTAATCTAAGCCAACCCCAGGACACCGCTTCATTCATATTATCCTTCTCAGCTTCTTTTAGAATTTGCCAATGCATTTTCTTTTATTTCCATCTGTTTATGGTATCAGCTTTCTTTCTCTCTTTTATTTCACTTTTAATTTTTTTACTGCGTTTGTTTCAGTTATTACAGTGTTGCTCTCTCCTTCTAATATGCTTTCATTTGCCTTAATCATATTTCGTCTATGTACCATTCCCAGATACTTATCTCCTTGTTTCAGTTCCAGATATCTCTTCAAACCCTGAATCTCAACATCATACGTGTCTTCCATATTGGTTAAGCCTCTGCCACCTTCCCATCTCGTTACATACAATCTATCCACATTAGATCTTGGATGAAGTGCACCATACATGTTCAACAATTTTCTTGTTTTTCTGTCCATGTTTCTCATTTCCGCTAGGGTCCACTTTATTATGCCAAAGTAATACTGCACTACGGGCACTGCTAGTGTTGTGATGGCCGAAAGCTTGTTTTTTGCACTCAATTCAGTTTTCAAGATCTCTCGTGTTCTTCGAAGGTATTCTTGGGTAAGCTTCTTTTTCATAACTTTATGACCAATAACTTCGTTTTCTTCAACTCCCAGATATTTGTAAAATTCTAGTTCCTCAAGGAATCTTATAATAGTGTTTGTATCCAATTTCACGTTCTGTCTTTCTGTCGTTTTATCTCTGTTGATCGTTATTTTTGCACATTTCTCCAGTCCAAATTCCATCTTTATATCATCACTAAATTCTTTTACAATCCTCAACTGTGTTTCCAATTCTTTGTCATCTTTGGCAATTAGGTCATCTACATATAGCAGGTTACTGATTTTTGTTTTTTTAATTTTTGCATTAATAGCCAGTATAAGATTGGTTGAGCTGTGAGCTCAACAGGATTAATGCAAGACAGAATAGCAGTGGTGAAAACGAATCTCCCTGGTAGATACCATTCTTTATTTCCATGTTCTTCACACAGATGGATTCTGAGACTGTGGTTAGGTGTAGGTCTACCTTCCATTGTTTTATCAATTTGGTCAAGTAGGTTACCATTATCTCAGACGCCTTGTGTATTCTGAGGGATTCCAATAACCAGCTGTGCGGGACACTATCAAAAGCTTTTTGATAGTCAATCCAAGCAATGGAGAAGCTTTTTCGGCTTTCTCTGCAGTCGTCGCTAATCATCTTACTGACTAGCAGGTGGTCCTTACATCCGTAAGTGTTCTTGGCGCATCCTTTCTGCTCTACTAGAAATAATTTGTTTTCTTCGAGATGTGCATGCAATCTCGCTGTCATAATACTTGTCATACTCTTATACATAGTGTTCAGGCAGGTTATTGGCCTATAATTCTTAGCTGGGTCTGATTTCTTATTCTTAGGTACAAGATGTGTCTTTCCTTTTACAAACCAATCTGGCGTATCCATTGTACCTCTGATCATGCTGTTGAAACATTTGCACAGTTTTAAGTGGGTGGCATCTAATCTTTTCAACCAGAAATTGGTTAACCCATCATTACCTGGTGCCTTCCAATTAGCAGCTTTTCTCAGTGCCGTCCCAAGTTCTTCTGGGCTGATATCCTGCCAATTCATTTCATTAACATGAGTGTTTTGTCTCTTTTCTTCTTCAATCTAAAGTGCACCTTCATTGTGTGTTAGGCCCTTTCCTAGATACTATTCCAATAGGTTTCTATTTCCTTCTCGGTCGGTGATTTTCTATTTTCTCCTATATTCTTATTTAGTATGTTTTTAAAGAATCTCGATTTATTCTCCCTGTAAAGTCTATTTTGTTGAAATTGTTTTAATTTTTCTCGTATCTCTTTATTCTACTTGCTTTAGCTAAAATTTGCTGTTTAATTTTTTTTTGTTATCTTCTTCTTGTCTCTGTCCTGCCTTATCTTGATTCTTATTTTCTGTACAGCTCAAACTTTACTTTCTTCATCCGTTTACTAAGTTCTGGTTTTTCTACTTCATTTAGTAGCGACAGCTCTCTCCTCAAACTTAATTATTTTGTTCTGAATTTGCTGCTTCCACGGTGGGTCACCCGGCGTTTTAAGTTTGTCGGCAACTTTTCGGTTTACATCAGGAAGCAAGTTGTTTTACACTACTAGGGCACTTGAATACATCACTTTGTTTAGCGTTGTGATATCCGAAAAATCTTCTGGAGACGCCGTGAAGATTTTTTTAAGGGCCCTGTTTGCCTCTGTTATCAAAGATTTTGCTTTTTTGTTCTCGTTAATTTTCTTCATTCGAGGTCTAATAACAGTGTGGTCTTCAATTGCCATGCTTGTAAAATTTGTGTCTCAAAGTCAATGTCTGCGGTATCATAACTATTGTCACCTACTTCAACCTGGGTTTTCTCCTCCTCTACTTCCTTGAAAGCGTGTATCGCTCTTTCTTCGCACGCATCACCCTCATTCAGCATTTTCCAATTAATGAAATCTCCAGAATGTTTGCTTTTTACTAAATCTTGGATTTTGGTTACTTCTTCTGGTTTCAATTTTTGGTTGTTTAAAATAAACTTTCTCTGTACTGCAAGAGTTTTGGGTGTTAAGTTATGTCTTGACACTGGATTCCTTTCCTTCCACAAACTCTAAGTCTTCTTTAAATTAGCTGTTCCAGTTGTTTTGATAGTGTAAAAATGGCACCATTGGATTTCGCTGTATTCTTCTCTAGTCCATTTTGTTCTACAGTTTGTTTGGATCAAACTCGAAAGCTCGGATAACTGACTCCCATTCAGTTCTTCTTCATTTTGCCTTTCTGTCTTTCTATTTTTGCTGGTGCTCTTTTAAAGCTCTCGTTCCTCTCACAGCCACCCTCTTTGTCATGTTGTTTCTTCGTTCGACTGAATATTTAGTTTTTACTAAGTCTTGAATCTTCGCTACTTCTTCTGGTCTTATTTTGTTGTTATCCAAAATAAACCTTCTCTGCTCTGCGAGGGTGTTGGCAGTAATTTGTGTCTTAAATTTGGGTTATATTATTATTATTATTATTATTATTATTATTATTATTATTATTATTATTATTATTATTATTATTATTATTATTATTATTATTATTATTATTATTATTATTATTATTATTATTATTATTATTATTATTATTATTATTATTATTATTATTATTATTATTATTATTATTATTATTATTATTATTATTATTATTATTATTATTATTAGATTAAAAAAGAGTGGTATAAGACTGCCGCTTAATGAAACCTAAAAGTTTGAATTACCTAAAATGTTAAATAATTCAGATATGTACACATTTTCCGTTTAGTACGCCAGAATTGATTTTCAGTTTAATTTGTTATTAGTTTTCTTATTTTATTTATTCTAAATAATATTTATCTTATGAAATTCTGCTGTTATTGTTATAAACACTACAACAAATTAATATTTGGAAACTATATAAGCAACACTAAAGACAGGTTTCAACTAACTAGAAAGGTTAGTTATAAATTACAAACTGTAAATATTACACCATCTGTTTGAATACGTTATCAAAGTTAACAAATGTTCATTTACTTCCGAGCCTTTAGGGCCTTAGATACCAAACCTTTTGTGTCAGAGAGTTTCTGTTATCATGAACACTTAAATACGGATCTAAGAATTTAAGGTAAAATCTTAGACCACAGCAGCGATTCAATATTACACTGTTTGAAATGGGTAGTTTTGTTTTAAAAATTGGAATTAATTTAAATATTGATTAAAAGTCATTTAGAAAATATTTTTAATAAAACTACGTTGTGTTATTTTAAGAAATAAACAACATTAAATCTCCGCTAAAACACAAGTAGTCGGTTTTTTCTCAGTAATTTGAAGAGTACAACAAGTTACTTTCAATTTTTGTGAAACACCCGAAGAGACCGTAATAGCATATTGTTTATATTTTTGTAATTTAGAATGTATACAATGAATACTCACTTTCTAATGCGGTGTACGTACAGCAATTTTCGTTTAGAATATTTTCAAAAATATTATTTGTAATTTTTTTTCAAAAGAAAGTTCACGCTAATATAATTACACAAAACTTTTTGTTTGAATAAATTTTTTGATCCGAGTAATTACCAACTTGTTCTTACATGGCTTTCATTTAACCATATCTTTAAGAATAATAATTTCACAAAGTTATGTGTGAAAAGCTTCTAAACTTCTTTTCTAAATTGCAATTTTGTTTTTCTCTTTTTTGAACATATTTTGTGAATTCCAGTTTTAAAACGTTTTCAAAGGAGTGAGCGCAAGAAATGTCTTGAACATCAACTTTTTTTCGTTTCGGTTTTGCCCTTTTTAAGAGGATGTATTGATATCTAGTTAGCCTAGACCAGTTCCTTGCATAAACAAAATATTGCGTTACCATAGCAACGAACAATAACTTATTAGAAGTGTCAGTGTAAAGTTTGACGTCAAAAAGTAAACCAGAGTCACGCAATAAATTAAATGAAAAAGATGTCCACCGAAATTGTGAAAATCGAAAAATTGGAGAATCGAGCCATCATCAAGTACCTGTATTTAAAAGGGTTAAGAGGTAAGCAGATTTACGAAGATATGCTTAATACCCTTGGTGATCAATGTCCTTCGTATGCGACCGTCAAAAATTGGAATGCAAGCTTCAAAAGAGGTAAATTTTCCATTGAAGATGATGACCGATCGGGAAGGCCAGTTTCTGTGTCAGTCCCCGAAAATATCGATGCAGTTCATGACATGATTTTATCAGACCGTCGAATTGGGCTAAAACGGATATCTGAAGCACTGAATATTTCATACGAACGCGTTCATCATATGGTTCACGTCAATTTGGACATGAGAAAATTGCTGTAAAATGGATCCCCAAATGTTTGAATGTTGACCAAAAGCGTGCAAGGGTAGAAGCATCGCGTTCGATCTGTGCTCGATTTGAAAACGATGTAGACTTCTTAAACCGAATTGTTACTATGGATGAGACTTGGGTACATTTCTACGATCCAGAAACAAAGCAACAATCGATGGAATGGCGACACTCTGGTTCTCCAAGACCTAAGAAGTTTCGTGTCCAAAATCTGCTGGAAAAGTTCTTGCTTCAGTTTTTGGGATTGCCATGGAGTAATCATGATTGATTTTTGGATAAGGGTAGAACAATAACTGGAGATTACTATTCGACATTACTGACCACTCTACGGGAAAATATTAAAGAGAAAAACGCGGAAAGCCATCCAAAGGTGTTTTGTTTTTGCAGGACAACGCCCCTGCACACAAATCTCATGTTGCCATGCAAAAATTCGTGATTTAGGGTTTCAATTACTAGAACACCCCCTTATTCACCCGATTTGGCTCCGTCCGACTATCACCTATTTCCTCAACTGAAAAAAGTTTAAAAGGTCGTACATTTTCTTCCAACAAGGAGGTAATAGAAGCTGTGGAGGTCTGGTTTGCAGAGCAAGAAAAACATTTTTTTGAAAGGTCTAGAGACGTTGCAGATTCGCTGTAATAAATGTATCCAATTAAGAGGAGAATATGTTGAGTAATAAAATATTTTGACATTAAAATTTTGTTTGGTTCTATAGTAGGCTAAGAATTTTTCAATATATCCTCGTATATGCTCTTAGACGTTTATTTTATTTTTCAAGCAAAATGTTTTATATCGTTGAACACTTTCTACATGCTATTATACGATTGTTAGTATCGTGACAATGCGTTTCTCAGCGAAATGTTTATTTTGAGTGTATTTATTATAACAAATTTTATTAATTTTCATCATATCTTTAAAAATTAACGTTTAAGTCAGCCATAAAAAAACTAGTTTTTCTTTACAATATTTATTTTATTTTCAATTATTAATTAATGTTCACCAATTTTAATTTTGAGAAAATAAATTAATTTTTTTTATTGACATTCTCCAATTTAGTTTCAAATAGAGATGTTAACTAATTGACTATGATTAATAATAAATGGTAGGGATTACATCAAAACGCTATAAATTGAAAAAGCGCTTAAGCATTTGAATTCCAAACCATGACTCTTGTCTGTACAATTAATTAAATTTTATTTTTAGTGCAATAATTGCGTCGCCATCGACGTCGCGACATCGTAACGCTAAATGCGGGAATTAAAGTAATGGACGATTGAATCATATGTTAAAAATAAGATTTTTATTAATTTTTCCATTCTTGTATAAAGTTCCTCTAGTAAATTCATTACTTAAACGTGCCTAGGGAATGTTAAGTCTAATATTCGAGAAGTTCCAACTTCTATCCGAATAACGATACCGTGCTTCCTAGCTTATCTGGCTAATCCTCAGATATTTTTATTTTTAGGAAGATCTTTTTTGCAGATTTATAGAAACGTAATATGCTGCTCCGGCATTTTCTTTATTTTTTTAATTAATGATTAAATGTGTACATCCAATAAATATGATTTACCAATTCATTCAAATAGAAAAATTAAAGCACACAATAATTCCTAGCCTGTAACGAACACCATACATGCATAGTACATTAACACATAATTGTATGTAAAGGGTTACTTTAAATAAAACGGACATAGAAAAATAAAATCTTATCTATACAGTGTGTTCAAAGTGAAACCGGCACTATTGCTAAATTTGTTATTATTGGAGATACGAAGTTGGTTAAATTAGCAAATATGAAGCAATTTTTCTCACAATTGCACTGATCAAATTAGATAAACAATTGCACATCAGTTAACAAGATACTCAACAAATTAATATTTTTCTATATAGAATAGCCTGTATATTTTTATACATTTTGAAAGAAAATGAAATGTCAAATATAACATGTTTACACATAAGTACTCTAAAATGAATAATAAAGAATCTACAAGCAGTAATCTATTGAAAGTTATGTTATAGAAAAAACCAATTTTTTTTCTTTTATTACTTCGTAATTTCTAAAGATTAAGCAAATTTAAAAATAAACAAATTAGAACTGGTAATAAATAAATTACTGAATAATAAAATAAATTTATTTAATAGCAAATGTTCAAATACATCTCCTCTTGCTCCAAACATTTTTGAACTCTTGTAGCATTTAGGATGTTTTACCTATGAATGTTGTTTATGACGTTAGTAATCGCGTGTTGCAGTTCGTTTAGGTTTTTACAACGCTGCTTATAAACTTCGCCTTTCAGAAAACCCCAAAAATAAAAATCCAAAGGAGTCAGCAATATTCTAAGAATTATGTGGGGAGCCCCATCTTGCTGAAAAATAATTTTACGTTGTCTAAAATCTCCTCAATAGTATTCCTCAAAAATTCTACGTAACGGTGAGATGTAAGTGTTCCATTGTAAAATACAGGCCCCACGACTTTTAATTAAGCCACACCAAACGTTGATACTGAATCGCACTTGGAGATTATGTGGCTAATGCAGCAAATAATTCTCAAAATTCCAATAATGCCGATTTCTTCATATAAAAATTCGCTTCATCACTTAAGCTCAAAACATTTAAATTTTCTCTAAGAACATGAAAAAATTAGACACGCTTTTCTTGGTCGCCAGGATGTAAGGTTTGAGAATGTATGTATTTATAAGGTACATATTTATCTTTATCTCAAAATATGATGCACAGTTCCAACAGATACTGAAGCATCACGAACACAGTCTTGTATTGAATTGTTAGAAAAAACTTCGAAGTATGCGATGACATTTTTTTCAGTTTCCTCGTCAATTATAAATTGCTTTTTATTGACAATTTTAACTTTCCATAGAGCATTAAAAAATATCTCAAATTAACCTTTAAGTACCGACCCGTAGTCTGACAGACACCCCGGCTATCCAGGCTTTCATTCTACCTACGTTAGAGTGGCCGCATGACCCTACCGCTCTCTCTACCTTTTGATCAGTCGCTTGGGAGAAATTGTACTAAGTGGTTGTGTTGCCATTTGTGTTTACGGTAAGTTATCACCTCTCAAAGACCGCGAGTGTACTTATGTTATTTTTTAAATATCGCATAATTTACGTATTATTGAGCATTTTTTATTAACATGGATCCACCAACTAGTTCTGGGATGAAACGAAGAATTTTAGATGATAGGATAAAATTAGTGTTTTAGACAGCAAGTTCGAAGAGGTTGTGACAGAATGGTTGAACGAAATTGATTCGGATTTTGATCCCATAGATCCCAATTTTGAGATACCAGAATGTGACTTCAATACTGACACTGAACAGGAAGCTTCGGACACCGATGGATCGGATCAAGAACATGAACCTAGGGCTGATGGGTCAAGATATTTTTATGGGAAAAACAAATTCAAATGGAGCCAATGTCCGATTATCAGCAGCAACGTGAGGACACTTCGGTACAACATTGTAAACGCATCTTCGTATCTTCTAGTAGGCTCACTGAAGCCGATCCAAAAGATCCTTACAGCATATGGAGTAAGTTTTTTGATAAGAAAATTATTCAAGAAATAATTACTTGGACTAACGCGAAGTTGCAGAAAGAGAAGAAACGATTCAAAAATACTACCGAATTACATGATACAGATGAAATTGAACTTACTGCTTTTTTAGGACTTTTATTGTATTTAGCTGTGTTCAAGTCAAATCACGAGGATTGTGATCATTTGTTTGCAACTGATGGTACTGGACGTCAGATTTTTAGATGCATCTTGTCAAAAAACCGATTTTTGTACCTTTTGAACAGTTTACGATTTGATAACCCTAATACAAGACATGAAAGACTTGCAGATGATAAAACCACAGCAATATCTTTCCTGTTCAACGAGTTTGTTAAGAATTGTAAGAATAATTATAATCTTGGTGTGAATGCAACTATTTATGAGATGCTTGTTGCATTTCGTGGTCGCTCCCATCTCATCACATACATGTCTCAAAAACCTGCAAAGTATGATTTGAAAATCCAAGCCATCTGCGATTCAGACACGTTTTATTTTTACAATGGTTATATTTATGCTGGAAAAGGATCTGATGGAAAGGGTCTCTCCGAAGAAGAAAACAAATTTCAAGTACCTACGCAGTGTGTATTGCGACTGACTCGAGACATATGTAGCACTAATCGAAACATAACTGCAGATAATTGGTACAGTTCTTTGCAATGTGTTGAAGAACTGAGAAAGAGAGGGCTTACATATGTTGGCACTTTGAAAAAAATAAGCGCGAAATACCTCCCGAATTTTTGCCAAGTAAAACTCGTGAGACCCAGTCTGCTTTGTATGGTTTCACTAAAGATGTTACACTTATTTCTTATGTACCTAAAAAGAATAAAGCTGTTCTTCTAGTTTCATCTATGCATCACGCTGAGTGTACTGATCCAGTTGTCAATAAGCCTGAAATAATATCCTATTACAACTCGACAAAAGGAGGCGTAGATGAAGTCGATAAAAAGTGTGCAATTTATTGTAGTAGTCGAAGAACAAGGCGTTGGTCGATGGCGATCTTTTTTCGTATATTCGACCTAAGTGCCATCAATGCAGGTATTTTATACAATGTGCACTCTGCAAAAATAATAGAACGATCTTGCTTTTTAAAATTATTGGCGAGAGCTCTGGTTGTTCCCCACCTACAAAGACGTGCACAGAATGTCCACCTACAACTAAAGATGTCCATCAAAACTGTTCTTGGGGCTGACTTACTGGAAAATCAAACCCCAGTTGAAGAAAATGAAGGTACCCAACCAAGAAAACTGTGTCATATTTGTCCATCAAAACTAAGACGTAAAACAGTTTATAAATATGATTCATGTAAGAAACATGTCTGTCTTCAATGTAGCAAACCTGTATGCAAAGACTACTTGTAACTTGAAAACTTAAATCTTTGTGCCTCGTGGTTTTTAAGAAAAGCCTTATACTTTAAGTTTTAATACTTTTTATAGTTTACATATATCATGAATATTGTTTCTAAGTAAAAGTTATAAATTTAAGATATTTCAGTAAAAGAATTTTTTTTACCAAAAAATTAGCCAAATATGTTAATTTTAATTAATAAAAATATTTGAAAAAAATACGTTTTATTTTATTAATGAATGGACACATTGTAATTTAATTAAAAAACCAAGTAGATTTAAGGAAAAATAATTTAGTTCTGAGTAATTACACTTAAGTGATCTACGAGACTACGGGTCGGTACTTATGTAAGTAGAAGGGCACCTCGGTACTAGAAGGTTAAGCAAATTTCTTTCAAGAAACAATTTTGCATAATGTTGAAGAGCGCGTTGAGAATTTTCTACAAATTATGTAGCTTTTTAATAAATCACATTTTTCATTAGAACTCTGTAATGAACTTTAAGGACTGTGCTTTGTTTAATTTCTATTTAATCGAAGTTAGGTATTAAACATTTTTAACTTAAAATTTTATTTTCTTTCAAAATATGTTCCATTTAAAAAAATGTTAATTAGCTGAGTATTTTATTAACCTGATGTGCAATTGTTTTTCTGATTTAATCAGTAGAATTGCGAAATAAATTGCTTCATATTTGCTAATTTAACCAACTTCGTATCTCCAATATCAACAAAGTTAGCAATAGTGCCAAATTCACTTTGAGCACACTGTATATGTATAAAAATAAATGTTTGTTTGTTTGTGGTTAATAGACTTCTAAACTAATAATACCTTCGTCATAAAATTTGGTAAGTTTTTGTGCTATTTCGTTCGTTCTAGCTCGCCACCAAAAGACGCTACCCGAGCTCAACGTTTATACCATTTAACAGATCATTATGAAAATTGGTACTGATGAATATTCAAGCAGATAAAATATTTTCGTGTATTTCGCTTTGATGTAGCTCGCCACCAAAGGGCAATGCCCAAGCATAACCGATAATTCTGAAAATTGGTACTGATAGATATTCAAGCAGATAAAATATTTTCGTGTTATTCGCTTTAATATAGCTCGCTGTTACAGGTTAATTATTGTACTAATCATAGTGAAAATTGATACACATTGATATTCGATTACGTAGAATATTTTCTTTCGAGTGATTTGCTTTGTTGTAGCTCGCCATGAGAGGGTGCTGCTGGAGGTTAAATATTTTACCGTTTAACAGACACTCGTGAAAATTTGTATTTATAGATAAGCGTAGCCCACGGGCGTAATGCTATCAATTCATTTCATTCAAGCGATATGTAAGAGTCCAGTTGCAACTTTTAGTTATGTTGTCGATAAAATTGATTGTCTTTTAACCTATGACGAAAGAATTAATTAATAAATAATGATATGAAGGACTACTTTAATAAATTGTGAATAAAAATGAAATACAAACTAAATTTTTATTATTAAACGATTTTTGTTGTTAATGATGCAGAACAACCAAACAATTCATTACACTCAAAATTTAAAAAAAAATCACATCCCTTTATCTGTTGTGTTATCTATTTTTAATTAATCGCGATTAAAACAAGCAGGCATAGTCAGACTCTACCTGCAAATTAAAGTTCTTGAAAATATATTCATACATTTCTGAGGTTAATCTGGACAAAAAGTAGAGAAATATATACAGTAAGCGGCATTAGTAATGAATACACTAAATTTTGGCGTTATTATTCCTTTTAATGAAAAATGCCAAAACACGTTTAGTTTTGTTGTTAATATAAATTTTTTTAACGTGACTATTTCTACCCTGCCGTGATCTTGTTTGTAGGGGTAGCAACCCCCACAACTTTTCTTAATAGGGAGAGGGGTCGTAGAGTCTTGTGATTATACGTATAAAACTTAACCGTTGTCAATATTATCCATGTTTAAAATGAATAAGGAGAGAATGTGAACCTTACAATACTTAAATTTTAAAATATTAAATAAGAGGTTGTGCAAATTTTACTTTACATGCCATGTTGCGGGTAAAGTAAAATTTTCTTGATTATGATTTTCCGGGTTGTTCAGCCGTAGTCTATTGGAACTTCTTCCTCTTCTTCCAGACGTTTCATTTGCCGATGCGACAAACATCCTCACTGCCTTGATCGCAAAACTTGTTTCAAGTCTCTGATTAATGTTTCTGGATCTGCTACATTATTTATAGACCTGGTAGTTAACATTTGACTGCTCATGTGTGTTAGTCTCAAAACTAGTATTGTTATTCAGATCCATATTATCACTCTCTCAGTCACTTTCACTCTAGGCAAATAATATTTTTACTATCTTTGCTATTTTCCATTTTACTAATGCTTTTAAAACTTTAGAAATTTTTAATTTTTCAATAAAAAGAATTGTTTTTCGGTCATCGTATCCTTAATTAGAATGTTCTACGTGAGAAATAGGTAGTATATGAGATTCAACAATACCCTCAGGAAAATGAATTGAGGAAGTCTGATTTGTACAGCGCATTGCTGTTATTTTTGACTTGTTCTAGCAGTGGCCACCTTTAAGTAAACCTCCCAAATAATGAGTCAATCTGATAATTGAAACGATTTTTTTAACCATAGTCTTTAGTTGATGAAACATTGTTCATGTGCACAATGTGGAGTTAAAACTAGAATATCAACAACATTTTTTTTGGGCATAGTCAAAACGTCAAGATTTTTTTGTAGATAGAACAATTTGTTGGGTAAATTTCAAGAACCGTTTTTAAATCTCACACTGTGTCCAACCCTTGTAAATGTTAAAGCTGGGGGAATGCATTTTCCAGCTCCATTAAAGCAAATTTCAGCAGTAACCAATGTTATGATACAGCTCACGCTTGCATTTTTCCTTTTTTTTTGATACTATTTTAGAAGGTTTGCGTGGAACCAACGGCCATATTGCATTTAAAGTTCTAACCAAATAAGTTACCCTGACGTTAAGTTTTAAGCCGGAGAATTAAAAAAAATCATTAAACAAAAGGTTCACTTTACTCGCTTATTTTATTTTCCAATCTTTCAAATCAAAGTTGTTCGTAATGCAATTATACACAACTTTTGTCTAAGCAATACGGTAACTAAGGTAAAGTTTTTAACAATACCACTAATAATATTAATTACACTAAAAAATATGTAAAGGATGTAAGCCGTTTTCATTACTATACGTCGAAAGTTTTCTTATTTATGTTTTCGGTTTGCCTCAGGTTGCTCAGACGAAAAATATTTCTTCTTAAAGATTTAATTTTGCGGCTTGCACTGTTCGATTCAGTTTTTAATTGTCTATTTAATACTGTCATATATAACGTTGTATTTATATTTTTTGAGAAAAACCACAAATTATATATATTTTCTTTAATGCTCCATCTAGCAAGCGTGGTGAGAACGACAAATAGATTTCTTCTAACTCATCTGATAAAACAAGAAAAATAGCTTGGTTTTTTATGTTAAGGCGTTTCCAAGATATTACATTTTTTCTAAATCGATATTTATTTTACCCCCACCACTTTATTTAAAGAGATACAAAACTTAAGACAAAAGTTGTTCACAATGAACGTGAGATTTGATTTTAGGCATTTTTGGTATAGCTTACCTATGCAAGTTATAAAGAAAATCGTGTTTTCTTCATTTGATGTGTCAATTTATAAACAAAAGCAAAGTCGTCTAGATATGCGTCAGTATGGCAAATCCTTTCTGCAGTTCATATTTGTTTTTTGATTAATTAGTTTTTCAACCAAAAGTTCAGCTGTTTTGCCAGTTTCGACCGGTTTAGTCCGGTCTTTATCAAGGCATCTAGCAAAT